>LPNX010207966.1:103177-126377 GCA_001517045.1 Pseudotsuga menziesii
ACTAGTCTATCGGAGGCCCTTCTACACTATGGGAGTAAGACACAATGAAGGGGTTAGGAAGTCACGATGGAATACCACACTCCATTCTTCACTGAAGGATAACCCTTCATAGTCCTCCTCATGCATGTCGAGGAACATATAAGGTGTCGTGGACAAAAGGAATGAAGTGCGAGGAAACCGCTATGGATGTGTCATGAATGAGATAGCCTAATTTCTAGTCTATCTAGGGATTTGTACCTGAGGTCCCTCTCAATAGTAGGATTCTCTTAGACTACTGTTCTTCCATTTCATAATATTTGATTGGGATTTCACCATCCAACAGAGGATATGTTTTGTGATGGGATTCCATCCTATATCTAGCAGTTTTCTTGCACTTATACCCCATATCTTAGTGTGTCATTTTATTTATAGGTAGTTTTTCTTGTTGGATTTATGGCCGCTTTGCTGTAGACTCTCTTGTTATGACACATTGTTGCAGTTCAGTTTTAGATATTGTGTTTTGGCCTGAGAGACACCACTTTTTTGCTATCCTTATGCATACTTGGATGTAGTTGGATTTTTGAGCCTGTGTTTGGAACTGTTGTGCTTCCATTCATTACACATCACACCATCATGCCATCATTTCTCCACCATGCTACTCACATAGAATTAGGGTGAATACCCCTTATTTCAGTTCCTTGAACTGTTACTAGCAGATCCATATTCGGTGTCATTCACCACTTCATCTGAGTCTGATTTGGATTCCTATCAGTATGAACCTACCTTATTCACATCCCCATCTAGACCCATGGTTGGTGCACCTCCTAACCCCTTTCAGGGGGGATGGTTGATAGTGGACTCATGATCATTGCACCTGTCATTTAGGGTATCCCTTCTACCATACCCATAGGTACTAGTCCTAGTGGGCCCCTCACCATCGCACACACTATTGTTAGTACGTTACCCACTGGTGGTGGCCCCACTCCAACCACCAGGGTTCATAATGTACCTTCCTTTATAAATAAGGAAATTAGCCCTTCTAGCACCATTTTGACTATTCACACAATTCCAGTGACTACTCCTATTGTTGGAAGTCAGCCATACCATCCCCCATTTGCATGTGCAAACTACATTCCCATTAGTCCCAACACCATTGCTGGCCCTCCTTGATCTAGTCCCAATCCTAGTCTAACATTTATGGCTAGTCTCAACCTTCCTGATTCGACACGATTGAAAAATGACCCCATCCATCATGACCCGTTGTATCCTACCAAAATCCCTTTCGGCATCCCTAAGTTTGAGGGAAAGGAAGGTGAAGACCCCCAAAACCACATCATGTCATTCCACTTATGGTGTTCATCTAACAACATAGTGGATGATTCTATTTGATTGTGGTTATTCCAACACACACTCACAAGTTGCATCCAAATGGTATGTCGAACTTCCTCATGCCACTTATCCTGAATTTTCCTTTTTAGCCTCGATGTTTCTCCAATACTTCTAGTCACCCATATATTATGATGAGGACATGGAAATCCTATTATCATGTAGACGGAACACTGCTATCCATATCACGGATCATATCCATGAGTGGCGTTGTTGTCGTAGCTTGTGTAAAATCTAGTTAGATGATAGGATTTTCCTAGATTAGTTTCTCAAAACCTTACTCCCTCCCATGTCCAAGGACATGGTATTTGAGCACCCATAAATTGAGGAGGAATCCATCCTCAAGAAACAACATTTTGATTTTATCTATGTGCAATCGGGTTATCTATATACCATTATATTTGATGATCCTCGATTCATATCCTCACGTAAAGATACATTGAGGCAATCCCATGTTGTTGATGGAGTTATAGGCTCTATTACCTAGCATCCCCATCTATACATGGCATCTCCCTCGATGCCACTTCATTTTGGTACCACCCCTAGTTGTTCCCAATTAGGATACACACCTGATTTTTCACACGTAGCGACTTCGTATGGAGTCACACATTCATATGTGTCTCCTGCTCCAGTTACTCATGTTCATGGGCCAAACTTCTTGGCACCTGCATGTAATGGCCATATCATAGGTTTTGCAACCCCTCCAGTTTCCCAGGCCTACTACCAAGAACCTATGCAAACCACATCTACTTCGGCCTCAACTCCTCTTTTTCCCCAAGGATGGGTATACATCCAGCAGAACCTCCCTAATAAAGTTTCCCCCAATAACCAACAAGGGAAGGGAAGATGATAGAGAGGTAGGAATCAAGGAAACAACCATCCTCAAGAAGGATTCCAACAACCCAACCCTCTAAACAACAACAGAGCAAATCCCCCTGCACAGAAACCCCTACATCCACCTTGAGATGAGAAGAACCATCAGTTGCAGACTAACCATATATGACCCATTTGTGACATTTACGACCATTATACACATCAGTTCCCCCATACAAACCATGTTTTCCACTTGTTATAAGCTTAAAAACAACGTGACCCTAATGCATCCACTTTGGCACAGCCAAACCCATCACCAAAACATCCTCTGCCTATGATACTGTTGAACCCCTTACCAAATAAAGGGATGTCTTCCAATCAAACCTTAGTACCAAAAACCACAACACCCACTCCTTTGGGTCCATGCATTGATCATGGTGTCCATCACCTTATGACATTATCGTCTGATGTCAGCTTACATAATTGATGAAACTAGTATGGCTCCACCATGGAAACTAGTAATCCTTCTGCACTGTATACCTCTACCGCTCTCGTTATTTCCTTACATTTTCCAATATCTCCCATAGACGGGACTACTAAATTCCCTTGGTTCCCTTTTCTTCATGTCATGAACAATCCCACTGCCAGATCCACTTTTAATTACAGTATATTTGATGATGTGTCCCAGTCTCCCTCGACCATGTCCGCTCTGGAATTACTTTGAACTTGTCCTTTGCAAAAAAAATCTTTTCTATCAGCATTAGGTGTCTTCGATCCCTCTGATTCTCGGTTGATCACTTTCTACTTGGATCAAGCAGAACCCTGAATTCCATCATCCATCTCCTTCCAAGTTTCGATCACAATTTGAAATTTGGTCATTCATTGATGCATAATAAATGAGCCAACTAACATATCGGATTTGTGCACTATCACGTTTGGTAACATCCTGAATTCTTCGCAACCTAATTTTCAACCTAAACCACATACCCCAGGGAATTATTGGGGTTCATTCCCCGTATACACATTCCCTTTCCTCTTTCCACCTTCCGACATTGTTAGTAATCCAGTCATGGATACTCTCAACCTTCCAAGATTCACTTTGGGTATTCCTGTGTGGTATATGAATCCACCCACCCCTTCCCCAACACCACAAATCGTGTCGATAACGGTCCAACTTATTGAGATAGTTTCACACCCACCTCCTAGTACACAAATGACTGCTTCTATATCTACTCCTGCTGCCCCTCCTGACTTGGGGACAAGGAATCCAAAGCCATGGATGAACCATGCCCTCCTCCTACATGTGCTTTACATGATGTCCAAAGTCATGTGACACAAAACTATCCAAATTTTCCAATCCTTCACACCCACATGCACACAATTGTCGAGACTAGTGATGCTCCAATTGTCAACGTACCAACCATTTCTGTGGTTAAAAATAAATCGCTACAAACCAACCACCCATGTGCAGTTTGTGGCCTATATGGTCATTATTCACACCATTTCCCAAACTTTCCTGAGTATCAGTCACTCCTCATTGAGCTTCACAAGAACTCTCATGAGTCTGAAATCACCGATCTTGAGGAGATCCACCCTTTGGCCTCTTCCTAGGACATCAATAACACCATTTACACGATCTCTACTTCCAATATCTCATTCCCCTCCTCATTTGCTGTAAATCCCCCTAATCTATCTCGGTACCACTTTCATGATGACGAGTAAATACTTGAAACTGCCACCATTTTTACCCCATTTTACTTAGTCCACGGTGTGGAATTGGTTCTTCCCATTGAATGGCATATTCCATCACTCTTCCTTGTCGTTAAAATTCTACCTAATACTTCACCATTCTAAAAATGCCTACTTATGCTTGAACAAACCGATGAGGTCCATTGTGTTCTCTCCAAATGATTGAAGTGGATCAGACCCAATCAAAGTCCCATTATGACTCCCATGTCCACCCACACACCTTTAGTGAGGGGGACCTTGTCCTTTTCTATAACCAAACCCATGATAATACTAGAAAAGGAAAGTTCGAATCCATGTGGTATGGCCCTTATGGCCCTTATCTCTCGATAAGGGGGAATACCTCCTTGCTGACTCTGACAGTCACCTCTTGAAGAATCCCCGCAATGGGATCTACCTCAATAGACTCTACGCCTGAACTCTCCCACCATGCATACCCTTGTATCATAGTTTTCCTTGTTTTTGCATCATTGTTACCAGGAATCTCATAGTTTGTTTCCTTGGTTTCTTGAGATAGATCCTACCTTTCCTTTCTATGATGGTTTCGCTGATGGTGCAAGTAAATGGTCTCCTAATATTTCCTCGACTACATGGGTCATTTATTCCCCATCACATGAGCTGATCCATATCGATGGAATGCATGTTTCTATTGCTACCAACAACCAAGTTAAGTAGGACGGTGTCACTGGTCTCCTAACCACCTCCCTTCACTTGGGTATTTGTCGCATTGATGTCTTCCTAGATTCCTAGCTGCTTGTTGCCACATTGAATAACTACTACCAGGTACATGTCCCTACCTATTTAGAAAGTTCATGTGCACTAGACACTTGGTTAGACCTTTCGAATCCATTTCATTCATGTATGTTCTAAGAAGCCTCAATAGTGTAGTAGAACAAATGGCTAATGACATTCTAGAGTGGCACATCAATCATCGCATATAGGAAATAAACTGCATCATGCATCATCATATAGTCATGCATACATGTTTCATATACTTCATATAGGCATACTCATAATCATAAACAAGAGACTCGTAAAAACCCATAAAAATACAAGAATGTCCATCCATGTGCATTCATATCATATCATAATGTTCAGTAAAAAATGAGAAGATCCACATGATTTCTCATATGATCATACATATCATATGAAAATCCCCATGCTCAAACGCATTGGGGAAATAATCACAAGTTGCTAGTCCTATTGATCCTCCTCTGACTCTATGTCATCCTTAGTGTGCTCCTCCTCATATGACCTCTCCTCCTCCATCGGCATGCCACCATGTGTCGTCGCTCTAACATATTCAGCATCAACTGTGATCCTCCTCATCTGAGAGATCCACTCTGGAGGAGCTCTGTAGCACCCATAAATCAAATCATTGTCTAGGTACTTCCACCCATCGTCGCTGACCCCCTCCAATAGTCGCTCCATCTCTAGCCATAGTGAGTCCAATGTAGCACTTCGCCTCCTCCTCTTCCCATGAGTATGTGGATCTAACCCCTCCACCCTTCCCCTGCATTGCTAGTACCCCGCTAGAGGGTGTAGTCCCACATATGCACTTGCACACAGTATGTCATCAGTATCGATCACACATATTGTCTATCTACCACTATGCTATTAAACTATATATGACTGAAATAAAAAATAGTTATGATGCATACCGCCAAGTCCCCAGAAAGGTCCTTGAGGTTGAGGAATCTCTATATCGCCTTTGTAGTCCATCCCACCATATAGATAGTCCTCTATAAGGATAGGAAGTGTTGAGAATGTAGTTGTCATTGATGTAAAAGGTATTCATGAATGACAAAAGAATAAGCCAGTAGATATGGTAGCAGAATGAATTCCATAATGACAAAGGAAAAGATTGAGTGTATGAGTGAAGATAGAGTTCAGAGACTGTGTGAGATTGAAATTGTCTATGAAGAATGCTGCAGGAAGGAATTGATCATTCCACTGATCAATTCAACCACAGATTTGAAGATATGTATCTTAGACAGATCAACAATGTGGAACGAAGATTTTTTAAGAGCATGTATAGATCCACGGTTGGAATCAATTTCGCTAGATGAAAGGACTCCTAAGATAATCCCAAACTAATCCTCCATACAGTTGGAGATCGTGTGGTGGAGATTAGGCATGTTCAAATCTCAATGGAAAATATGGATTTCACTGGGAGAAATAGTGCGGTGAGAAAATTTTGACAGGCACGAAATTGTAATGTAATCTGCCTTATAATTTTGATGTCCACCGTAGTTCTAGTGGGGACCCTGATCCTACGAAGGTAAAGTAATTTCGTTGGGTAAATTGACAGGAGGTTAACAAGGGATAATGGGAGAGAAATATCCATCAAATACAGTTTAAATGCATTTTGAGTCCACCATTGATCCAACAAGATCTAGACCTGACGACCCTCAAGGATTTCACAAATTAAACTAGCAGGTGAGTTAAATGCGTGGATGGGAGTGAAATTCCATTTACAATGAAAACTTGGATGGTTAGGATTGAATCCACAAGGATATTAATGGTGGAGAATGATTTCTACACAAATAAAAGGGAACATTCATAAATCCACATTATATTGTAGATCAACGGTCAGGAATGCACTAGCAAAAGAAATCAATGATTCATAAGAAAAGCGGAAAATAGAAAGCAGAAGATCAAGGCCTATGATAACATGGGTTTCCGCAAACCTAAGTCTAGAAGATAGAAAGCGAAAGGAGAAAAGCGGAAGGAAGAGAATCACGAAAAGAATGTGTGAAATCTCACAGTTAAGCATTCCCCATCTCGAAATTCCAAAATATCGATGGTTAAAAATATTTCGTGAAATATCGGCGGTGCAGAAAGGTCAGTGCATAAAATGAAAGGTAGAAAATCGTGAAAAGAATGTGAGAAATTCCATGCTTCCGCATTCCACATTCTACGATCCGGAAGATCGACGGTTAGAAATACTTCTATGAAAGATCGACTGTGCAGAAAGGTTAGTGCATAAAATGGAAGGTGGAGAAGTGCGAACGCAATGTTTGAGCTTTTGAGAAACTGCCCTCTGCATCCCGCGTTCTAGAAGATCAACAGTCATGAAGGATCCCACAGGAGATCAATGGTTGTAACAATAATAATAAATACATTAAATATTAACTAGTGATATGTAATACTAGGTTAAGGGACATGGACCTTCATTCATGGCTGTCCACACAATATATAAGGGTGGCTACAAATTTCAATCTATCATCTAGCATACATCTTATTTTACATTACTTTCCCTTTATGGATATTATACGTTACGTATACTGGTGATTCTATTATAGAGGAACTTTGTCCCTTTCAAGTGGTATCAGAGCCTCATTTGGTTGATCTGGGCCTTTGCCCTTAATTCTCAAACCTTGTCTGATTTTTGGATTATAACCTTATTTTAGGGTTTCCCTAAAATATTGGACATTTTCCAAAAGAAAAAGAAAAATGTAAAAAAAAGATAAAAGAAAAAAAAAGTAAAAAAACAAAAGAAAGGAAAAAGAAAAGTAAAAAAAAGAAAAGATAAAGTAAAACAAGCACATGGTTTTTCTTTTAAAGTAAAACAAACACATGGTTTTTCTTTCCAACTTCAACCAGGTTTTACTTTGATTTGAATTATTATAATATATTTATAATTGTTCAATTTTTTGTTTTATTATATAAAATAATAAAATAAAGATTTTTATTATATAATAATTAATACAATAATTAATTATTATTTTAAAAAAACTATATATTAAACTATATATATAGTTTATAAAAACATTAATATAATTATTAATTAATTAATTAATTATTATTATTATAAAAGAAAAAGGGAAGAAACAAAAAAAAGGAAAAGAAAGAGAAAGAAATAATATTATTGAATATTATTTTTGGAAAAACAGAAAAAGGGGGTTATTTAACCTAATCAAAGAAGATATTCTATCATTAAAAAAGCGAAAGAAAAAAAGGGTAGACAATCAATCGAAATCTGCTATCAAACAAGAAGAGCAATTCGAAAAATTGGAATTCAAGAAGTCATGGCGACTATGATACCAAAATTACAATCACAGTTACGGGCAGTTTCGAATGAGCTAAAAGAGTGCAAAATCACCAATAATAGTCTACTATTCAAAATCAATAAACAAAAACTAAGGATTACTACCTCAAAAATGAATATTGGATTTTTGGAAGATAGTAAAAGAAAACTCATAGAAAGGCTAGCAGATAAAGATGAGAAAATATCATGTCTGGAAGGCATCATTCAAAAACTTGACGACCAGATAATAAATTAAAAAAAAAGTCGAAGAACATCCATATCGGAATATTATCGAATTGGAAGAAGAAATTAGTCGTCTTAACAAAGTCATCATCAACAAAGAAGATGAATTGGCACAAGTACATGAAAATTTAGGAAATCAGGAAACAAAATTATGTCATCATCAACAACAAAAAGAAAGACTCCAACAATAACATGACGACAGTAAGAAGACACATAATTTGGAATTGACAAAATTCAACAAGGTATTATCAAGCAATACCGAAGAGATTTTTAAACTACAAAATCATAACAAAACACTGATTATAAAGATCAAAAAAATGAAAAAAAGTATCAAGAGGGAACACTCCGGTGAAGACCTCGAAGGAAAAATACTGGAAAAGAAAGAAGAAAACCAGTTTCTAAATAATCGTAATTAGGAACTACAGAATCAATTTAGGAGTTAGAAATTGAAAAAATGTCGCAAGATGAAATAATTGAAAAGATTCAGAATCATAACAAACTACTCGAGAACCAAGAAGTAGAAATCCAGGAAAATGCACCTAAAAGTCAAAACTAGGAAGTTAAGACAGTCCTCGCCACAGTCCAAAAGAAAGAAGAACAAACAACACCTACACCTTATAGACATCCTAATTATAATCGTTATTTTGGCCAATGACAAGGTCAAAATGAATATTCAAAGAAGACTTATGTGGAATTGCGAAAATATCAACATACTAAGCAACAATTGAGACGAATCTTCCCACAAAATGATCTCAGAGCTCTAATAAAAATAGATCTGGGATGGACCACAGCAGATCCGATGTGACAATTTGCCTGGGGAATCCGTAACTCGTATCGGTTCATTTCCTCAAATGTTGTAAATACAAAAAGGAAAGGATCCCAAGACGATCATTCAAAGGAAATTAGACATTGCTATCAATACAACTTTGAGGGCAAAGCTTCCCTTAAGGGGAAGGCAATGTAACAATAATAATAAATGCATTAAATATTAACTAGTGATATGTAATACTAGGTTAAGGGATGTGGACCTTCATTCATGGTTGTCCACACAATATATAAGGGTGGCTACAAATTGTAATCTATCGTCTATCCTACATCTTATTTTACATTACTTTCCTTTTATAGCAATTATACGTTACTTATACTGGTTATTCTATTATTGAGGAACTTTGTCCCTTTCAATGGTGCAGAATGATTGGGGTAGAAATATTAGTGTGAAAGCGGAAATCTTGAAATGACATTATGGAAAAGTCACAAACCCATGTTTTGATATCCACATCTTATAAAATATCAACGGTAAAAAAGAATCCTGCATGAGATCAACTGTGCGGAACTATTGAGGAGGAAATCCAAGTGCGGAAAGAAATTTTGAGAAATGTCATGGTTCATAAATCCGCATGCCACGTCCCATATCAGATCTATGGTTAGGAAACAGTCCGGGATAAATATCAATGGCCCAAGGTGATTTCAGAAATAGACACTGCAGAAGAACGCGACTGAAAGGTTAAACTGTAAAATTGATTAACAAGAGTTTAGGGAATGTCTGCAGTGAGCCCGCAGAGGAGGAAAAGAAGCCCACAGGAATTGTTTGACGAATCCCACGATCAAAGAAGAAGGTATCTCACAGATCAAACTTGATTGAGAAGGTTTTAATTTAATTATTTAATTAGAAATCATCAATATCATATTTGAAAGGGAACATTTCCAGAATGAAGAGATACGTCTGCAGGATGCGTGAGGGTATTTATTAACAGACTAATTGAAGGAAATAATTCTCTCTATGATTGTGAATGATAGAGTCCAAGAAGTAAACAACAAACTGATAAAAATCAGTCCAGGGTGGTAGGGTGGCACTAGGGCAGACTATAAGCCTACAAATGGTGTCGTAACATCCTTGTTTATTGTAGCGGGAAGAAACCCAAGGTGTTGGAGCATCCTTGTCTATTGTAGCTAGAATAAACCTAGGGTGTTGAAGCATCCTTGTTTTTTGTAGCAGGAAGAAACCCAGGGTGTTGTTCCATCTTTCCTGTAGTAGCAGATAAAGAAAATTTTGTAGATTCATCTTATTAATGAGTTTAAATTGGTGATTTTCTATTTGAGGTTTCCATGATAAAATTTGTGTCTTAACCTTTTTGATTCTTTGTGTGTTTTTATTTTCTAAAAAGAAAAACACAATATTGATTCACCCCCCCTCTCAGTATTATGGGATAATCAAACAATTGGTATCAAAGCAGGCTCCTTCATCACAATTTAACCACAAGAAGGTAGATCGTATTTAAAAACCATTATAGATCAACAAGAATGTTTAGCCACCAATAAACCTCCATTGTTCAGAAGAGAAAATTATGCTTGCTAGAGTGTGAGAATAAGGTGCCATCTGATGTGCCTAGGATGGAAAGTTTGGGATGCAACTATAAATGAAAATAGGATAGATGAACAAGCACCTATCAACATTATAGAACTAGGTCAATATGAAGGTAATTCCAAAGCCCTAAATGAAATCCTGAGTGGGCTGATAAACTATGTATTTACAAAAGTTATGAGATGTAAGACTACCAAAGAAGCCTGGGATAAGTTAAAAATGATCAATGAAGGAGCATCTAAAGTCAAAGAATCCAAGATTCAGAAATATAAAGGTTAGTTTGAGATCCTTAAAAGGAGAGAAGAAGAAATATTGGGGAATACCTTTTAAGAGTAGATGAGGTTGTCAATTCCATTAGAGGTCTTAGTGGAAAATTAAGAGGAAAAGAAATTGTGAGATAAATACTAAGAACGCTACTAATGAAGTATGATTCAAAAGTAACGACCCTAGAAGAACGAGATGATCTTGACCAAGAGATAGTAGATGAACTACATGGAATCCTCACTACATATGAGATGAGAATGGGACTAAATGAATCTTCGAGAAAGGAAGCAACTTTTAAAGCCATGTCCAAAAATCAAACAGAGAACCTAGATGATGAGGAAGCTCTTTTTATTAAAAAACTTGAGAAGGGTGCTGGAAAATATAAAGGAAAGTTACCCCTGAAATGTTTTATCTATGGAATAATTGGACATTTTGCTTCAAAATGTACTTACCCTAAAAAGGATGATAATGACAAGAGAGAAACCTCAAAATTCAGGAAGGGTAAAAAAGGAAACACGAAGAAGTCCTATGAGAGAAAGAAAATTGTCTACACCATGGAAGATAGTGAAAATGGAGATACAAGTGAAGATGAGGAAACTGATATTCTATTCTTGGGTCTAGATACTGAAGCTTCAAATGATGACTCAGATGAAGAGGGAGAATTAGAATTAAGAGTTGAACTTGTTAGCACTCTTGAAGAACTTGAGAAATACATTAAAAAAAACAAACAGTCAAGTCATATCATTAGTGAGCTAGAAGCTCAACTTATAGATGCCAAGAGAATTGAGGAGGATCTAAACCTACAACTTAAAAAGAGAATACAAGAATCTGAGAAACTTGAAGATGAGATCATACAATTCAAGAAAAAGCTTGATGAAGGATTTGTCCAATCAAAATTTGAAAATAGCTCAAGGATACTATATGACATCTTGAATAGATAAAGATCATCAAGTGATAGATATGGATTTGGTTTTAACAGAGAAAAGAAACCAGACTAGATCTCTTTTACTAATCAAGGAGGAAACAAGAAAAGTTATGTTGAAGCAGTAAAGAGTCCAATGAAAAAGGAAGAGAGTAAGAAAACTGCCCCAAACTCTGAAGATAAAAACACAAATAATATGGTGCCTAAGAGATCGAATAGATATTTGCATGTCTCTTTAGGTCATTGTTACTCCTGTAATAACTTTGGTCACAAAGCCTTAAATTGCAGAGCTAATAGGAAGGTTCCTGAATACAAGAAGAAGTTATCGAGTAATAGACCAAAACGAAATCATAACCTTTTTACACTTCTTAAAAAATATGACATAAAGTGTTACAAATGTAATAACCATGGACATATAGCAATAGATTATAAACTGATGAATCCCACAAAAATAATTGTTGCAATTAGGTCTCAAGACACAAAACAAAAGAAGTATTGGAGGGAAAAGGAAGAAAAGGAAAGTTCCATGATTGCTCTATGTGCAACAAAAAATAAAAACCTATGGCACTTGGACAGTGGGTGTTCAAAACATATGACTAGTGACCCCAAAAAAATCATAACACTAAAAGACAATAAGGGTAAAGTCACTTTTGGAGACAACCTGTATTCCAAGATAATTGACAAAGGAACAATTGTTGTTAATAATAAAATCAAAGAAGAAAATGTATTACTAGTAGAAAATATCATTCCTAATCTCCTCAGTGTAATTCAAACATGTGATCAAGGGAACATCTGTATCTTTGACTCAGAGAAATATGAAATAAGAAAAAAAGACTCAGGAAGAGTTTTTGGCATGGACTTAAGAACCTCCAACAATGTGTATATCCTAGAAAAGGAAAATCAATGTTAGTTGAGTATGGTTGATGAAAGTTGGTTATGGCACAGAAGGTTGGGACATTTAAATTTTGATAGAATTTTCAAAATAAGTAAGAAGGAATTTGTAAGAGACTTTCCTAAAATTGTAAAGCCACTTAACTCAGTTTGTAAACATTGTCAACATGGGAAGCAAACAAGAGCTAGTTTTAAAACAAAAGAACATATGACTTCACATCCTCTCGAAATAGTGCACACAAATATCTGTGGACAAAAAAGAACTAAAATACTGTAGGGGGGATATTATTTCATGCTACTCATTGATGATTACACAAGGATTACGTGGGTGACATTCCTCAAAGAAAATTTAGCAGCCTTTGAGAAGTTCAAAATATTCAAAGGAATGGTTGAAAATGAGACACATGTGAAGATCAAATGTCTTAGATCTGAAAATGGGGGATAATTTACCTGAAACGAGTTCAATGAGTTTTGTGAGACACATGGAATTAAAAGGAAATTTTTAGCTACAAAAACTCCTCAGCAAAACAATGTTGTTGAAAGGAATAATAAAATAGTCCAAGAGGCTGCCAAAACAATGCTAAATGAAGCAAAGTTGTCAAATGCATTTTGGAAAGAAGCAGTATACACATCTGTCTATATACTTAATAGAGGACAACTCAAAGTAAATAAGGAAGAGACCCCTTATGAACTATTGTATGGGAGACCAACCTCAATCAAATATTTCAAATTATTTTGAAGTAGTTGTTACATTAAAAGGAATGAGGATGACCTTGGAAATTTTGACTCTAGGACTGATCAAGGAATATTTCTAGGATATTCATCCACCAAGAAGGCATATAGATGTTTCAATAAGAGGTTACACAAGATTCTAGAAAGTGAAGATGTAGGAGTATATGATTTAAAACCAAGAAAAGAAATAAGTCATGACAGTGTTGAAACTACTAATAATGAAGAAAAGGAAGAAGTGCAAGAGGACGGAATTACTCATGATGAAGAAGAAAGAATAGAAAAGGAAGATACATAGGAAAGTGAAGAAGACTCCCCAAGACATGATACAAAAACTCCATCTAGAAGGATACAAAAGAATCATCCAGAAATACATATCATAGGTGATAAAAATGTTGGAGTCAGTACAAGGAGACAACTAACATTTAATGAACAAGCCCTACTCTCAATAGTGGAACCTAATAATTTTTCAAAAGAAAGAAAGAATCATGAATGGATCAAAGCCATGAATAAAGAATTAGATCAGACTGAGAAAAATGAGACCTGGGAGCTTGTCCCAATACCTAAAGATAAGAATGTTATAGGGACCAAATGGGTTTTCAAGAACAAATTCAATCAGGATGGTCAATTAATAAGGAACAAGGAAATATTAATATGTAAGGGGTATGCTCAGGTTGAAGGGATTGATTTTGAAGAAACTTATGCTCCCATGGCAAGACTTGAAGCAATCGGAATGTTTCTAGTTCTCAAGCCATAAAAATTTTAAAGTGTATCAAATGGATGTTAAGTCTGCATTTTTGAATGGAAAATAGAAGAAGAGGCTTATATTGAAAAACCCAAATGTTTTCTATTATATGAAAATAGATACTATGTTTGCAAACTAAAAAAGGCACTCTATGGTCTTAAAAAAGCTCCAACAGATTGGTTTTCAAGGCTAGAAAACTATTTAAAACATCAAGGATTTAAGAAATGGGTCATTGAAAGTAATCTCTACTTAAAAATTGAAGAAGAAAATATGATCATTGTTGTTGTTTATGTAGATGAAATCATATTTGGAAGCAATTTACGAATTCTAAGTGTAAAATTTTCCTCTGAAATGAAGAAGGAATTCGTGATGTCAATGTTGGATGAAGGGGTTGCAAGTTTATCAAATATACAAAGGAATATTTATCTCTCAAACTAAGTACATCAAATACATGCTTAAGATATTTAAGATGGAAGACTCCAAACATGTTAATAATCCTATGATCACATGTTGTAAATTAAGTAAGGATGACTAGTCTTTAGAAGTATATCACACCATGTACAGATCCATGATATGTAGCATGCAGTATGTGACAGCTACAAGACCAGATGTGATGCAAGATGTAGGATTGTTTGCGAGGTTCCAGTCAAGCCCTAAAGAAATGCATGTAACTACAGTAAAAATAATTTTCTAGTATTTAAAAGGCACTATGGAGTATGGGTTATGGTACCCAAAGAGTCAAGATTTCACTTTAAAAGAATTTACTGATGTAGATTGGGAAGGAAGCGTTGATGATCGAAAAAGCACCAATGGATCAAGATTCTTTTTAGGGAATTGCTTGGTATCATGGTTAAGTAAGAAGCAGTCCTCCATTTCACTCTATATAGCCAAGGACGAATACATTGCCGCTGCATCTTGTTGCACTAAAGTTATTTGGATGAAATAGACACTAGAATATTTACTTGTTAAATAGGAGCATCCAATAATATTAAAATGTGACACTACCAGTGCTATTAATATGTCAAAAAACCTCGTCATGCACTCTAAGAAAAAACACATACCAATCAAGTATCACTTTCTAAGAGAACATGTATCTCATAAAGTTGTCAAATTAGAATATGTTGACACAAAAGCACAGCTTGTTGATATATTTACCAAACCATTACCCAAAGAAGCCTTTGAGCATCTCAAATAATAGATGGGATTAATTTCATTACATTAGATGTAATAGAAAGATGCATGACCTCAGGGGAAGACATGATGGCAGGGGGAGTTATCAGAAAGAAGCAAGACAGTAAATATTAAATAGCATAATAGGTTATCCTTTGTCATTTTTGTCAAAGGGGGAGAATGGTTAGATGTTACCATTAATGCCAAAGGGGGAGATTGTTGAGAATGTAGTTGTCATTGATTTCAAAGGTACTCACAAATGACAAAAGAATAAACCAATAGATATGGTAGCAGAATTAATTCCGCAATGACAAAGGAAAAGATTGAGTGTATGAGTGAAGAGAGAGTGCAGAGACTATGTGAAATTGAAATTGTATGTGAAGAAGGATACAGTAAGGAATTGATCATTCCATTGATCAATTCAACCAAATATTTGAATATATGTATCTTAGATAGATCAACAGTGTGGAAGGAAGGGTTTTTAAGAGCATTTATAGATCCACGACTGGAATCAATTTTTCCAGACGAAAGAATGCTCAAGATAAGCCCAAACTAATCATCCATACGGATGGAGATCATGTGATGGATATTGGGCAAGGCTAAATATCAATGACTAATATGTATTTCACTGGGAGAAATAGTGCGACAAAAGAAAATTCTGACGAGTGCTAAATTTTAATGTAATCCTCCTTATAATTTTGAAGTCCACAGTAGATCTGGTGGGGACCCTGATCCGACGATGGTAAAATCATTTTGCAGCATAAAGTGGCAGGAGCTTAAAAAGGGCTAATGGGTGCTAAATATCCATCAAATGTAGTTTAAATGAATTTGGAGTCCATCGTTAATTCGTCCAGATCTAGATATGATGACCCTCAAGGATGTCACAGATTAAACTAGCAAGTGAGTTAACTACGTGAATGGGAGTGAAATTACATTTACAATGAAAACTTGGATGACCTGGATTGAATCCACAAGGAGATTGACGGTAGAGAAATATTTTCACACAAAGAAAAGGGAATATTCACAAATCCGGATTAGACCGTAGATCAATGGTTAGGAACAAACCCGCAAAATAAATCAATGGTTCATAAGAAAAGTGTAAAACAAAAAGTATAAGATTAAGGTCTAGGATAAGATGGGTTTCCACGAACCAAAGTATAGAATATGGAAATCAGAAGGAGAAAACAGAAAGGTGAAGAATTGCGAAAAGATTGTGGGAAATGTCATAGTTCCTCATTCTGCATCCTACAATCCGGAAGATCGACTGTCAGAAATACTTTCATGAAAGATCGATGATACAGAAAGGTTAGTGCAGAGAACAGAAGGTGGATAATCATGAAAAGAATGTGGAAAAATCCACAGTTTTGCATTCCACATCCCGTGATCCAGAATATTGATGGTCAGAAATACTTCCATGAAATATCGATGGTGTGGAAAGGTTAGTGTGAAAAATGAAAGGCAGATATGTGCGAACAAACCGTTTGAGATTTTGAGAACCCACACTCTACATCCTACATTTTGGAAGATAAATGGTCACGAAGGATCCTACGGGAGATCAACGGTGCAAAACTATTGGGATAGAAAGATTAGTGCAGAAGCGAAAATCTCGAAATGGCATTATGGAAAAGTCACAAACCCATGTTCTACGATCTGCATCTTATCAAAGATCAATGTTTACAAAGAAGCCTGTAGGAGATCAATGGTGTAGAACGATTGCAGCAGAAAGATAAGTGCAGAAAGACATTTTGAGAAATTTCATGGTTCGACAATATGCATACCACATCCCATCTCATATCTATGGTCAGGAAAAATTCCAGGATAAAGATCAATGAATCAGGATGATTTCGAAAATAGAGACTGCGAAAGAACACAACTGAAAGGTTAAACTGAAAATTGATTAATAGGAGTTTAGGGAATGTCCGCAGGGAGACTGCAGAGGAGGAAAAGAATCCCACAGGAAGTTTTTGATGAATCTCATGATCAGAGAAGAAGGGATCTCATAGATCAGAATTGATCTGGAAGTTTTTAAATTATTTATTCAATTAGAAATCATTAATATCATATTTGAAAGGCTGTGATAGCGAAATGGAACGTTTCCCGAATGAAGAGACGCGTCTGCAAGATGCGTGAGGTATTTATTAGCAGAATAATTGAAGGAAAGAATTGGTCTCTATGATTTTGAATGAAAGAGTCCAAGAAGTAAATAGAAGACTGATAAAAATCAGTCCAGGGTGGCAGGATGACGCTAAGGAAGACTATAGGTCTGCAAAGGGTGTCATAGCATCCTTATCTATTGTAGCAGGTAGAAACCCAGGGTGTTGGAGAATCCTTCTCTCTTTTAGCAGGTAGAAACCTAGGGTGTTGAAGCATCCTTGTCTGTTGTAGTAGGAAGAAACCTAGGGTGTTGTTGCAACTTTTTGTAGTAGCAGATAAAGCAAATTTTGTAGATTCATCTTATTAATGAGTTTGAATTGGTCATTTTCTCTTTGAGGTTTCCATGATAAAATTTATGTCTTAACCTTGGTTCTTTATTTGTTTTTAGTTTTTAAAAAGAAAAATAAAATACTGATTCACACCCCCACCTCTTAGTATTGTGGGATAATCAAACAGGAAGCTGCTGCCACTATGCAAAAATCTCCCAAGTGGAGAAAAAACATAATATATCAACTCTCTCCCTACTTTTTTAGGGCCATTTTCTGGAGTCACCTCAATTTGCATGCCACCACATAAATCAAACCTTGTATGTATTGACATGTTTATGATCCATCTTCTCCATCCATACTACAAACTTGGCCTCATTATACTGCCATTTTTCTTCCCATAAGGAGGCCCAACTAGTGTTCCATTGTTATTTATATATGTATCATCCATGTTCAAAACATATATCCTTTTGGTACATCAAACGCTTCCTCCTTTCTTGACTGACCATTATGGAGTTTCTATTAATCTCTTTTCTAACTCCTAAAAGAATGAAATGATTGTTGATCATGCTTGATTCCTTTCATGCTCGTTAAAGTATTTTAAAGGGAATCTATGTGGCATCATTTATTTCCTTTTTTAGACTACGTACACTATTTAAAAAAAATGACCACCCTAGCACCTTCCAGCTAGGAACGTTTCCCTTTGTATCCTTTTATGTTTTGTCAGACATTAGGACCATAAATTACAAAAAAAATCATTTATGGGTTGTATTTAAGCTCTTTTCCAGCCCTCTCATAAAGAAAGATTGCTGAGAAAACTTGGTTTCATTCATGCTCATAAAAGTATTTGAATGAGCATCCGATCAGTATAGGTTTAAAATTTTTTCAATTGGTTGGACTACCCATGGAAAAGAAGTCTCTCTGCCCCTTTCATATGAGAGAGCTCTCCTTTATCATTTTTTGGACTTAGGAGACTATTGTACAAAAAAGAGACCCCACTGGAGTCTTCTTCCCAATTTTAGACTCTCTAAACATGAAAACACCATTGAGCATTTATCGTCTTGGGCTCGACAAAAATCCACGAGATAGTGTAATATTGAGCATACTTCTATCCCTTATTCGATCTCCTTAAACTATGAAGAAGGCCCAAAGGACACCTGTAGGTGCCCACACATATTACATATAGTCTTCCATTATAGAATCTTCCCCCTATTGGGTTTCCCTTTTTCAGGTTACTCTGCGATGAGTCTCCCTTAGATCCCCTGGATATCACTAGTCCCACTACTTCCCCAAGTATCTCCCATTGCATTCATCTCCCCGGTTCCACAGTTATGATTCCCTCCCCATGAGTTAGTGTCATTTGTTTCCAAGTCATCCCTAATGTCATACTCTAAACAAAGGAATTTTGAGTCCCGCATACTCCCTTTCCCATGTTCCTCATTCAATGTCTTAGGCCCCTCATTGTTCCATATATCTAGTTTTGCCCCTCGCTCTTCTATCAAGGAAGCCTCATTGACTTAGTAGTTGCAGGTCTCCCTCTATCGACGTCAACACATATTCCAGAGATAGAGCTAGAGGTCCCTGTATCCTGGTTTCATCCACCTCATTGATGAGTTCCTTCGACCACTTGAAAGGATTCCTTAGTGCCTTTCAAGTTGGATGTGTCTCACGTGATTGACTTCAACTCCATCACCACATTGTTCATATTTGTATAGGGTATTGGTTCATTCATTATTTGGTCAAATACCCTAGTTGTCACCGAAATCTAGCACATTGGTGTGTCTATTTTTGGGACCTATATAGTTTCATGTCCCTTGTGATTTCTAGGCTGAGTTGGTGACAGTGTTCAGAATCCCCTCAATGTCATGTTTTCATTTATCTACAATAATTGATTTTTTTATTGTACCTCAGATATTCTGACTCTTAGTCATTGAGTATATACAATTGTGTTCACCTTCATATTCAGCAGAGCATTAGTTTTTGTGATATTGCATTCCATGAGAATGCCATTGTTCTAATGTACCAGTTATTCAGATCATTATATGTATTCAACCTCTTATTGATTCCACCATTATGTACTACCATTTGTATATATGTATTGATCGGCTCCCATTATTTGAGTCGTGATCTCCATTTTTATATTGAGGCATTGTTACAAGCATGGCTATTCCCGCCTCGTCCATAGACATGTCTAAGATTATATGTACCTCATCCATTTTTTAGAATAAATACAAACCAAAATCCACTAAATCTCAAATGAGGAGACCCCACTCCTCTGCGATCCTCTCCATTCTCTACACAGTTGTCACCATTTCTCCCTTGATGCTTTTATGTATATCGACCATATGATGAGCTCATGCCCTCACACATCAAGGGGAAATCTGTTAACACCAAAACATTGTTCACCTCTCTCTCTGTGGTCCAAAACATAATTATACATCATTATCCCGCCATTATTATCTCAATTTTGACATTCACAACTAAAATTCCACCAAAAATGGTCCAAAACATTATTATTCCTTCCCACATAAATGAAGAGAAGTTGAGAATTTATTGTGACTTATCCCCACTCTCTCCAAAAAGGAACAAAAAACCCTAAAATGAGAATGGGTCAAAAAACATGGACAAATACCATGCACAATAAAATACGATGGGTCATTACCATCACTCTATAAATACATTGCGAAGGTATCCCCCCAAACATTACATTACGCGACAACCTTTTCACCATTCACCATTGTTCCCATATTTTTTTCCATATCATTCCCACGGCGTATGTTGAGATTTCTCCATACCGTCTTAGATACATTCCTCCTTTTTGGAAACCATTAGTGGAGATGAAGAGATAACCAAACCGTAGATCCAGTGGACCATTTTCTCAGATGGTCAGAGTGGACCATATTATTGTAAGGAATTCTTGTTCTTACTTTCATTAGTTAGAAAAAATATATATATAATCGTAAAAATATTGTCATTATTGTTTCTTATTATTGCAAGTCAAGGTTGAGGAATCCCTCGCACCATGAACTCTACCCTATGATTTGGCCGATCTAGGGTGGGTTCTTTTGCATGTAGTAGCGGAGAAATCTCCACTACATCCACGTGATCGTGAATCACAAAATTCAACTTCTAGGAATGAAAATCTAGGTATTCCTATGTATTTTAATCCCTTTAACATTCTCAAATTCACCCTATGGTTTATATCTATGGTTCCCCACTAGATTTCACTACCCACATGAATCTATGGGTGGTTTTGGGACTTCAAAACGTGGCTTCTTTACAAGTTGTAATTTCTACAATTTTCACTCTTGGGAATGCATAGAAAGCTGTAAATTCATGTATGCTTGTTCAACAATGGAATAGAGAGGATACAAAATAAATTCCCATGAGGAGAAACGACTTATGGGTCAAGTAAACCATGCCCATACTCAGCCATACAAATTTCTGAGTTTTTTCCATGCTCCATTTATTCATGAGATGATTTCACAGCTACCATCTTACAACACAAATAAATGTCAGCAACGGAAGTCAAGATGGGTTATTAGGATGAAATGTTTCAATACAAGGTTCAATCCCATAACCCCCTCACCTCTTCCTAGTGGATACATATATCTCCCTCATTTTAGTTGTTTCCATAGCCAGATCTTGGTATTTTTATTGCATTATAAATATTTACATGGTTTTACAATTTTTCGTGGCTTACTAGCCCATGGCTAAT
The DNA here is from genome assembly GCA_001517045.1 of Pseudotsuga menziesii. Taxonomy (NCBI): domain Eukaryota; kingdom Viridiplantae; phylum Streptophyta; class Pinopsida; order Pinales; family Pinaceae; genus Pseudotsuga; species Pseudotsuga menziesii. The sequence goes on from LPNX010207966.1 coordinate 124,596, forward strand.
AAAATATAAAATAATTTTCTTTTAAAAGCCGAGCATTCACTAGCAAGGATTTGGCCTTGAGCTCCATGCTAGGAATCATGCATCGCATATACACAATATATGTATAAATCCAATGCATTCTAAGGGTCGAAATGGGGGTATTACATAATTATAGAGTTTGATTCACAAAACTTAGTATTCATGTCATTTAATTTCCCTCCTACTCCCTCGCCCCATAAAATCCCTTACGTATGGTGTGATTAAGAATTAAAAATATGTGAAGAATTTCTTTAAGTTGTTATAAGAAACATGAAAACTGCATGGTTTGAGGTTACTAGATATTACTTCTCTCTACTTGTACATTGAAATATATATTTAATCACATTTAAGAAAGGGAATGGTACATTTATGTAGCACTAGTAAGATATGTGATTATGATCATCTTTCAGGGTTGTTTTAGACTCTAGCAACTAGTTGTAAATTTCATAGAATTAAATGAAAGAAACATTATGACCATTTGGAGGTGAATAAAACTTCATAAAAGTAGTAATAAGATGGATGAACATAATTTTTTGGAGGCACAGACATAATTATATTACTATATCATGAAACTTTATGTTTGTTGTGTTTGATCATATTATGACTACAGTAAGATTTTATTATTATTTCAACATTTTATTCTAATTATTTTTATATGCCTTTCTCTCAACGATCTCTCCCCTAATCCTACACCTACACATAACCCTAACCCCAACCCACACTCTCTCTATTCTAACCCCCGTGTCATCGTCCCCCTCGTCTCTTTAACACCCCTCTCCCTCACAGTAATCCCCCTCCTACCCCTTTACCCATAGCCACCCTATGTTCTCTCTCTCCTACTCTCCTATGATTAATATTTAATAATATGTAAATAATTGCTTGAATCTATTATAAGAAGCATGAAAGCTAATTGGTTTGATCTTCCTAGATCTTACCCCTCTCTACTGGTACATTGAAATATATATTTAATCACACTTAAGCTAGGGCATGGTACATTTATGTGGCAGTAGTAAGATATGAGATTAAGGTCGTCTTGTACGGTTTCCACTAGACTCTCACAACTATTTGTAAATTGTATAGAATTAAAATGAACATGAGATTATGATTGTTTGGAGGTGGATAAAACATTGTTTGAAATAGTGATAAGATAGATCAACATGACTGGTTGGAGGTGTATATATGATGAGATTACTATATAATGAAACTTTTTGTTTGGAGTGTCGGATCATATTATTAATACAACGAGGTTTTATTTTTATTGTAAAATTTTATTCGTATTCTCTCTCTCACACACACACAATGATCCCACCCCTACTCGTACACCTCCCATTAACACTCATCCCCCCTCTCTCTCTCCACCAACCGGCTACCACCCCCCACTTCTCTCTCTCTCTCTCTACTCGCCCATCCCCTAAGCCCCTTATGTATGGTGTGATTAATCTTTAATAATATATGAATAATTCCTTAAATCTATTATAATAACCATTCAAACTAATTGGTTTGATTCTCATGGTTCTTATCCCTCTCTACTGGTACATCTAAATATATATTTAAGCACACTTAAGCAATAGAATGGTACATTTATGTTGCAATATTAAGATATGAGATTAAGATCATCTTGTTGGATTTTTTTAGACTCTAAAAACTATTTCTAAATTACATATAATTAAAATTAAAGTGACATTATGAACATTTTGATGTGAATAAAACATAGTAAAAAATAGTGATACGATGGAAGACCGTTTGGAGGTGTAGACATAATGG
>LPNX010207966.1:126796-150100 GCA_001517045.1 Pseudotsuga menziesii
TGGTTCATCCACTCCAAGAACCGAGCATGCTCAAGTTAATGACAAGTTCAAGATACACAAGGCTATATTTGGGGAGACATGAGATACAACCACAAAGTATCAATAGAGAAATTAATCATTGGTAACTGTTACATTTATTTTTAAAGAAAATCAAATATCTAAAAAGATGGTTTTATTTCATACATGTGGATACCTACCAGGACATTTGCAAACAACACAAAAAACATGTGTGTTATTTAGCTACACCATCTAGATGCTTTTAGTTTATGATTTCCTCTCTCTAACAACATTATGTACATCACATGATTTTTTTAAAACATGGCATGAGAGTCAATTATATTATGGAAACTAAAATAATGTTTAATCAACCAACTTTCTCTCAATATCCCATATTACAATGAGCATAAATTTTATAACTAAAATTTGGCACCCAATAGGCATTGTATCCATTGGTGAACACATAAATTCCCTTGCATGCCTCACACAAATAGGCTCCAAAAGTGGAACTTATGAAATTTTATTTGTAGAACAAGATGTCCCTAAAATCAAGTGTTTGAAAACTCAATACCTGTTAACACCAAAAAATTGTTCACCTCACTCTCTATGGTCCAAACCATAATTATACATCATTATCCCACCATTATTTCCTCCATTTTGACCTTCACAACTAAAATTCCACCAAAAATTGTCCAAAACATTATTATTCCTTCCCCCATAAATGAAGGGAAGTTGAGCATTTATTGTGACTTATACCCACTCTCTCCAGAAAGGACCAAAAACCCCTAAAACGAGAATTGGTCAAAATCATGGACAAATACCATGCACAATAAAATACCATGGGTCATTACCATCACCCTATAAATACATTATGAAGGTCTCCCCCCAAACATTACATTACATGACATAAACTTTTCACCATTCACCATTGTTCCCATATTTTTTGCCATATCATTCCCACTGTGTATATTGAGCTTGCTCCATACCCTCTTGGATCCATTCCCCCTTTTTGATAGCCATTAGTGGAGATGACTGGAGAACCAGACAATGGAGTTGGTGGACCATTTCCTCATACGACCACAGTGGCCCATATTATCGAAAGGTATGCTTGTTTTTGTTTTTATTAGTTAGAAAAATATATAAAAATAGTAAAAAATATTTTCATTACTGTTGCTTATTATTGCAAGTCGAGGTTGAGGAATCCCTCCCACCATGAACTCTACCCTATGATCTGGTTGATCTAGGGTAGGTGCTCTTGCATGTAGTATGGGAGAAATCCCCACTACAATACCTCAGAAGAATATGAACTTAATATACCTTCTTCACTATATCCAAGCCATGTGAGATTAGAACCAAGGTTTAAATAAAGTTGACCTAACATAATTTCTAAGTTACAAACATAAATAAACATCTAAGAACACATTTTGAAACAAGCATTGTGAAAACATTAGTTTAGAATATTTTTTGATTCAAAAAATAGTTTTTCATATGTTTTAGGGATTCTTGGGTAGGGAATTAGAGCACCAATAAAAATATATATAAAAAGCACCCCAGATATTGTTTAGGGGATGTATAGGAGATAACCATCCAGAAAATGCTCTAGATTGTTTATAGAAATATACCAAACACAAATGGAACCCCCTTTCCCCATATTATGTCATGTGTTGGCAAAAATGTTTTTGGCCCATTAGACTGGACAGAGCCACGAGGTTCACTTTTATATTCACAAAAACAAAGATAAATTGTTGACCTCCAAAGCATCTCCACACCACTATATTAAACTTAATGGAACCAAAAAAAATATGAAAATCCATTCACTTAATAGAATTTGGAAAGAATCATCATATATATTTAGAACCCATGGGATAATAGTCGGGGTAATATTAAGAAACAACGTATACTAGAGATAGATTAATACTTAAGTTAATGAAGAACGGGTGTTCAAGATTCTAATAATGTATTCCCTTCGAGTAAAACACGAAATTGGAAAATAACATTGTTCAACCCATTTTGAGTAAAAACATAGAAATTGAGAAAAATAACACAAAAACTAAGAAAATAATGGGTACCAAGTTTATTCATTGTTACTTTATAATCATAATGCAAAAGATGCTAGCCAAAGATTGAAATTATTAGAAAATTGGATTCCAATTCCATACGAGGTTTATATTGTATCATGCTTTATATTTTTGCCTAAATCATGGTGACATAGGGATCCCGTCGAATGTTTTCATTTTGAAAATTGGAACACGTTTTATATGTTAATATAGTAGAAATGATAGCATTTCACACTTCTTCATCTCTTTGTAATTATTTTCCATGAATATATTTACAACTTTCATGTTTATTAGCTAAGCTTTTCTTAGGTTCTCATTGCAACTTATGAATTCAATGTTGTTGCACAAATTGTAGAAGCAATGTCAAACATCATTTTTTCATCTAGAATTACAAGTTCTCAGTCCAATTTCTTAGCTCTTTGTTACCTTTTCAATTTTTTTTAATGTATTGATGCTTATTTCATGTAAATTGAAGCTTTAATGCTTTGATTGTAGAGAAGGATATCACAATAGGATTAATCATTCTTTTCTTTATGGACTTGAGTAATAAACCAAGTGTCTTTTACCTTTTAATTTTTTCAAATTGGATTTCATGTATACCAGATATTACACAATGACCACTTCACAATAATGCGGGAATCCTCTTAGTGGTTTTACACTCTCTATGTGTTGGGAGAGATAAGACATTTATCTAAAATAAGACTTACATTAAGTTTGTGCAAATCCTCAATACTAAGAGAGTGCACTATGCACGGTTAAAGATAGAAAGTGAACCTAGTTTATGCACATGGATCCTAATATTTGGAATAGTATGTGCACTTATAATGCACGAATAGCTCCATGTTGATCCAAGGTAAGTTCCCATATTGTAAGATAGAGACCCAGTGAAGCAAAGTATACAACAACACCTCCATACAGTAGTCATGACTACTGAATTGAATTCTTAGTATGTGCAAGAACAATCTCCAGAAATAATTACCTTTCTAGATTGTAGATATGAACCACAAATCAAATTGTATTTTATCCAAAATGGGATCAAGACAAGTGCCTCTCCTCTTTTCTATATGATCTATATTTGATTGAAATTATGAATATAAACTTTTGTTATAACAATTGTAAGGATAAATATCTAATTCATCTTCAATATGTTCTCTCTAGGAGGGGATGCAAGATCCGACTTTGCATTCAACAATTCATTGCTTTGATTATGTGCGGGATGATATCATTAGACCTAGAATGGCCTTATTCCTCCCTATTGTCATAATTTTATGCTATTAAAACAACTCTAAAGCACATAGTGTAACCATTAAGTCAATCAACCACCATGTTGAGGTAAAAGAGATAAAATATTTTAACAAATATGTTTCCACCCTCTACCATGGATTGGACATATTTTTTTTTTGTAGAATACATGTGTCTCCACATTAATACAACCTTGATCTTATTGTTGGTTTTTTATAGAACACACGCTTGTGGGTTGACTGCACATAGTGTTGGATTTGCACAAGTAAAAATGAGTGAAAAAATATGTTCGATCGCTTTATATTTATATATATATTTTACTTTGTCATACATACATGAGGGTTGGTCTCACACAATAATATTTACAAGTCAACTCATACTTGTTCATGCATAATTAAACTGAGATCAACCAATCCAAACAGTGATTCAAAATGTCAGCCAACCTTTCTAAACTCGCACTTAACCTTATTCAAAGCATTCCTTCCCAACCACCATAATAACAGAGCTTTAATTTTACAAAATTCAAGAATACTCAGAACAATGGCCTTCATCTAATTTTTATGCAAGAAAATATGTTGTTTGTCTGCAACAAAATTGTTGTAGATAGACTTCACAAACTCTTGTTTACATATCTCAATGCATCCTCTAATTCAAAATATATCTAAAAACACAAATGGTTTGTAAATCTCAGTACATAAAAACAATTATATAATTAATGAAGGTTAAATAAAAAATGAAAATGGCAATCCAAGTTTTAAAGAATTAAAGAAAATAAAAGAGAGAAAAAATTGTTAGATGAGAAAACATGAAAATAGGAGGGAATAGAGCTAGGAATGGGAAATGAAAGGTCAAATATTTTGGCCTTCCCATTGCCTCATATTTTCTTATATCTTGTGAGGGATGAAGAGTAACATAATTCATGAGTATGATAACTTTAAAGTTTTGCTTCATAAAATGATAAAGTTTATAAATCCATGTGACTAGAAGCCAACATGTACTAATCACAACCATATAAGTGTCAACAAAATATATTTGTATCTTCTAAATTTTATGAAATTAGTGAAAATTAGTTGTTTTTTTTAGTTAATGAACATTCCAATACCTATGAATCATATGAACTTAATATTCCTTCTCCACTGAATCCAATCCATGTGAGATGAGAACTAGGGCTTAAAGGAATTCAACCTAACATAATTTCTAAATTATAAACATAAATAACCATCTAGGAAGACATTCAAAAAAAAACATTAGTTTAAATTTGTTTCTCATTCTAAAACTAGTTTTACACATTTTTTAGGTATTCTTGGGTGGATGCATAGCTCCAGGGTTAGTAGATAGTTTGCATAACATATTATATAATATTAGAATTTAACTATAATAGGAAAACGATGCTCATATTCATCCTTGGTCACAAAATATCTACTGTAGTGATGTCAAACTAAAATCTAGTTGGCCTTGTAGATCCTAATAAGTATAAATTGTTGATTAAAATATTCTTCCGCAAGCTTATTCCCTCAATTCAAGTTTTCAAAAATCTATTTCACAACTGAATTCCCACAATTGAGTTTCTGCAACCTAGTTTATGCAACTTAGTTTCCGCAACAACCTTTCTGCAAGCTCCTTTCCGCAATTGCGGGTTGCGGGTTGTGGGTATGCAATTCACAATTTTAAAAAGCTGACTTCAGCAATCTTGCAGCCATAACGATCCTTTATGCAATTGGATTACGAATACACCTTCCCAGTTTTCCCAAAAATGGGCTTCTGCAAATTTCCTCTCGCAAGTATCTTTCCTCAATTCCTGAGAGCCATCGACCTCTTGTGGAATTTTTTCATAGCCATTGATCTCTGATCAAGTATGAAACTCACCTTAATTTTATGGATCTATTATATCCTGTGCGCGTTCACCTTATGACCTATTTCCTTATCGTTGGTGCATCTTTTCTCCTTTAATGTGGATCGTCGAATCTCTGTCAAATGAACCGAATGTAATATTTGCAATCTTGCGTTGATTGATAAGAGATTCGATCAATCAACCTGATCTACCTTCATTCGGACTTGATATTCTTTGTTGGATTTTTTCATAGTTTCTAAAGCTTCATCCTTCACATAACTCTGCAGTTTGATTCATCCAGGGCATCGATCCAAGGGTTTACACAGAAAACACATCATTTACACAAGCAATCATACACAAGGATTGCTTAGACATCTTCTACAACCTCAAAATCCCTAATTTACAGAATACAGTACACACATATTTGTTAACCATTAACAAATATTAATCAATCAATCAATTCATATAATCATACATTCATAAAGAATTGCAATTTCACATAAATATGCTGAAATAGGATTTCCTTCATTACACACAAGAAATCTATATATTTACATTGATCCAGAATCTATGTTCTAATCATCGTAGACCTGATATAACTCTAATCATTGTCCTTGGCCTAATTTCTCACTGTTTGGCCACACCCTTAGCCATATTTACATTGTTTGGCTACCTTTGGCTACTTCTGGACTTCTTTAGGATATCTCTATGCCTCATAGGCTCACATACATATATACAGAAGGATTCTAAAACTAATCCTGGTTCAGATCCAATAAATCCTCAACAATCTGCTAACTAATTCTAAATAAGGCAAATTCTTAATCCTATCCTATGACTCGCTTCCATTAGATGAGGGATTTGTTACATGACTCAAAGTTTGACTCTATGACTCATTCATTCACCTAGTGAATCACCTAAATGACTCATCATCCATCTAGAATAAAACTTAAACATAGTTTTATTTACAATATAATACTTCAAGGACCATTAATTCAGAAATGAAAACCCATTCTAGGTGTGATCCAAAGATTGGGCTTGGATTGGGATGGAGAGTACGATGCTCCTACATCAGACTCCCCAGAAAGAAAGAAACATGACCTCCTGGTCATAATATTCAGTTTTCAATATTCCAGGATCCCAAAATTTGTTCTGTAGCTTGTCATTCATCTCATCATGTTGTTTTCTCTTTGTCATCTTTAGTTCTCCTGGTTTCCATATTTTCTGTTGCAATGCTCCACTAGCCTTGCTTATGCAATCTTATTTTGTCACTTGTCCTCTGCCATTTCTTTGTTCCTTTGCTTTGTTGATGTAAATATTCATTTTATCTTCATGTATTTTCTAAGACACCTTCTGTTGGCAAGGGGGTGGAGATAGGTGAGATACACAACATCTAGGATGTTGCACATACTCATGAGGCACCGCGCAAGGCAAAGACAAAGCAACATGCGGAAAATAGTTCACTTTTTATGTCATGTTTTTACTCATTGACCATTTCCTTGGAATATTGGTACTTAGTGGTTAAATTAGTTAGAAGTTGTTAGGAGTTAGTTAGAAGTGGACCTTGATTGTAAAGGCCCAAGCCTATATATAGAGTTAGAATTGCAAATGTAGACATAGATGGAGGAGATAGAGGAGAGATATATCTTTAATCAATGAATCCATGAATTTGTGATTGAACCTTGTGTTATCTTGTTCGTTGATCATTCTATTGCTATGGAGAAGTACTGTATGTTTTGGATCTATTGCGGAAGTAATATGACACGACGGATGTTGCTATGAATTGCTATTATTTTTCATATCTCTTTTATGTCCTTATGTGTTGCGATATCAATGATGGATGTTTTATGGATATTCTTTATGAATGAATAATACAATAATGCTACGATGAATAAGTAAATGATGCGATTTGCTTAGATCTGTGATAGATCTATGATGAATGCTACGATATTTGATGAATGGCTCTGTTAGATCTAATAATTATGATGATAAATCATTTATGTCCCGATCCTCCTCATTACCTCCAGAATCTTGGTTATGATAGATATCCCTCGAACATCTCGCGTGAGACTTCATTCGCTCTTGTGGGTGTTGTTGGGCAGGGTAAAACTTGTTTGGGCCGATGCTCGGGGAGATCGCGTTGGTTGGGAATCGATGGAGTGAGAACCCCTGTCGACAAGGCTTTGTTGGTGGGTTTTGGCCAACAAATGGTTCTATTGTCAGGACCTCATTGTGATTGAGAGGAGGATATGTTGTGCCATATGATGAAACCAGAGATTCAAGATTGGTTCGACCTAATACTATGAGAGTTCACTGAAGCTGAGAACCAGAACCCAAATTTGACAAAAAATGCATGGTTGGCGAGGTACATTCACGACGGTCCTCACGAATGGTTACTCTGTGAGTTTCCCATCATACTCTATGAGTGGTTGGCATGATTCACTTACAATAAGCACAACTTCTAGGGGGGAGAGCCAACGTCTTGGACCCCTGATCTAATTCAAGAACTACAAGAAACCGACAACAAGGAATCATGAGATGTTGAAGTTTGGGTGGATAGTATTCCGCAAGGACACATCATTGAGTTCACGGTTGATACCAACAAGTCCTACAACAAAGCAGAATGGGAATTCTTCAACAGACCATGAGGTAGGTTCTTACTATCTCTGAAATTTTCAATCAAGATGCTTGTTTGTGAAAAGGGCATACTAAAGATGCACTTTGAGTAGTAAAACTCTAGTGTACGGAGGCTGTGAACACTGCGATAGAAGGGGGGCGACGAATGTAAAGATGAGGGGTATATGGGTGTGATTTTTGACAATACTATGAGGGAAGTTGAGGAAAAGACTAGTTGTACAAGGGGAGGAGCAAAGTTTTGAGTAGAGAAGAGGCAGAAAACAGGGGAAGATCCTATTGCGATCGAAACTCAAGACCGCAAAGGACAACCACATGGGATGAATTAGCCCTATAGTGATGAAGAGGAATAATAGACCCAGGCTATGCCCAGGGTATAAGAAAGGTCAAACCCTGGTAGCAAGGTGTCCACACCTCCGTGCACTGCTCCACCATTAGGAAAATATACGCAATCTACGTCGATGTGTCTGACGTGCCAAGAAACATCTAGTAGTAAAGAAACATATGCAGGAAGAAGGTCTAGGATGGCAGGAGACAATATGAAGCTACCTATGTTCCATGGAAATGACACTGATGACCCAGAACAATATTGGTTCTTATGTGAGGCAGTCTGGACTTCCAGACAGACTACAGACGAAGGTGTAAAGAAAGGCCAATTAGTGACCACCCCTTAGGGTCGTGCGCTCGATTGGTATATGAGATTAATATAGGTCCCGCAAAGGGTGATGACGAAGAATTTGGATATGATTCAAAAGGGACTGCTTGAAGAATTCAAGAAACCAAAACTTTGAAGCACAGTACATTACGGAGCTGAAGGAAATCAAACAATTCCCTAATGAGACGGTTTGGGACTTTGATTAGAGGTTTAATACGCTAATGGAACGGGTCAACTTCGATATGAGTGACATCCAACACAAAGAATGGTTCATTGCAGCACGAGTCCCTCATATCCGACATCCATTGATGTAGCAAAAGATCGCGACACAGAGCAAGGATCTGGAAATTGCAATGAAGCTGGAGCCTTCCCCCGTTGGAGAAACTGTTGTCGGCATGAACCAAATCCAGGTGCAACTAGAGAACCTGACTCTTCAATTACATGATATCAAGAAGGAGAAACATGAACATGATGATTTGTGGTGCACTCAGTGTCACGTGGATGGACACACAAAAGATAGTTGTCCTACTTTCTGGAATTATCTACTCTCAGCAGCACTGAACCCGTTGAGTAGAGGTGGTGTTTCATGGTGTCACATATGTCAAGTATATGTGCATCGACATGAATATTGTACCTACATGCAGAAAATAGTTATGAATCCAGCAAGTTTATATTGCACCTTTTGTCGCTCAGTGGGCCATAAGGATAAGGACTGTCGAGCTTATGATTTGCTTTAAGAGAAGACATACAATTCGTATTTTGTGAAGGGTGAAGATCCTCACATGGTACAGTAGCTGTAGCCACAGGTGATACAACCACCACCTCAAGTACAGTATACGCCACCACCACAGATGCAATTTATTCCGTCGCAACCACAGATGCAGGTCGCACCACAGCCGCAATTTGCATCGCGACTGCAATACACTCAGATCTCGATGGATCTGCCACAACCGCAGTATATCCAAGCAGCGCATTATGTTTAGCAGCATCCAAATCCCCCATAGCAACAAATGGCCCAACCCTAGTATCAGTAGCAAGTAGCTCAACCACAATATCAGCAACAAGGAGGATTCCTGGAGGATTCAAGGGAAGGGGAGGTTTTGGATGAGGAGGAGGATGAGGTTGTGCATCAATCTAGTGTTACAACTGTGGGACATTTGGGCATTATCAAAGGGATTGTCAACATCTATAGTGTGTATACTATGTGGTAAGCCATCATACTGTTGAGAATATCCCTCACTTAATTGCGAAATGGCAGGCCGAAAATGTTTCTCTGTTGCAGAATCAGAACCAATTCCAAGCACAGAATCAGATATAGAACCAGTAGCAACTGTAGAGTCAGGGTCAGCCCCAAATTCCAGTACATAATTAGAATATAAATCAGCCTATGAATCCACTGGTGAACCACAATCCACCTCTGAATCATCCTCCATCGTAGAACCAAAATCAAGGGTCGACAGTTGTGACCATTCTAGAAAAGCCGTGAATAGAGGATGTTGATGTTGGGATTGTCACTAGAGGCTACGCGATGACTAGATATGAGGGACTATGACTGCAAGTGCTACTGGATGGAAATAATAAAGCACAGGTCGATATCATGACTGAGAGAGATACCTTTTTGAGGCTCACGAGGCGCTTGGAAGAAATCCTGGTAAGACACTTATTTTTGGCATGCCTTCTGCTTTTGATTCTTCGTTAGAAGCTAGACCATCGTGATAGTATGGTACCTTACAATAGTTCTTCAAGATTTGTTTATCCTTGGAAAGATATCCCTATGCTCTGGTTGAGATCGAGAAGTTGTTGCATCATCCAAATAGAGAGATACAGGACTCTGCAGTAAATTATTTACAGAAGAAAAAGATGGGCAAGGAAATGTGAATGAACATCCAGATTGGGGACTATGAAGTCAATTTAATTGTTCTGGATATTGGGCCATATGTGAATACCCTAACGAAATAGATGTGGCAGAAGATGTGGGAGCCAAAACTTGGCTGGTACCTAGTGCAGCTGAGATTGGCTAATCAGTACAAAGTCCAACCAATCGTTCGTGTGTCGAACTTGGTCGTGGATGTCAAGGGTATGAGGAATTGCATTGATTTTGATGTAATCGAATTGATCAATGGAGGGAGCTCCTATCCCGCACTGCTAGGGATTGGATGGGCCAATGATAGCATGGATGTGATCAATTTTAAGAAGTGGTTGATGACATTTGAGAACCAGGATATCCGAGTCATCACACCTATGGATCCTAATGAAGGAATGCGATATATTGAACCTATCAAAGATGAAGTTGTTAGAGGATGGGATAATTTTTCCAATATTTTTGAATATTATATCCATCCTACTACCGACGGAGAACTGGGTTGGTGCAGCACTAGCTCTATGTCCTCTGATTTTGATGATGCACTGGAAAATTGGCAAAACCGGATGCATGAAGTTTCACTCAGAAAATGTGGGTGGATCACATAGTCACTATGCCATGTCGCAATTGATATCATTGAGTTTCCAATCTATGAAGGACTACTAGAACTATCTCAGTTCTTCAAGGAGTTTGAAGCGAAGGTATCTGAGCCTCAACGCTTGTTGGCATTAGGAGAAGCATTGAAGGCCACTCCAACACATTAGTGGGAAGTTCATAAGGAGACCATTCATGAATGAGAACAATGTTGACGGTTGATGACTGTGCGCTTCAGAGATATGGAGGTATATCACACTAGGAGATATGATGTATAGAATAACCCTTGTAGTCATCTATGGGAATGCCAAAATTTGTGGGCATTATGACCCAAGGATGAGTGGGTCCATGCTTTTATTCACACATTAGATGAAATGCGAAGGTCTTGGTACATATCAGCATAACTGCAAAGAGAAATAACTACTTGGGAGGATTTAATGGTTTTCTTTGTGCACACCTTTGGCTTTGTAGATGTGAATGCATAGGTTAACAATGCACTACAGATCATTTGGGATGTACTCTTGAAAGTAGTCCCAATCGCATATCATGTGGACCTGCATGTGCATTGCCACATGCAATCATGATGAAATGCTACAACATCTCTGGTGAGCCAAAGGATGATGATGAGTTGCCCAATATTAATAATCCAAAGACCGAAGGAAGTCGGGGTGTTGTAGCACCGGATGTGTTGACGGATCCCATGACTCAATCGTTGAATATTAAGAAAGTTAACATTGGGATGAAATAAAATCTGAAATTTGTAAATATTGGGGACTACTAGGACGAGGAGACCATGGAAAAGATCACAGATCTATTGCATGAATTTCAATATCTGTTCCTGGCAAAATTCTCAGAAATGAAGTGGATATTGGGTGCCCTACGGGAAATGAAAATCCCGTTAAAACGAGATGCAAAACCAGTGCGACAGAGTCCATATCGCTTGAATCCACGATATAAAGAACAGGTCAAGGCTGAACTTGACCAGATGCTACATGCATGGATTATTGATCATGTTGAAGAATCAGAATGGATAAGCCCTATGGTAGTACAAGATAAGAAAACAGGCAAAATACGAATCTATGTTAATCTAAGAAATATAGAATAATGCTTGCATGCATGATCCCTTTCCGACACCATTCACGGTTGAGGTTCTTGAGGGAGTTAGTGATCAAGAAATGTATTACATATGGATTTTTTGGTTATCACCATATCATAATTGCAAAGGAGGACCGCCATAAAACCACATTTGTCACCGAATGGGGCTGGTTTCAATACACAGTGATGCCCTTTGGGTTGAAGAATGCACTTGCGGTATTCTCTTGGGTTGTTGTCACTGCATTTAAATATTTTATTCATAAATTTATGTAGGTATATATGGATGATTGGATATTCTACAGGATGATTAAGGATCACTTGGAAAACCTGCGCTTGATGTTGGAAAGGTGTTGACATCATCAAATCACATTAAATTCAAAGAAGTGCATCTTCTATGCACCGTTTGGGATACTATTGGGTCATATCGTATGTAAGCGGGGGATTTTGGTTGATCCAGAGAAGATTACGCTCATTTGGAGCTTGCCACCACCTAAAAATATGAATATGCTTCTCGCAACACTCATACATAATGCATACTATCGCAAGTTCATCCACGGTTATGTTCCGATTACTACCCCCATGGAGAAACTATTAAAGAAGGATGTCGCAATCTTATGGAGCCAGAAGTTTCAAAGAAGCTTCGACACATTGAAGGCCAAGATGGATTTAGAACCCATATGTGTGTTCCCCGATTGGAATAAGGAGTTCCATGTCCATGTCAATTCCTCGTCTGTTGTGCTAGGAGTAGTACTCCCGCAACCAAGAGAAGGAGATCTAGATCACCCGATTGCTTTTGCTAGCAGGAAGCTATCCTTTGCTAAGAAGAATTACAAAACCATAGAAAGAGAAGGGTTGGTGATGGTATATACACTATAGAATTTTAGGCATTATCTCTTGGGCGGTCACTTCAAAATGTTCACTAACCATTCGTCTTTGAAATATCTGGTTAATAAGCATGTGTTAGGGGGGAAGATATGTTGCTAGGAAATTCTCTTTTAGGAGTTTGATTTTGAAATAATAGTGAAGCTAGGATGCCTGAATGCTAGTCCTGATCATCTATCTCACATTGAAACATGCGAAGAGCCCACCAATATTGACGATGGTTTGCCAGATGCACAACTATCCTGAGTGGATATCGCAGATGACCATTATGCACTAATCATTCAGTTCTTGTAAATCAGAGTTGCACCAGAGGATATGTCAACCAGTGAGAAGAAGTAGTTGGTAGTGAAGGCTTCATATTTCCAGTTGATCACTGGGCACTTATACAAACTTGGACCATATGAGATCCTGAGACAGTGTGTTCTACCTCATGAACAAGGGAAAATTCTGGTAGAAGCACATGCAGGAATCATGGGTGGACACTATGGAGGAAGAGCTATTGTGCATAAGGTGTTGCATGTCAGGTTATGGTGGCCTACTTTACACAATGATGTGGAAAACTATGCGCAAAGCTGTGACATTTGTCAATGTGTCGGGAAGCCATCGCGACGGGACAAAATGTCACTTGTACCACAAGTAACTTTGCAACCTTTTGATAAATGGGATGTAGACTTTGTGGGTCACATAAACCCACCAGGGAAGAGAATAAGGGCATGGTACATAGTCACTGTGACTAACTATTTGACAAGGTGGGTGGAGGTTACACCAGTTGTGGATTACACTACTGCGACAACATCAAAGTTCATATTTGAAAACATTGTAACCCGTTTTGGATGCCCTAGGATATTGATGAGTGACCATGGCAGTCACTTTATTAACTGCATAGTAAAATAACTGACAAAGGAATTGCAGGTCCAGCATAGGAAAAGTACCCCATATCATCCACAGGAAAATTAACCATAGAATCCTTCAACAAAGTCTTGGAAACTGCACTAACAAAGGTATGTAATGCTAATCGTGATGAATGGGATTTAAAGATTCTTGCAGTTCTGTGGGCATATCACACCACTTACAAGAGGCTGATGGGGTAGACGTCATTCAAATTAGTATATGGGAAAGAGGCAATCATGCCTATGGAGTACATTGTTCCTAGTCTGCACATCGCAGCAGCAAATGGCATGGCCGATGAAGCAACACTTGAGGAGTGAGCAACACAGGTAGTCCAACTGGAAGAGGACTATTTCATCATAGGATTCTAGCAGCGTGCCGAGAAGGATCGACAGAAGGCATGGCATGACCACCACATTAAAAACAAATAATTTTCACAAGGATATTTGGTGTTGTTATATGACATCAAGTTCATGAAGCATCCCAGTAAGCTATAGATGCACTAGTTAGGTCCATATTTTGTTCATTCCATTACTTCTGGGGGTGCAGTTCAATTGAAACAGCTAGATGGAGTGGTGTTATCGAATCTATTGATTGGTAGTCACTTGAATCCCTATAGGACAAGGCCGGAAGCATGCACTGCCTGAAGCACATCGCAATAAAAAATAAAAAAATAAAATAACAAAGAGAGAGAAGGGATAGGATAGATAAAGAGCAGAAGGGCATGCCAGGAGGAAGTGGTCATGCACATGTAGGAGTCAGTAGTAGAGACCGCGACAACCATAGGGATGCAATTGGGTCAAATCAAAAATAAATGTAGACAGTTAAGAAACAGGATAGGGCCAGAGTCGCGCAATGCCTAAGACGCTGAAAAAAAAGAAGCTAGAGGCAGGTAGTAAGAGGAATGGTGGGCCCACCGGTAAGGGTCGTATTAGGTTAGAGGGAGGTTGACTCAACAGTTAATAACTGATTATCCAAGGGAAATGGTTGTGCTGGAACAAGGTTGCACATCAGTAGGAGGTTGTGCTAAGAGGATAGGGCCGCGACATACAAAAGGGACAGGGTTGTGCGACAGGAGGTCGCCATGGATAGAAAGAGTGGCTTGCATTGTACGGGAGACTCCATGATGGTGACTGGACATCACATGAATACTCAATAACGGTTTTCAAAGAGGGAAATGACGGCGCAGTTGACGTCAGAGTTAATAATAGAATATCTAAAAGGTAGGGTGGCCGAATCGACAACGTATTTAGCATACACATGAATGATTTAGTCATAATGATGCACCCGAGTGAGTCTTGTTAGCATCTAAGCCAAAGTTGGTGTTATAAGTTGAGGGTTGGTGGCCGAATGAACCCCATTAGGAATTGTTGCACTGAGTATAGTTGCAGAAGAGTTGGGTTGGGTTGTTGAAGGAAGCTCCGCTGCGTAAGGCAGTAGCGGTTGAAGGGGCACTGCAGGTTTCCCTTGATAGGGGGTAGCCTATGAGTGAGAATGTTGTCTCAGCAAAAATTGATGATGAAGTTGTGAGTATGAGGGTTAGTTTGGCTGAGATAGGAGTCTTTGGTGAAGTCGTCCTTTTCTATATTTCTCCCAGTCAGTTTGAGGTGTCGACTAAGACACCCATGAGAAATCTAGATGGGATCAGAGTTCCTTCCCCACTTAACTAAGCTTGCAGGAACAGGGAACCAGGTCAACTTCAAGAAGCCTAGGATGAGCCTAAATGCAAGGAAGGACCATGTGGGTAGAAGTGGGATGAGCCTGAAAGGACCAGGTGGGCATAGCTTGAATGCAAGGAAGGACCAAGTGGGAAAAAGCAGGGCTATAGAGTTCATCTCCATATGCTTCTTGAAGGATGATAGGAAATAAAGAATGACGTAGTATTCATAGAAGCTAGAGCATGATGTAATTCCAGGTTACACAAGTCCCAAAGTTTTCTAAATTCTGTTGTAGTTGACATTGAAGGAAACAGTTGCGGCCAATTGCAATTCAGAACATCTGGAAACAGTTGCACATTGATGCATATGTGATGGTTTTTTCTCTTCAGGATTGTTTTAGACACCATGCCGAGCTAATGTGGCTCGAGGACAAGCCATAAGACTGTGTTGGGGGCCAGTTGGAAAGTGGGTGCAGATAAGTGAGTTGCACAACATCTAGGATGTTGCGCGTACTCACGAGGCACCACGCAAGGCAAAGACAGAGCGACAGGCGGAAAATAGACCACTTTTTATGTCATGTTTTTACTCATTGACCATTTATTTAGAATATTGGTCCTTAGTGGTTAAATTAGTTAGAATTTGTTACGAGTTAGTTAGAAGTGGACCTTGAATGTAAAGGCGTAAGCCTATATATAGAGTTAGAATTGCAAAAGTAGATAGAGAAGGAGGAGATAGAGGAGAGATATATCTTTGATTAGTGAATTCATGAATTTGCAATTGAATCTTGTGTTATCTTGTGGGTTGATCATTCTATTGCTGTGTAAAAGTACTGTATGGTTTGGATCTATTGCGTAGAATTAATATGACACAATGGATGTTGCTCTGAATTACTATTTTTTTTCATATCTCTTTTCTGTCCTTATGTGTCATGATATCAATGATGGATGTTTTATAGATATTCTTTATGAATGAATAATATGATAATGTAGCGATAAATAATTAAATGATGTGATCTGTTTAGATCTGTGATGAATGTTGCTATATCTGATGAATGGCTCTATTAGATCTAATAATTATGTTGATAAATCATTGATGCCCCAATCCTCCTCCTTATTGCCAAAAACTTGGTTTTGACATCTCTCCCTCAAACATCTCAGGCGAGACTTCATCCACTCTGCGGGTGTTGCTGGATAGGGTAAAACCTGTCCAGGCCAGTGCTCAGGGAAATCGCGCTAGTTGAGCGTCGATGAAGCGAGAACTGATTTCAACGAGGCTTTGTTGGTGGGTTTTTTCCAACACCTTCACCATCATCATCCATAATTCTTCAATCCACATGTCCATTCTATCCTTTGGATGGTACACTTGCATCTTCTTGTCCTCAAATTGTTGTTTTTCCTTTAAATCAGTTGAGTTAGCCATTCCTCTGCAGTAACTTGTACTTGACTGTTGTAACAAAATCATATCGCTACAGTATAATTCAATGCCTTGAACTTCCTTCTTTCCCTCTCCAATTCTGTAGCTAAGCATTTATATGATTGCGCCCATTATGAAGTTATCTTTATCAATCCTTGGATTGATCAACCAATCTTATAGCATTATAACTCTTCATCATATTTTCTGAGGTTAGAAACTTTCTCTTTGTCTTCATTAGCCAACTCTACAAAAACAAATTCTTCTAGGTACTGATTATCCTTTTGAAAAAATATGGTCTCTTCCTTTGTGGTGACATATTTCTTCCTATCTCTGTCTTCACTTTTATCAAAACCTACAAACACACACCAATAATCAGTTTCAAAAACATGAGATTCTAAAGTCCCTATTGATATTTTATCTGGATTACTTCCTTTTTGTTGGTCTGGACACAACATCACATATCCTCCAAGCAAAGGACCATGTTCTAGTTCACATACCAAAAAATCCATCTCAGACTCAACTATCATGGGTTGTTTCTCCAATATGATAGCCAACCTTTGTTGTAGCTTCACCTGTAGTGAATTCCATCTTACCTTCTTCTTTATCATTATCCAACCATCCCTCTGGTTCTGTTTCTGTGCCAGCATCTCTAAAAGAATAAGTTGCAATCCTATGTCAACTAATTCTCTATCATACTCCTCTTGACTCATCCTATTGATGTCTTCTACTTTGACATATTTTCTTCTGTTGTGGTTTTTCTTTGAACCTATTCAATGACTTCTAGTAGTCCTCATCTCCATTTCTTCTTTCTCTTCCTCTGTGAATTTCATCTTGTTCACTTGTAGACTTCTCCCAAGCCTCCTCTTAGAAAGTCCTCATACCTGTTGCTATACCTCAACAATCTATCTCTCCTCGAACTTGTCCTTTTAGTATTCTTGGTTCTTCTCCTCTAGAACCTCTTGAGAAACTTCCTTTGCTCCTCTTGGATTCTGCAGGCCCACTTGTTCTCTGAGAACATTCAATGTGTCCCCTTCTTGTCCAACCTTTGTTGGCTCTTAGGTGCTACCACTTCTTTCTTTTTTCTTTTAGAGTTCACAAACTCTTCCTCAAGAACACAATTTTCCTTGATACATCTCCTTTAGCTACCATTTCTTCTATCAAACCTTTCCTGTTTGTTTCAACAAATTCTTATAACTGGAGTTAAATAAAAAAATCAATTAGTCTATACATTTAAGACTTTTCCACTTATATAGTTGGTTGAAAACATTTTCCTGTCTGCAATTCTTGATTTAAATCAATTTTGAATACTCTCACCTGACCAACCCTCTCAACAAAATTGTTATTCTTCAACTTTAACATAAATTGAAAATCAGAATTTGATTAGAGTCTTGGCTATGATCTAAGCTGTAACAATCTTCACGCAGAATCTTCTACGTTATGCTACCTTCACACATAACTATTTTTCTGCTGTAATACTACTTGATGCTAGACTAAAACCTAGATGGAGTTGTAGATCCTAATCAATAGAAATTGCTGATTAAATATTCTTTTTCAAGCTTATGCCCTCAATTTAGGGTTCCACAAATCTAATTCTGCAACTCAATTTACACAATTGAGTTTCCGCAACCTAGTTTTTGCAACTTAGTTTCTCAATAACCTTTCCACAAGCTCTTTTCTGCATTTGTGGGTTACGGGTCGTGGGTATGCAATTCCCAATTTTCAAAAATTAACTTCCACAATATTGGGGCCACAACTGTCCTTTCCACAATCTAATTGTGGATTGTGGATACACATTCTCACTTTTCCCAAAAATGGGCTTCTGCAATTTTCCTCGCGCAAGTATCTTTCTGCAACTCCTGAGAACCGTCAATCTCTTGTTGAATATCTTCCTAGTCGTTGATCTCTGATTAAGTGTCGAACTCACCTTACCTTTGTAGATATCTTATCTCCCATGCACATTCACCTCGTGACCTCTTTCCCTATCGTCAATCCATGTTTTCTCCTTTAATCTAGATCATCCATTATCAGTTGAATGAACTGAAGGTAATCTCTACAATATTTCATTAATTGATCAGAGGTTCAATCAATAAACCCAATATACCTTCATCTAGACTTGATCTTCTTCATTAGATTTGTTCATAGCTCCTATAGCTTCATCCTTCACATAACTCTGCAATTTCATTCTTCCAGGGTATCGATCTAAGGGTTTACACAACAAACACATCATTTACACAAGCAATCATACACAGAAATTGCTTAGACATCTTCTGCAATCTTAAAATCCATAATTTACATAATACAGTACACATAGATCTATTAACCATTAACAAAGGTTAATCAATCATTCAGTTCATATAATCATACATTCAGAAATAATTGCAATTTCACATAAATATGCCAAAATAGGATTTCCTTCATTACACACAAGAAATCTATATATTTACATTCATCTAGAATCTACGTTATGATCCACATAGACCTAATAAAACACTAATTAGTGTCCTTGGCCTAATTTCTCACTGTTTGGACACACCCTTAGCCAGATTTACATTGTTTGTCTACCTTTGGATACTTATGGCCTCCTTCTTGCCTCCTTCTGGCTATCTCTATGCCTCATAGGCTCACATACATATATATACATAAGGATTCTGAAACCAATCCTAGTTCAGATCCAATAAATCCTCAACAATATGCTAACTAATTCTCAATAAGGAAAATTCTTAAGCCTATCCTATGACTCACTACCATTAGATGATGGATTTGTTACATGACTCGTACATTGACTCTATGACTTATTCATTCACCTAGTGACTCACCTAAATGACTCATTGTCCACCTAGAATCACATTTAAACATAGGTTTATTTACAATATAATAGTTCAAGGACTATTAATTCATAAAATGAAGACCCCTTCTAGGTGTGATCCAAACATTGGGCTTGGATTGGGATGGAGAGAAGGATGCTCCTTCATCATGTAGAGTGCATATGATCTAATATAGTTGTTTGAGAAAAGTGATGGTTAGTAATGCTTTGGTATCTTATCACAAGATTTAGAATGTCTTTATTTTTAACACATAGAAACAACTGCTCAGGGACCAAGCATTTGAAATGAGTGGTCATATTCAATAAGTGTAGGTATCCAAAGAAATCATATTTAGGGATTTCATAACCTAGGTTAATCAATATGCAAGGACTCCACCTTTTGTACAAAATGTATTTTCATTCCAAATTTCAACATTCTAAGGTGATTGAAGAACCTATCTTTAACATCTTTAACCTTACTATTTTTTCCCAAAATAAAATTTTGGTTCTATCATGTTTTCATCCAGTTGGCTTCCATTAGATATTATCCCATACATTTCTTGGTTTATGTCAAAACTTAAGCAGTTTTAAGAGCTCGTGAGAGTTATAGTCTCTTAAAACGTTTTCTTGGAAATTTTTGATAGGAATGATCTCATGGGTAACTGCTTGGGTACAAACCCATATATGATTTCTAGGAATGATCAAGGTATAATGGATTAGGATCAAGTTGATTCTTAAATAATTAAGAAAGGATTTCTTTAAATCCCCATCCAATTGACTTTAAATGAAAAATGCAAAAAGAATTGAACCAAGTACATGAGGAATATCCTAAAAATGAAGGCAATTAAAACGAAATTTTTGCTATCTTTTTTACGTATCTATAATAATGTATTTTCTTCATTCTATGAAACAAAAATGGCATCTTAAATGTTAGAGATTATTGGTTTAAAAAATGAAAAATGGTATTTACCTTCTATATACTTAAGTTGCAAATATTTGATAAAATGGATGATGTTGTATCATGTTCAGTGAATTCTTTCATCAAGGGTAGTTATTGTATATACTCGATCTATTATACTTAAACATTAAATATTCCACAAGAAATTAAGATCAACAACAACTACCTAGTGATAGACAAACAATGATACATTTGGATTTTTAGACATGTCTTATGACATATGGTAAACTTGTATGTCAATTAAGTGAATGGTCAGCCTATAAGTTCTATTATCTAGGTTGCAAAATATATATATATATATATATATGTGTGTGTGTGTGTGTGTGTGTGTGTGTGTGTGTGTGTGTGTGTGTGTGTGTGTGTTGGACATTTATTTTCAATACGTTCATTGGAAGTGTCTACATGGATGAAAAATGCTTTGTTTCCAAAATTTGGTTGAATCAATAGCAAACTAGTTCACATTTATCCTTCAAACATGAAGGAAGATATTGTAACAATATATAGTAATACTATGAGAATGCGGTCAATCATCCAGGAGAGACGTGATTGGGATTATATTAATGTGGATATACGAGTTCCAAATTCTTTGTGTGTATGATTTTAAACATGACCTTGTAAATATAAAAAGTATCTTAAAAAAAACATATAGTAACAAAATCCAAGGTTACAAATTAACAACTAGGATATGAGTTAGTGTTAAGTATGAAAACATGTAGGATGGAGAGAAGGTAGAAAAGATAGAGCAACCTCCTAATAACAGGTTGGTGAAATTGAATTTTGATGAACCCCACAAATGAATCTTGGAAGGGATGGATCTAGAGGTCTATTCAAGAGTTAAGAGGGAGTGTTATAATCAAATTTTAGGAACTGACATCGACCTTCTTAGGCACAAAAATTTACTAATTGATACTAATGGTATTAAACGTCCATTTGAAATTCCTAGCTAACTTTGGAAGATGGAATTTTTTCCCAATATCGACACTAGTTTTTGACAATTACTTTGATTTTACTAACCTTACTTGGAAAAGAAATGCTAGTCAACAACCTCCTTTGGTTATAATAGCCTTAGGAAACCACCTTCGAAATTTGAGAAATTAAATATTGTGTTTTGTATTGTAGCATGGCTTCTACTATTACATTCTTGCATACTCTTCTATCACTAAAGTACACTATCACTAAATATTGTGTTTTGTCATTGGTTGTAGTTCACTCTTCTATCACTAAAGTACACTTATCTCCAACAACAATAGTATGTATCTTCTCTTTTCATGACCCTTATTTAAAATTGAAATATATAACAACTCTACTCTTACAGTTATATTAACATAATTTTATAGGCATGTTCTCTAATAGGTCCTTGTAGTATTTAGGGTAGAGCACTTTATTGACATATTGGGAGCACTTGTGTTGTTAATTTATGTGTGTTTCTTGTTGTTATCAATTGACTTTGTTTACCACTTCTTGGAATCTAGCCTCGAACTTGTAATTATTTCTTTGTCTCTCATTATATGTGTTGGTACCAAAATTTGCATAACAAGAATATTTCCAAAATTTCAAGGATCAAGGGCCCATTTTCCCTGGATTTTATGAAGGGAAAATAATTGCAAGAATAAAATTTACTAACTGAAGATAAAGTGAGTCTAATTCAATGGTCCATATGAATTCACAATAGCAGTGAAATTTTTTTTAAGGTTTGTGATGCCAAGGTGACTCTTCTGATGTCGACATTTGAACATTGGGAAGAAGATTTAGAAATGAAAGTGAATTGTCCCAATGTATCTCATGCCAAATTCCCTGGTGTCATTCATGGAACATTGAGTGTCTTTTTATACAAACTCTATAGTCCTTCCCAATGTCGATTTTCATACATTGGCCTTGGAACATCGAAAATGAAAATTTCAAAAAGGATTAAAATTATGCCAACATTGAGTCCCCAATGGGGAGATCCATAGTCAATGGAAACTTTGAGATCAACCACCTAGACTGTAAGGAGACATATCAACACTACGAAAAATCAACCAGGACATGCCACGTGCACACCATATTGCTAGATGTCAGTGAAGGAAATCATGTTGATTTCATTTGAACATTTCACAAAAGAACTAGAAATGTTGTGGAGCCTTTTTTGGGATATCAACCTTGAAGGTTTGTGAGCATGAATTGCAGGTATGGCATTTACTAGGTTCTCCATCACCACTATTTGTCAAATCGTCCTACTATTTGAACTGCCTCAGTTTGATATGTTACATGATCATATATGGCCAAGCTAAAAGACGTCCCTTTTAGTCAATAAAAAAATCATCACTAATTGTACATAGCAGCATAAAGAGGGATGGGGCTATCTGGCCAAGAGATGAAAGTATCTATATCATAAATGGCCCATTACAGGGGTTGTTGAAGGAGTAATGACACGAGGATGAGAAAATCTAGAAAACTAACTACTTATGGAGGTGGCTGTATAGAATATTGGAGGTGGTATTGGTTGGAGATAAAGGGGCATGAAAAAAAAATAGGGCTAAATTCCAGGCATTAGAGGAAATTTGGGGTCTAAAATAGGCCTTATAAGAAAACGTGCCAAAATAATTTTTTGTGCGTTGGAATTCAAGAACCAATAGAATTTCAATAAAATAAGTCAACCAATGGTTGAATTGGCATATTTGTCATTAAAAAAAACTACTTTTTTTGTTTGTATTTTCGACATATCTCATTGTGTTTTTACTCAAATTTCGATCGGGAGAG
>LPNX010207968.1:0-17269 GCA_001517045.1 Pseudotsuga menziesii
TATATGAATAATACATAATGTTTTTTTACTAATCTATCTCTTGTGGGCAGGTTGAAGAAATCACTGTATGGGATAAAACAAGCTCCCAGAGCTTGGTATGCCAAGATTGATGGCTTTTTGCTATTATTGAACTTTAGTACATGAAAGTGTGATACAAATGTATCTTTGAATTTTATTCATGGTTTAATCATTACATTTTTTTTTAAGTGGATGACCTTTTGATCATAGGAATTTCGATTAAAAAAATTCCCTCCTTGAAGGATGCATTGAATCATGCCTTCTCCATGACTGATTTGGGGTTGTTGAGCAAATTTTTGGGGTCTGAGGTTTCTAAATAATCCTTTGGAATAAAAGTACATCATTCCAAGTGTTCTTCAAACATGATAAAAAATTCAACATTAAGGATTCCAATCCAAGGAAGACTCCTTTCCTTTTCGGAGTTAAGCTTGAACAAGCAAATTCAACTTTTTTGTTAAACAACACATTGTATAGGCAGCTAGTTGGTTGTATTCTCTATTTGACTTCCACTTCAACTCACATTTCTTATGCAGTGAGTGTGGAATATAGACACATGGATTAAACACATGACATCCATTAGAGGGAAAAAAAATAATCTTTCATTTTGTGCAAAAAACAAAGACACATGGGATTCACTATGTTGCAAAATCTGATCTAGAGTTAGTTGGTTTTACTTACTCTAATTGGGAAGGTGATAACAATGATAGAAAATCAAACTTGAGATATGTGTTTATTCTTACAGATGTACCAATCAAATGTTCAAGTAAAAATAAAAGTGTCATTGCACTTTCTTCTACATAGGAAGAATATAGAGGAGTTGTGAATGCAACTACTCAATGTTTGTGGTTGCAGGGTATACTTGGAGAGTTTGGGATCCAATATGACACTTCCACAATAATTTATTGTCATATCCAAATTATCATTTGAATCTTAACAAACCTAGTACATAGGCATTAAACCAAACACATAGAGATTCATATGTACTACGTCAGAGGACTTGTGCATGATGGGATCATTTCTCTACACTACTGCACATCATCTGAGCAAGTTGCAAACATATTCATTAAAGAGATATTTGATAATAAATTAAAAAATATAATATCACTGCATGGGATAGCTGATCATATGGTGAAAAATGATCGAATAAAAGATTTCAAAAAAAATTGTTCATGTCCATGGTTAAGGGAGTATTTTCCCCTTTGTGGTGTTGTCTCTTTCCTTGTTTTGAATGGACAAGCAGTATGTAAATGGTGACTGGTCCGTTTTTTATAGTCCCTATATATATGATATATTTCTGATATTTCACATAATTCAGTATTAATACGGGGTTTTAGGATAACCAAAATCCCATTTCCATACTTAGGATAAAATAATTAATGTTTTTGATTAATTTCCTATGTCCTACATTAGCTAGTTGGAATCCACTTGCACCATTTGTTTAGAAATTTCCTAAAATTCCTCCATGAGTGCCTCCATAATATACTAGATAATATTTTTACAACTCTTTGGGCTTCCCATTTTATTAAGTGTGCATTCCTTCCTTATCCGGAGTTTGACTTCCTTTTAGCAGCTTTTAAGGAAAAATGTGAAAGTTAGTCACAAGTCAACTATCTTGTTTCTTGGACAACTCATCCTCCATATTTCTCTCTCATGAAAGCATAATTATATTGATTTGCCATCACTTATCATCTGATAAATATTATTCATCCAATTCGTATCCTCCTTGACTGGTTTGGAAAATGTTCTATGCACCTAGGGGGGTTTTAACTTTTAGTAAGCATTATTTTGTGAGGATTCAACTTGCCTCC
The DNA here is from genome assembly GCA_001517045.1 of Pseudotsuga menziesii. Lineage (NCBI taxonomy): Eukaryota > Viridiplantae > Streptophyta > Pinopsida > Pinales > Pinaceae > Pseudotsuga > Pseudotsuga menziesii. The sequence goes on from LPNX010207968.1 coordinate 1,827, forward strand.
TTAGGAATTCGAATCTATGATGTAATAATATAATTAGATATACCATTAATTTATAAGGTTGTATTATGTAATCTTATTCATTTCAAGTGTTTTTTATGCACCAATTTCAGTCTCCAATTTGAGTGGATCTATGCCTATTTTTCAAGCAATTTTGTGAGTTCAATTGATCTAAACTTGGGATAAATTTTCAAATTAAAGTTATTGGAGGCTAATGTGGTTTCAAATATCATATAATTATACAAGGAGTTTGAATTAGTAAAGTATAGTAACTCCCATGGACGTGGAAGAGACTAGAAGACAATGTGTGCCACTTAGAAGAAGATTACATGCACTCTATGACAACAAATTAGGAAAGATTATATGAAAAGTATGACAAATTCAGAAATGATTGCATACATATAAAAAATATGACATGGCAGGGATAACCATATCCCAATATTTTGATTTTTTTAGTTAGAGGCATCCATTTGAATTGGTGAAAGAATTGGAGCATGAAGAGGAAGCCAAGTTCCATAGGAGTTACTAAACCAGTAAGATGAGATGGTGGAATCCCATGGAGGGAAATTCAACCTTAGGAGGCCTCATGAATTTAATAAAAGGATTTTATGAGGAAAAATAATATAGTTTTATCATTTTTTAATTCACCTCTGGCATTTTGGAGAGATTTTTGTTATCCATTGCATGCTGATTGTTCACTCTCCCTGCTTGTGAACCAATTTTGAGGAAATTGGATTCCTTTCCAAGTTGGTTGATGTAGAGGCAATTAATAAATATAAGTGGAGATTAATGAAGGATTTTTAGTTACAATTTTAAGTTCCATACAATTCTAATTCTCATGTATCTCCTGTTAGAATAATCAACCCATAGTTAGCTACCTTTGACATTAATTAATCCATTTGTTTCTTATTTTCCTAGTTTCCAATATTCCACTCTATGCAAGTTGTCTTCCACATGTCCTAGAAGTCAAACTTGCTAAAACTAAGTCATTGAGAACTTGGGAAACCTCCTAGAATCCATATTTAGTATATATGCTTTATTCCATATCCTCCCTAGCGCATATCTGCTTTTTCTACTTTCTTTCCTGCTTTACTAAGATTTATGGCAATAGGGAAAGTAAGACTAGGTGCAGTTGACTTGTTTTTTTCCCTCATCATCCTCCACTCTTTTCTCCTAATAAAAGCATGTATGAGTTTTCCTTTGATCACCTATTAGATTTCCTACTTGACTTTGCCAATTCATAAGCTCCTAGGTAGATTTGGAAACTGCTTTATGCACCTATGGGAGATTTGACAAGATTTAGTAAGCCTGCTTTTGACTATTTCGAATGGCATCCTTATGCATTAAAATCTTCCAGGTAATTATTTATTTCAGTAGTCTATGACTTCACAAGGTTGTCTATTGTACACTTATTCAATACAAATTAGTGTTACGCTCCAATTTCAGTCTCCTTTGTGTGTAAATTTGCAAGTTTGATTAGAAATTTTGTGAGTGCAATTGTTCTATCACGTGGGTTCGATTCCACATGGTATCAGAGCCTTTGTAGATCAATTTCTCTCCTTCCATATTGCTATTACAGGTTTGACATCTTGACTAGGATATATTCTGCTAACTGAAGGGACAATTTCTCAGGTATGGATCAATCTTAGAAGATCATCTTGACTCCATTTAATTTATTTGAATGGAAAGAAGATATGGAGATACTGTTGAGAGAGAAATGTCTCTACAGGGTGACTATGGAAACTGAAGTAGAGCTCAATGCAGCTGCAGAGAAAATTAAATGGCACAATAGGAGGGATGAGGCCTATGGTCTCTTGTGTCTGAGCATATCCAGAGACCTCCTCTTCCATCTTGATGGATTGACATCACCTAATGAAGTATGGGAGAAGCTTGTAGATATTTTTGGTAATATAGATGAGATGAGAGGACATCAAATCGAGAATGAATTGATCTCTTTGAGTCCCAGTAGCTTAGAATCCCTGCAACTCTACTTTTCCAAGTTTAAAGCCCTTGCTTTGCAGCTAAAACAATGTGGAATTGAAAAGAAGGAGGAGCAACTAGTTTTGGCCATACTCTCAAAGCTTGGCCTTGACTATTTAGTGTTTTTTTCGACCTTCCATGCCACCAAGTTGACAGCTCAATATTGGAAGATGCCTAAGCTTGTAGAGTTCATGGAATCTCTCACACAAGAACAAGATAAACTAGTGATGATGGGAACCATCAAACCTTCCAAAGACCAAGATCTGGTTGCTAGAGATTCGAGGGTGGATTCAAAAGGAAATAAGAAAGCTAAGAAGCCACCTGAGTAGAAGAGAGACAAGAACAAGTCTCAAGAGGAGCCCCAAGGCTCCAAGAAGAGCTTTCAGAAGAAGAAGAACAAAGGATAAATGAGAAAGTGTGCATATTGCAGTAAGGGCTTTCATCCTGAAAGCTCCTACATGAAGAAGAAAATTGACATTCTAACCCAACTCCTAGAGAAGAATAACATCTCCCTTCTTGATAGCTCAAAGAAGAAGGAAGGAGGATCGAATTCAGAGCATAGAGAGAGATTTCATGCATTGGTTGCTGGCACATCAAGCTTACCTAGCTTCATCATAGACTCTGGAGCTTCAAGACATATGGTTTCAACCAAGGAGGAATTCTCCTCTCTTGACATGTCGAAAGGTCCACCAATAGTGCTGGGAGATGACTCTCTCATATACAGTTTGGGAAAAGGAAGGATTGATCTTGACCATGGTAAGTTCAACAATGTATTGTATGTTCTAGGTCTTGCCTCTAACCTCTTGTTAGTGTATCAGATGACCCACACAGGATCTCCAAAGAAGGTCATATTCTCCCCTGATGATGTTGAGATCAAAGATATCTCAAGCGGTAAAGTCATTGCAAAAGGAGTTGCAAATCACACTTCGAAAGTATACATGTTTTCACATTTTCTACCCTACTTAAACCCCTCTGCTCTTCTAATTCATGCCAATGAGGCAAGCAAGCTTTGGAATGAAATATTAGGCCATATTAAATATAAGTATCTTTCTGATCTAAGTGAAAAATAAATGGTCATAGGGTTATCAAAGATTAAGTTTTCCAAGGGAGTCTGTCAAGGTTGTATCTTAGGAAAACACCCAAAGCATAAATTTGATAGAGCTAGTCATGAGAAAACCTCTGCACCTCTTGAGTTGATCCATAGTGATGTTGCTATTCCATTCCCTCATCTGTCAATGATTCAAGACAAATATTCATTGACCTTCATAAATTACTTTTCCAGGTACTGTTGGGTTTACTTCCTGAAGCATAAGTCTGAAGTTTTTGGCCTCTTCAAAGTATTTAAGGTTTTGGTTGAAAATCAGTCTAGGAGGAAACTTAAGATCCTCAGATCTGACAATGGTGGTGAGTATGTTAAGTCTGATTTCATTCAATATTGTGAAGATACAAGTATTCATATGCAACATTCAATCCCTTACACACCACAACAAAATGGTGTTGCTGATAGAAAGAACAGATCACTGAAAGAGATGGCAACTTGTATGATGGAGGATAAGACTTTGCCACCAAAGTTTTGGGCCGAGGCTATAAAATGTGTATCCTATATCTAGAATAGGGTGCCTCATAAATAACTTTATGGTATGACCCCTTTCGAAGCATGGAGTTGGTACAAGCCAGATCTGACCCATTTCCGGATTTTGGGCTCAAGGGCTTGGGCTAGAATTCCAATAGAAAAGAGGAAGGATTTGTATCCCTAAAGCCAAGAGTTTCTATTTGTTGGGTACTTTGAAGATTCAAAAAGGTACAAGCTAATCAATTTTATCAGAAACAAATCCTTCATTGAAAGGAGTGTTTAGTTCCAAGAAGAGCCTTTAGTAGCAGTTGAAGTTGGAGAGACTTCTTCACCACCAGAACCATGGAATGTAAGTGAAGAGACAAATGAGGTTGCTGGTTCTGATATGTTTGATAATGATGATTTAATTGTAGATCCTGATATTCCTACAAGACCAAAATGGGTAGAAAATACCATTCATGCAGCTGGGGAACTAGCTGGAAATCCTAGCGATCCTAGGAGGACTAGATCTCAGCTTGAGAGTGCCCTGTGTATGAAAGACCCTTTGTTTGCATAGAAATGCTATCTAATGGTTGAATCGGACCCACAGACATATGAATATGCATCACATGATACAAGATGGCAAACAACCATGAAATAAGAATTCAGCTCACTCCAGAAGAACAACACTTGGGAACTGGTTGATCTTCCCCCAGGAAGGAAGCTAGTTCAATGTAAGTGGGTTTTCAAAACTAATTTTGATTCTGATGGTTTACCTTTGAAATATAAGGCAATATTGGTAGTCAAGGGCTACTCACAAGTACATGGTATTGACTACAATGAGACCTTTGCACCAGTGGCAAAGATGGACTCCATCAGGCTAGCCTTAGCCATTGCAGCTTTGAAGCAGTGGGAGGTACACCACATGGATGTGAAGTGTGATTTCCTAAATGGAGATCTTACTGAATAGATTTACATGCATTAGCCTCAAGGGTTTTTTACTAATCCATCTTTTGTGTGTAGGTTAAAGAAATCATTGTATGGGCTTAACCAAGACCCCAGGGCTTGGTATGCCACGATTGATGGCTTTCTGCTGTCATTGAGTTTTTTTCGATGCAAATCTGATCCTAATGTTTATTTGAAGCTGATTCATGGTTCTTTGATGATTATTGTCTTGTATGTGGATGAAATTCTGATTACAGGAAGTTCAAAGGAAGAAATTGCCTCCTTGAAGGATGCAATGAACCATGCATTTTCTATGACTGATTTGGGGTTGTTGAGCCTATTCTTGGGTATTAAAATTGCTCAATCCCAACATGGAATAAAAGTACATAAGTCCAAGTATGCTTTGGATTTTTTTAACAAGTTCAACATGAAAGATTGCAAGCCAAGCAAGACTCCTTTCCTTTCAGGAGTTAAGCTTGAAGAAGCAGATTCTTCCCCTATTGTGAATAACACATTGTATAGGAAATTGATTGGGTGTTTGCTGTACTTTACACACACTCGAACTGATATTTGTTATGCAGTAAGTGTGGCTTCAAGATACATCGATCAGCCTCATGAGATCCATTTGAGAGAAGCCAAAAGGATCCTTAACTTTGTTCAGGGAACAAGAACTCATGGGATCTTCTACAAAGCTAAATATGATATTGATTTGATTGGGTTTACTGACAGTGATTGGGAAGGTGACAACACATATTGAAAGTAAACATCAGGATATGTGTTCATGCTTGCTAAAGGACCAATAAGCTGGTCAAGCAAGAAATAGAGTGCCATTGCACTCTCATCTACAGAAGCAGAGTACAGAGGAGTTGTAAATGTAGCAACTCAATGTTTATGGTTGCGGGGATTAATTCGTGAGTGTGGATTCAAATCAGAGTTTTCAACTATTATCTATTATGATAATCAGAGTACCATTTGAATCTGCAATGTTCCAGTTTAGAGACAGATAACCAAACACATTGAGATCCATATGCACTACATCAGATAGCTTGTGCATGATGGCACCATTCACCTGCTCTTCTGTGCATCTTCAAAACAAGTAGTAGACATATTCACCAAATTTTTTTTTGAGAAGAAATTCAACAATATCAAATCACTGTCGGGGATTACTGATCATGTTGTGAAGTATGATTGATGACAAGATTTCCAAATTTTTTTTTACCGTCGATGTTTAAGGGAGGATTTTCCCACTGGGTTTTTGCCTCTTTCCTTGTTTAAATGGACATGTAGTATGTAAAGGGTGATGAATCCTTGTTTCTAGGCCCCATAGTTTTCTGATATTTACTCATAAGTCAGGCTTAAGGGGGGCTGTTAGAATAATCAACCCATACTTAGCTACCTTAGACATGAATTAATCCATTTTTGTCTTCTTTGCGTACTTTCCAATGTTCCACTCTATGCAAGTTGTCTTCCACATTTCCTAGAAGTCAAACATTCTAAAACTGAGTCATGGATCACTTAGGAAACCTCCTAGAATCCATATTTAGCATATATTCTTTATTCCAAATCCGCCCTAGCGCATATCTACTTTTTCTGCTTTGTTGCCTGCTTTAATGAGATTTATGGAAAAAGGGAAAGTAAGATTAGGTGCAGTTGACTTGTTTTTTACCCTCATCATCCTCCACTCTTTTATCCTAATAAAGGCATGTATGAGTTGTCCTTCCATCAACTATTAGTTTGCCTACTTGAATTTGCCAATTCATGAGCTCCTAGGTAGATTTGGAAACTACTTTACGCACCTATGGGGGATTTGACTAGATTTAGTAAGCCTGCTTTTGACCATTTTGAATGGAATCCTTATTCATTCGAATCTCTCATGTAATTATTTATTGCACCAACCTATGACTTCACAAGGTTGGCTATTGTACACTTATTCAATACAGATTAGTGTTATGCTCCAATTTTAGTCTCCTTTGTGTGTAAATTTGCATGTTTTATTCGGAATTTTGTGAGTGCAATTTTTCTATCACCTGGGTTCAATTTCCACATCTCCCTATTCTCTCATTCCTTCTTCTCAATTCCCCCACACTCTCATGTTGAGGGCACACTTGTTTGAGTGGTGCTTGGTATTTTATGAGTATATTTGATTCCCAAGATTTGATATATTATGTATGGATCTGTTATATCATCTCCATATTCTCTATAAGTTGAAATATCAGAAATACGTGGATGAAAGGCTTGCATTCCCATGCTCTTGAAAAACTAGTTTTCATGGATTTGGCTTCAATCTTGAAGTAGTTTTATATCATATTTGTATGATTGATATTATATAATTTTTATGACTTTGTGACAGCCATATATGATTTATTACTCTTTAGTTTCATGTCTCTATTCTTTGTGGCTCTAAATCCAATATAGGGCCATATGTGAAATGCTTGCAATTCTATGTTATTAAATCACTAGTTTTCTTGTATTTGACACCCATACTGAATGAGTCGAATACCAGAATTGTATGAAGGGATTTATATGATATTTAATATTGGTTTGGAATCAACTCTTATGTTTTATATGGTCTCTATATGTCACATCCTTATCTGAACCTTTAATTCTACCTTTCATATGTCAAAATTGAGCTAGTTATGCAATTTCCCTAAAAGTGATCATTGGAATGTTGAACTTTATAATCAGTTCATAGAGATAATACCAATGATTTACTATAGAACCCAATGTCTGGTATTTATCCCCATACTCTTTTATTAAATTTTGGAGGTTTGTACTACATTTGGAGAGCCAAAAGTGTCATCTACCCTTGGGGGTTTTAACAACAATTTCCTAGTGTCTTTGTCTTTATTTACCTATGGAAAAAAGAAATTTTCAATAGAGATTAGAAAGTGAAATATTATTCATACTATTCATAATAATTTTATAATACCCCTCAAGCTCTTCCATACATAATTTGAAGTCATTTGGGTGCATTTGGGTCAACTTGGGCTTCACTAATCTAAAGCTAGAAATTGGCCAAAGTTGTAGAAACTTCAGTAACATGTCAAAAATAATTTATGATTCAACCATTGAGTGTATGAGGTATATTATTATTTTTTAAATAACATATAATCCCTCCATAATAATTTTGGAAAAGTTCGGTGGCGTTTGGAACTAATCCAAGAAGGACTAACTGACCACATTTTCCTAGTAAATTTGCATTGTTTCTCCTTAACACAAAACAAGGTCACAGAATTCTAAAGTAAGATAAAAAGTGTCCATAAAAAAACTTTGAGATGTTATAATACAAACCATACCATTTCATTTGAAATTTAGGACCATTTGGTTTCATTTTACCCCCTTGAGTGATGACTAGTCAAGCTTGAATTTGCCCAACTTGTAATTTTCTCCAAAATTCCAAGTAGGGACATTATAAAGACATCATTTGAAATTCTATCCTCAAATTAAGGTAATATTTGGTCATGTAAAACCATAAATTCATAATCTATATCTTGTGCGTCTCCCAATATTTTTGTAAGTTCCTCCATGGACATCACCACCTTCGATTTGAAGACATTTAGTGAGTTAACATCATGACCTCTTGAACTAACCACCACATTATTTCTCCAAAACCTATTTTGAAAATACTTACCAAAATCCTTGAGAATGTAAGCATACTGGTGGAATCTAACACACATTAGGTGAAATTTTTGATAATCCAACACATCTTTGTACTTGATATTTCCCACAAAAATATCCATAGATCCAAATAATACATGGATCACATATATCTCCACCAAAATCTAAGCTATTGAGTACACTGTATTTCTTTTAACTTTAATCTATTGTTATAATTGTATCCACTCATTCCGTATGTCTTTTAGGGAACCATAAAATAGTAGTTGCAAATGAAAATTTGGAAACCTTACCTAGATATGAGATGTAGTCAAGATGTCCATGTGTGCATCCAAATAGGGTTTCCATGGTTTTAAGTACATCTAAGCATTATCTACGATCTCGATGTATTTCAAAAATTTAAGTGCTTATTCTTCTTGGAAGATAAAACCAACCAAACCATTATCTAGGTTATGAAATATTGGTCCATATTCTAGAAAAGGAACAGATTCCTTATGGACCCAATTCTTCAAAGTACCCATGCTCACACTCCATATACGAAACCTCGCTACCAATATTTTTCCTCCTAACGTACCTATCTATGCAATACTCACGTCGTCCTTGAAAATTAGAGAGACACCACCACCACGATACTTAATTATGTTCCTTTTCCTCTTTCATCTAGACACCATAGGAGGTATAGAAGGTTCCCTATCCATCTCTTTCATCGAAACCCTACCATTGACCAATCCGCCATGCAAAAAATATATTTTGGCTCTTCAATAAGGAGCGGATCTGAGATGACATGACCAAATCAATAGTCAAATAAGGAGCTTCAATTCTTTTGTTGGAGAATTTTCCCTTTTCTAAAACCATTCACGAGTATCCTTAATTGTTAATTGGAATGTACAATGGCGTAAAAACCCTTTATCTTTATCATATCTAGCTAGATTAAATCTTTGTGTGTATAAATCTACCTATATATATTTGGCAATTAGTATTTCTAAAAACATATTTTAATTTCAATTTGAAGCTAAATCAAATTAATCTTGTTTTCTTCTTTGTTCTAGACTTACCTTGATTGAAGGAAGACCCCCTTGGGGCTTGTGGTAGTTTTTAGTGACCTAAATTAAGGAAATTGATGCTAAAGTTATAAAGATAGTAATTTCAGTCTCCCTTCAAGTCTCTCCCAAGTGATTTCACTCTCCCTTCAAGTCTCTCCGAAGTAATTTCACTCTCCCTTCAACTCTCTCCCTTCGTCTGTCCATTTCCATGGATTCTAGACATTCCCTTAACCCTCTTATTTCCTTTAGAACTTTTGGGTTCCCTCCTGGTTGACCTCTATCATGACCTCTTGCTCTTCCAATGCGTGCAAAAATATTCTCACACTAAGCCTCTGCAATAATAGTTCTCTTTCACACTATTACAACTTACCTCACCAAGCCTCTTATCGCCCCTTCGTCTTTTGGAAATGTTGGTCCTCTACCCAAAACTGCTTGAGAAATATTCTTGGCTCTTTCCAAGATTATACGGCTACGCTTCTTTCTTTCATGAGCTCCTTCTTGCTCCTTTAGAAATTATACCCATAATCTCAATTGTGGAATTTTTCAACAGGAAATATCTTCCCACTCTAATACAAACATTACTGTAGGTGGGTCGATCACAACCAACCCCAACTAGCAATTTCAGGATTTAGGGACTCCTACACTTAGCAAGACTTCCCAATTTAGTATAATGGCCAAATTCTGCTCCAAGAATTGTCTCCCCGCAATTTTGCCTCCATAATCACCATCCCGCAACTCTATTTCCACAACAGAGGTTCTGCATTCGGGCTCCAAGATGCGGGATCTCAAAGACCCAACGTTGTGCTCCACAACTTTCCTTCCACAATAGACTTCCCGCAAGCGGGTTGTGGGATGTGGGATGTGGGATTCCAACTTCCCAAAGTTTCTCCCCCATAACTTCCTTTCCATAAATTTTCCTCTGCAATTTTCCTAGCCATCATATCCTTGCGGTCTTCACCGTCGATATTCTTTTGGTGCGGACCTCTTGGATCTCTACAAATCTGCTAACTTCCTCATAACTTCCATTGCGGGTATTTTTTGGACTGTCAGATCTCTATCTGTCGACTCAATCTTGACTATTCATTCTCTGCAAAACTTGTCAATGGCAGAAAATCTATGGGTTGTGCCAATTGGTCATGAAATTGCTCAATTTAGCCTACAATATTCTTGATTCTTTAGCCTAGTACTCTTATGCATGCATCTACAATCTACTTCAACCATTCAAGAAAGAAATTGATGCATGAATATAGTAACTTCTCAGAAATGCACAATTGTTCAAGAAAATGCTAAAGTTGGCTCTATAAGATACGTAGTTCAACATAGCACATGCATAAATGGCTAACAACCCAACAAACACATGGTTAATCCTTCTATTAAGCAATAAAGGAAAATGCACACATCTTGGATCTCTTTTCCTCCGATTTTTCAAAATATTTACAATTAGGAACTAGACATAGGTCTGTCCTCTCTCTACAAACTCGGAATTCTAAATGCTGAAGAGCAGAACCCACTCTACATCTCTAAACTATCTATTTATGCTAAATTGTTACTCCTATCCTGAGTGGTCCTGTAACTAAAAACAAGCACTATAACACATGATGAAAACATCCTTGTATGAAACAAACTATCGGTGGCTTGATTTCCATGTAGGGAGTCATGATCCACAATGATTCCCTTCTCTAGTAATAAGAATATGACTCATAAAAAAAACGGTTACAAAATATTCCACAACATGTGACCAATTGATCACATTACTTGCATTCCACGATGCTCCTGCACCAAAATTAGTTCCTTGTATAGCTGGAAAAAGATGAAATGGGCCATGTATCTTCTTTTCAAACTATTGTAGCACCTTATAAATTATAAAATGAGGTTGAAATGACTTTGTAATATTATAAATATTATCATATGTAGCATCAAATACCAAATCTATAGTGTCTCCGTGATGATATGGGGCAAGAGTAGAAAAAAGATAAGTAAGTCATGAAAACTAATGGATGTAAAATGTTGAATGATAGATGAACTTTATAAATGATGGATAGATTCTTAGAACATATCCAAAAATATGTAACATAATTCAAAGGATGACTAATGTCATGGATAATGAACCAATAAAAAATAGACAATCTCTTGAAACCATTAGATATAAGTAACACTGCATAGGAAACCAATAATAAATCAACTAATGAACTTGGGCTTTGCATAGTCTTAGGGGTGTTCAAATGTATATATGATGGTATGGATGATGTCATAACATGCATTTCAGCATGAAAAAATGTTTCTAAATCATAATTATAACTATTTGAATGGAGTGAGCAATATTTTCTTAAGGGCAAGTGAGGATCTAGTGAAAAAACACAATCATTGGGAGACGAATCTAGTAGACTGATAGGTGGATTATTCAAGAAATGCACTGATATTTCGGATCCTAACATATGAGAAAGTGAATATATATCACATATATGAGAAAATGATTTAACTCTCGCACTCAAGGGATAGTTCATATTACGATGTGACTATGCACTATGACAATGTTCTGATGATTCAGCATGATTCTTTAGCTCATTTGGAATTTCAATGTTATGCTTCTCAAGTAGTTGAGACATGGTGTCCATATTCTTCTTGAAACATTTATTCTCAGGATGAAAACCCCTAATACAATAAGAACACTTGGATGTTCTCCCTTTCTTCTTCACTTTCTTCATTGATCCTTCATCAGTAGGCTTCGCTCTTTCATCTTCATTATCTAACTTTGGCTTCTTCTCTTTCACTATTTCCTTCTGTTTTGAATTTCCATTATTACTTCCTACCTATAAGAGAATGATCATTTCCATTGGATATTCTAATCACACCCATATAGATCAGTTTATCTTTCTTCTTTGTTAGGGAATAAAATAATGTACTCCAAGAAGGAATTTTCCAAATCGAAATAGCAAGCCTAGTAGCATGAAAGGTTGACACAAAAACTAAGTATTCAAGATGCACTTTTTATAGCATGGAAAGGATCAATTGATAATCCTTCTTCTCAATCCCACATTGTTGGAGAAATAAAAAAAAGTGCCTTTAATTTGGTGAAGAAACCTTCAATAGATTCGAAACTACTTGGAATCAATGAGAATAAATTATTTTCCCTGATGCGCTCTTATATCATCTTTTAATCCAAAGTGAGACTCAATCTTGCTCCATACTTACTTTGGAGTGGTCAAACAATATAGATAAAAAATAAGATTAGGAGAAATAGATAGACAAAGAAAAACATAGGCTTCATCCAACTTATTATGCCACTTAGCTTTCTCAACAACAACATTAGGCTCATTCTCTAAAGCCAAAGAAACTATGTATAGTCCGTTACTAAGTATAGTCTGTATAGTCTTTACTCTACCATTTATGATTTTTTCCAAAACTAAACGAGCCAATAGGCCTAGATCATAAGTGTTGACACACTCTGAAGACAACTAGATTGAATTCTTGAACCTTTTGCCTCAATTGTTCCTAGATCTTCAACTGAAGGACCCAAATATGGAACTAAGCATCATTGACATACAATATCTGGTCCTGAACAACATCAATATTTATCTTCTGTATTAGGGACATTAAAGGTAATTGGAATTTATAGAGAATAAGAGAAATTCCTTCAAGAAATGTTTTTGCTTGTTAGTTGTGATGTTATAGGGAGTGAAACAAGCTAGTGTTGCATCATCTTAAATAAAATTATTCCATAACAACATCTTTCGAAGTCTCATCATAGTCAAAAAATTAGTTATTTCTCTTTAAGGAGGATACAAGAATCCTAGATAAGGAGCTCCAGATAACCATGAAAACAAGGACACTAAGAAATCACGGCATAGCATGAAAAATAGGGAAGGGAGGAGACAATGTCCTTAAAATCGATCTTCCTAGAGGACTTTGTGGCAAATCTAGATGCTCCTGCACAGCTTTATCCATCAAATTATTCTTTTTCCATGAAATGTAACTCAGATAAACACTAGAGATCATATCCATGGAGATAAATGAAAATAAACTTGTGGGATATGGAGATATTCATATTTCAAAACGTGAGTAAACATATGGGACATGAAAATCATCTCCGTTTAAAATGTAGGTCTATATGCAAGGCTTGGACTTGTCATACTAATGTTATGTATTAACATGAATATGTGTTCCCTTATAACATCATGGAATGATTGCAAGGTGGTTCTTTGTCACATTGGAATTGGATGAAAAATTGATGCATTAGAGATATGGAAATAGGTTGAAATTGAGATGATGGAACTGACACAAATTATTTCTTCTAGGCCTTGATATAGGCATAACACTTTTTAATGGGACATTGATACCAAAGTGTGGAAATGATGGACTACAAGGGCAATAGGTGAATTGGGAATGGTGGGTCCCCCGATCACAATGGATTGAAGTAACTGAAAACAAACAAATAAAAAACTAGACTAAAATAAATGACTAAAAATTGAGAACCACAAAATTCACTTGATTGAAAAGAAACCTACGTTCTAAATAAACCACTCCAAGTGACAAGAGTGGCCTATTATGGGATCAACCAAAAGAAACATAGCTTTAGATGTGTTCCATTCACCCAACTCTGATGGAGGATACCATCAAGTGTCATAAGCTTAATAGCTCTAGAGTCTTAGATTTCTGCAACAGTTAGAGGTCCCAACCAATGCATTTGGTGTTTTCCTCGATGCTTCATGAACTTATTGTCATGAAGTAGAAATTGGTCACCTCTATTAAATTATTTCTACTTGATATGCATATCATGCCATGCCTTTTGTCATTATTTTTCAATTGTTGCATGATAGTCGACTAAGAAGTGGAATTCTTCAACTTCCATTAGTTCCACATGATGTTTTGTAAGTGTTGGCACTGTACTAACATAAGATTTTGTAATAAGTTTTATGCAACATTATAATGAATCCCACAACATTGTTTAGTAAACTATGTATTTTGTTGTTAAATACAATACTTTGTAGAAAATTAAAAAGAAACATAATTGTGACCACAAGAGCTACAAAGCTACCAACCCTAAACTGATCCAAATCACTAAAAACCTTCTTCCCCATGCTCAATTCCATAAGGTCAATTATTTTTCAGCAATTTCCTTTCAAAAATATCATTTGGCAATTAATCTTCGGCAATTTGCTTTCTGCATTGTACATTGTGGGTTGCTTCCTCATTCAGCATTGCAAGATTACATTTTAACTTATAAATTTATCGTTCCGTAATTATATTTACACATTGTAGATACATTTTAACTTATAAAGTTATCATTCAGCAATTAGATTTCCTTATTGCGAATTACAAGTTGTAGGATTACATTTCAACTATTTAAAATTATCCTTCAGTAGTCAATATTCTGCAATTAGCTTTCTATTATATGCTTATAACTTCTTTTTTGATTTAGATCTCTCTGTGGTCGAAATATGGCAATGCATTTTCTTGGATATGTAGTTTATGTTCTAGATGATTGCATTCCCAATTCGCTCACAGTCATGCACAACATTCAATACCTCCACGCGATTCTTCCAATAGCAAACTCAGTTTTCGACAGTCCACGTGGGTCTACGTTGGGTCAGCATCTACCTCCAATCACTCTTTTCCCTTATGTGACTGATGCAGACTCCAGCAAAAGACAGTATTCTCCAGGATAGTCCTCACGCAGACACTGCAAACAACAATTCTCTATAAACAGTTCTCTCCAGCACACATATGCTTCTAGGAAGAAAGAAATGGATCTTCTCATCTAGCATGGAAGTTTCATGGTCTCATTATCTCACCGATATTAAATTCAGAAACAAATCCAACAATCCAACGATCCTATCACGCTTCCAGCGTGGGTCCTTTTCAGCTTTAAAAACAACTTGTCTATTTTTCGTTTTACTAGCTCTGACACCACTTGTTAAATTCAAGAGACACATTCAAATAATCAGACAATTAATAACAGCATTAGAACACCATCGTTTCATGTGGTAAAAACCCAATATGGGGAAACATCCACGGGAAAAGTATTGAAGCTCATTAATAGAGAGAGAGATTACAAGATGGTCTCAACCAAAATTGTGCATCCCAACCATGCACTATATACTTCATGAATTTAGTTACATGAGTAAACCGTTGCTGGTTATGCCTATTGTGAGAAACTTCTCGTAAACATCGCAATAAGAAAACTCCCATAAACAAATTAGATTCAATAGAGGAAATTTCAACTCAAAATGGGCCTCCTAAAATGAATTAATAAAATAATATTTATTAATTTTGGAGGAAGAAAAGAAAAAAACTACTTTTTTGTTTGTATT
>LPNX010207976.1:6457-17011 GCA_001517045.1 Pseudotsuga menziesii
TTGGAGAAAACAAGCAAGCTTGAACCAAATCCAAAGCCATAGCCAGAACCTTGTGATAGTTGCTAGAGCCACCTAGCCAGAGCAAGAGTTATAGCCAAAGGTAGAGTCAAAGCCATGTTCCACCTGAGCACCCATTGGTTTTTGGTCATCCAGAACCACCCATTTAGTAGAAGACATTAGTCTTTGTTGCTTCTCCTAGACATCAATTTGTGGTGGACATTAAACCACCATTTTCCATAGGAAACCGTTGAGCCTTAGATCCAAGTTCCAGAGGGGACCGTTGAAACAAAAAGTAAACAATTAATTAATGAAGCATCTCATAAAATTATCTTAGAAACGTCAAAAAATGAATCAAGTCCACTTATGTCCATGAAAGTGACAAGATTGGACAACATCAAATAAGAAGAAAGCAAATTAGGGTTCCTTGGACCCCTATCTCATACTCAATAATCTATTTATAATATAATAGATATGGTGATTCCCCTAATAATTTTCAAAACACATATATCTTGGGTTAATCAAATGTGACAACTATCGGTTTGTGACCAAATAAGTACATATAGAATAAAGATGCAATATAATATTCCAAGTCAAAGCTGTAAAATAAAAGGTAATATATGTGAATCTTAAACAGGAGTATGCACACATATTTGTTTGCTATGTCATATTGATATAATCCATTCCATATATATCATAAGATAGAGAATAAGTCTAGCATACATCATAAGGAAATATGAAATAATCACTGCTATGTCCAAAATGAGGTGTTACAACCCTAGCAAAAGCCAACAAGATTATAATAGTTGAAGTTCACATGGAGGACTAGGCCTCACATGGTAGCAGACCCACAAACAACATTTGGCAGCCAACAACGAACCCGTGATTAACACTTAGGGAGACTTCAAGGATTTCATTTGCAAGAGATTCTATTGACTAACACTTAAGGAGGCATTAAGGAGAACACATGTTTCCAATAGGCCTATGTGTGCCATGTCGGCATACAGAGGGTTCCTGGGCATGCCAACAAGCACAAATGTGTGCTTGTTGGCATGCCCAAGCTCCCTATGTATGCCAACAAGAAACACAAATGTGTGCTTGTTGCATGCCCAGGCTCCGTGTGTATGCCAACAGGGCACACACAGGACGGTGTGCTTGTTGGAATGCCTAGGCTCCCTGTGTATGCCAACGAGGGCACACACAGGCTTGTTCCTTCCAACATGCTTGTGTGTGCCCCTATTGGCATACACAAGGAGATTAGGTATTCCAACCAGAACACATGCTTGTTCCAACCTGTGTGCCCCTGTTGACATACACAAGGAGCTTGGGCTTGAGTTTTACTTCCCCTGGTGGACGGGGGTATAGCTTGTTCCTGTATTTTTTGAGATCTAAAATCAAAAGATGATCTTAATGACCAACTTTTTTGTTGTTTTTATGGTTTGACTATGGCAGTGTAAGGATTTGAAAATGAGTTAGAACAGATTCTTTAGGAACTTTCATGGAAGCAAAGACAAATGGTGGACACTATTTGACCTTAATTACCAATTAAGCTATCAATTGATAATTGGTAACAAAGGGAACGTTCTGGAAAACCCTTGTAGATGTTACAATAGTTGTTGGGATAAGGTAGATCTTCCAAATTCACAACCACACTGAAAAATATCAAATCTACGACTTCCACAGTCCACAGGTGAACTCTTCTAATTACATTAGGACTTTCATGCGTGTATGGATATGGTTGTCCAGTATGAAGGGAGCTACTGATATGAGGAAATCAAAGAAATTCTTCTCCTCACACATTCAGAGTGAGTTTCACAGCATTCTTTAACCTCCCTTCAGTGTTGTGACACTCTTTCTTTTTATTGTGGCGATGGCATAAAAAATTGTACTATGAATGTGATATCATATGTATATGGCATATATGAAGATATGAGTATGCATTGGAATTGCATAGTTTGAGTTGTTTGTATGAATTCTATGTCTTCTTGCAACAGTTTGTGGGAGTGAAACAACTACTGTCATTATAATGGCTATTGAATGAGCCCACACTACCAAGAATGCAAATGGTCTAAATAAAGCACATAAGTGTGGAGGATACAATCTGTAGTTTCTAGCTGGCTTTATTTCTGTGGTTTTCCTAGTTATTTTTTGCAATAGGTCAACTCTGGGCAAGGAAAAGAGACATCTGCACACTTAATAAGGCAGACATGAAGTCAAACTCAACATCACAAAACCCATAGATGTTACCATATGGACACCTATACTCAGGTTATAAACAACAGCATACTGGGTATGATCTCAGCAAAATAAAGGCTTAGAGATGTCTAAGAATAGCCATGGAAAAAATAAAATAAAATCATTTGCTAGTGATGCAGTGATGATTCTTCCACACGATCACAGATGCTTTTGATTAAAAAAACTGAGTGTGAAACAAAAGGATAGGATCATCTAATCCCTAGAGCATACTCCCTACTCTTACACACTACACATGAGATTCTACACACCGATTTCCACCAAAATTCAAGAAACACCATTGCAGATTCATATATATCTAATATTGTCAATATTTCTGCATGTAGGATTCTCAAACAGGGAGAATCTAGCATAAGGTCATATAAAAAGAGTAATAAAAAAATAACGTTCCATAAAATCCTTCTTTGACCTATCCACAATCAATTCTTTTACTGTAAACATATTTGCTGAAAACAGAAGTTAATGGAATTATCACAAATAGAAACTGATCACTAGGTTTTGGCAATAGCTACAAACTATTACTGATCACTTTCTTACACAAAAAAATGGCTAAGAACCTAGACATTAGCCATGTTCACATGCTCCATGACATTGCAACTTTGTATAAATTATGTTGCATCTTTTACAAAACATTTGACCTCCGTTTACGAATTAGCTTGGCATTAGGTGAAATGATTTTCAATATTTTCTGGCTCTTCCAAGCAGAAAGGGATTTTTTCCTAACACTTTTGAGACTATATGACTCTTTCATGATGCAGATTGGACCCAAAGGTACTCCCTTCTTCAGTGCACTACCAATCGGAGTGGCACATAAGCTATGGGGTGGTAGGGGACTACAAGGCTTCCAGATAAAATTACTTTTCATAGAAAACCTAACCCCCTTCACACTTTTCTCACCAATCTTACCACACCTATTGAATATGCTAGGGTCGGTTGATGAACTTGGAACTCTAGCCACCTTGTGCTATACACTTTTTACCCTTTTCCTTTTTTTTGACCTAGTGTTTGAAGGAGATACTGGATATTCCAAAGACATAACATGTGAATCATATTGATTAATACTATCACCTAGTTCTGTAGCAACTTCAAGCAATTGGCATTCATTCTCTACAAATCTTACCTGATTAACTGATATTGATCCGAATCTAAATCAATCAGTTCTGATCTCATTATTCTGAGATGAATGTACAAAAATTTTCCAAAATCAAAGTAGCCCTAGCAGGCTTAGTGTTGCTACCATTTTTTGTTGCCATGTGGAGTGTGAGCTACTGCTGAGTCTTGTAGCATCCTTTTGCAACTAACCCTAACCACCTGTAGTAGCCCACTGTAGCTACTCGTGACAACCAATTCTATTGATGCTACTATAGGTGACCTGCTAAGTGCTGCTACTGCCAATCGTGACCATCAACGGGGGTTGTAGCAGACTGTTGCTGCTACCCGTGACCATTAGCAGGGTTGTAACAAATTGTTGTTTCTACCTGTGACCACTAGGTCTGTTGATGTTGTTGTAGGAATTATTGTTGCTACCTGTGACCACTAGGTCTGTTGATGTTGTTGTAGGAATTATTGTTGCTACCTGTGACCACTAATTTTGTTGATGTTGTTGTAAATGACCTGCAAACTGCTGCTGCTGCCAATAGTGACCATTAACAAGGGTTGTAGCATACTGTTGTTGCTACCTGACCACTAGCAGGTTTGTAACAAACCGTTGTTGCTACCTGTGACCACTAGCAGGGTGCTACTACTCAATTAGGTCACCAATGAGGGTATTTTTGCTTAATTAGGTCACCACCGAGGGTGTTACTTCAACCCTAGTCTCCATGTAACCCTGTTGTATGTTGTTGTTGCTTCCCTAGACCACCATCGCCTATTGTACATTGTTGCTGCTTCCCGTCGTCTATGAGCAGCCCTAGAAGCCACCCCATGGTCTGCTGTTAATGCTATTGTGAGCTATGAGCAACCCTAGAAACCACCGTGACTGTTGTGTGCACCTGTTGGAGCCCTAACAAAGCTCGGGGGGTTATAAGGGACAGCCCTAACAGGGCTTACGTGCATAGAGGGTGACCTTAGCAGGTCACTCGTGAGCTATAGAATCCCCAACAAGAGCTAGGGTGCACAGTAGATCAGCCCTAGCAAGGCTCAAGGGTGTTGCAACAGACCCTAGTTTGGTTAGGGTCTCATGGAATGTACCAACGAGAAGAAGGAAAGAGTTTTAGTGTTGTCGTGAGCTTGTTGACTGCCAACCGGCTTCACACTGAGACCTGTTGTAGCCCTAGACCACCGTTGAGGGTTATTACAACTGCTACGTATAACCACCATAGTGACTATAGTGTGACAAGAGAAAACCAAGCAAGCATAAATGTTACCACTCTTGAAGAAAGAAAAAAAAACACCAGCCACCAAAATTATCTCTGTCAACCTCAGGCAGCGAGTAGAGGAGCAGTCAAGTGTTGAAGTATTGTGTCTATGAGATGAATTGCAAATGTCCTTTATTTATAGTTTATCAACATTTAAGTTAGTTCCACATAATTAGAAGTTTACATTAGGGTTTAACTTATTTTTCATCTTTGACCCTTTGACTTTAATCTTTTGTGGTACAAAGGTCTTTTTGGTGTTTTGACTTGTGCCACTTGGTCCTTCTCTTGATGGTCTCATTGACCAAGGATAGGGTTAAATGGTCCTCCAAGTATTTTTGTGGTCATAACAAGTTGTCTCAAGGGTCCATGTGGTTCTTTCATGCCCACTCAAAGTACATCTTCATAAATAAGGAGAATCACTAAATGCTTTATCTTGATCTCCTTGTGCCACCAAGATTGGGTGCTAGGTTTTTCAACCAGGGGTATATAGTCCCTGGAGAAGGTCTCATAGCCCATAGATCAACGAGAGGAGTGCATCACTTGCCCAAACCCAGTCTAGGGCTTACGGTGATGACCTGGTAACTGACCAGGTGCCTCATCTCCAGGATGCATCAAATGACTCAATGTCAAATACTTGGTAACTGACCAAGTGCCTCCATTGTCCGGGAGAATTTCCCTCAGCCCCAGGCTTGGATCCTAGTCCCAAAATAGGTTAAATTCTTGGTTGTTGAATTTTAGCATTAGCATGAATTCTTAAAATTTTGCAGACTGTAAGATAACAAAAGACAAGTGCAGTAGAAACATCAACAACATCACACACATTGAACAAAGTAGTTTTTCACGGGGAAACCTTTAAAGGACAAAAACCCCCAAAAGCATTACTAATTCATCTCTTAAATGAGATGACTAAGTTTCTCAATAATTCTCAAACCCTAATGGGTTTGTACCACAAATAAAAAATCTACGAAAATGTATTTCATGCAAAAATCATATTAGGGCTTTCTGCCCTATATCTTCTAGTTTCCTGAAACTTCCAAAATGGTTGCCCAAAATTTACTCTGCCTGCTCGAATCTGCCCAGACTAAGACTGAGCTTGCTCGAGATCCCTGTGTGATCCTTGTCAACCTGCCCGTGATCCTGGTCAGCCTGCCCGTGATCCTGTCAGCCTGCCCATGATCCTGCCAGCCTGCTGCTGCTCGAAACTCTCTATCTACTTCCCAAGCCCTCTTTCTGAGCCTTGTCTTCCTACCCGGAGGTCTGTCTGCCTTGCCTAAATTTCTGTCAGCCTGCCTGAAGTTTCTATTTGTCCTAACCGGACCCTGTCTGCCCTGCCCGACCCTCACTGCTACCTGCTAAAAGTCTGTAGCAGGAAAACTATGGCTTCCCGAGGGTGGTAGCAACCTGCCCAAGGGTGTTGGCAGTTGCTCGAGGGTGCTAGCAGCATGCCTAAGCCCTGCTATGGCTTGGTGTGAGTGACAGAGGGTAGAGGGAGGTGCCTAGAGAGGAGATCTAGCCTACTCGTGAATAGACCGAGACTGCCCGTGAGGGAAGAAGGCTGCCCGTGAGAATTCTGAAGGTGATGTGAGGGTTTAGAAGAAACCCTATCTCATGAAGAGAGAGAAGGAGTTTTTGTTGTTCATCAATGGTGAAACCCTATTTTAGGACTAGACTATAAAATAATGGGTTCCCTAGCTAGAATCCTCCATGCTAGGGCATAACCACAAAATATGTCCTTCTCCACAATGTCAGCAAAAATATTCCTTGAGTGGCTGTAAGATCATGACCAAGTGTGTGTAACAAAATGAAATGGATTGATCTTCTTTATATTCTTTGAATCACCTATAAGTGGACCAAAAATTAAAAGAACAAAATAATATTCTTTTATTCTTTTATCTTTTTTACTTTTACCTTTAGTGGTACTAAAGGTCTTTTTGCACTTTCACTTTGACTCCTTAGTGGTACTAAGGGTCCTTATGTATTTTTGACTTTTACTTTAGCCTTATTCAAGTGCCCTATGGTCAAAACAAGTGGCCAAGGTGGTCCTTCATCCCCACTCAAAGTACATCATCATAAACAGAGAGAATTACTAATGCTTTTATCTCACACTCTATGTGACACCAAGATCCGATACTAGGTGTCTTAACAAAGGGTAGCTAAGCCTTGGAGAAGATCACAAAGCCCACAGATCGAGGGTCAAAGTGTCTCACATGCCCAGACTCGGTCTGGGGCTTATTGTGATATCATTGTAACAGACCAGGTGCATCAGCCATAAGCTGCATAATTTGACCCAAGGTCAAACACTTGGTAACAGACCAAGCGCATCCATTCTCCTGAAGAATGGCCCTCAGTCTTAAGCTAAGTCCCCCAGTGCTAGACTGGGTCATCTTCCTGTTAACTAAATAGGTGCCTCCATTCAAAGAATGGCCACTTAGCTCTAGGCTGAGTCCCCCGATGCTGGACTGGTTCCACATCTTGGTCCCTAACCAGATGTCTTCATTCAACAAAATGGTCACACAACTCTAGGATGAATCCCCTAGTACTAGACTGGTTCCACAACCTGGTCCCTAACCAGATGTCTCCATTCAACAGAATGGATACTCAACTCAAGGTTGAGTCCCCTGGTGCTGGACTGGTTCCACATCCTAGTCCTTGACCAAATGTCCCCATTCTCCTAAGAGAATATCTCTCGATGTTGCTAAGGAAAAATCAACACTGGTAACTGACCAGGTGCCTCCACTCAGTGAATGGCACTCATCTCTAAGCTAAGACCCCCAATCCTAGACTAGGTCAAATTCCTGGTAACTAACCAGGTGCGTCCATTCTCCCATAGAATGGCCCTCAGCCCCAAGCTGAGTCCCCCAGTCCCAAACTAGGTCAAATTCTTGGTAACTAACCAGGTGCCTCCATTCAAAGAATGGCCCTCAACCCCAGGATGAGTCCCCTAGTCCCGGACTGGGTTAAATTCCTGGCAATTGACCAGGTGCCTCCATTCAAAAAATGGCCCTCAGCACTAGGCTGAGTCTGTCAGTCCCAGACTAGTTCAATTTCCTGGTAACTGACCAGGTGCCTCCATTCTCCTAGAGAATGGCTCTCAATGTTTCTTACGAAAAAATCAACATGATGATCATCATGAGATCTTTTTGAATAGAGACAAACCATCAACTTGGATAGTGTGATACCAGTTTGGGAAAGAATAAAGTGGTATTTTACCCTTTGATTAAATTCTTTGTTCGTTAAAATTCATTGTGAAAAATCATATGACCAAGTGGAGTTTTGTTGAAGATGGCAGTAATTATGATAACAATGATGGCAACAATGATGATGACAATGATGATCATGAGAATAATGACAACGAAGACGATGACAATAATATAGTTTAAGATGATGACAATGATGACAAGAGGAATAGTGATCATGACAATGAAAAAGACAAGAACAATTCATCATCATAGTAATCATTATACCTATGACATTGTCAATAATGAAAGTGGGTCAGATACTAGTCATTCCACACACATTTGTTGTGAAGATCGTGTCCCCTTTTCCAACACTCAATAATGCCATGTATTGCTTGATGTTTCCCCTTGACTCCTCAATTTTTCTATTACAAGTGAATTCCAATCAAAATAACAATAGAAAATGGAACTAAAATTTTATGTTGAGGCCAACTAAGGAGAGGAACACCTATAAACCATGCGGCATACAATGGAAAAATATCAAAACTATCATGGGCTTAAAATTGTAATAGAAGAGACATCATCAAGAAAAAGCACAAGGAACTTGAGTTTGGTGAATCCTCGTAGGGTAGCGTAAATGATACGAGTACATAGGGGGAGTAAGGGGAGTAAAAAATGGCAATGTTGACTCATAAGCAATAGACATCATACATGCCAACAAGGATTACCTGAGAACCATATAATGATCCCATGCCAAATATTCCCATGGGAGAGCTTGTTCGTTTGGTGACCCAAGTCCCCACAGAAGGCCAATGAGTCATATAGAAATTTTATGGACCGGGCTTTTCTAAAAGAGGTTTTTAGTGCTCGTGGACCATGCACATTATTTGAAATGACCATACCGGCACTATAAAGGGATTATTTGGCCTACATGTATTAGATAGGTGCCATTGCACTAAGGATTGTTATTGAGGCCCTACCATTGTATAAGGAAGAATTGTCCTAAAAAGGGATTTATGGCTCATGGACCATGCACACACCTCAAAACTACCTTAGGAATTTTAAAGAGAATCTTTGACCTACAGGTTTCATACGGGTGCCACTAAATGGTTGTGTACATCAAGGATAGTTTTTAGGGTCACGAACATGGTTCAAAAAAGAAAACAATGTATTGGGGCCTAAAATAGGATTTTATCGTTCATGGAACATGCACATAATAAAAAACCACAACACAACCCAAGTAGAGTGAATAATTCTCCTACATGGATCATATTATTGTTGTTAGAATATTTCAAATGACATGGATGGTTCTTTTTGTAAGGTTTAGGAATAAACAACGAGGATGTAAGCCCTAAAATATTCATCTTTATGTCTAGTGGACATGCACATGGTTCTATATCACCTCACATGTCTTGTAAATGGAATCTTTTGCTTTCAAGCGGGATATAGGTGCCATTACAATGTTTTTAGCATAGATTATGGGTCTTGGTTCCTTAACCAAGTTACACAAACTAAATCCAGGGTATTTACTATTATGCACGAAAGTAATCTTTTAGGGCTAATGCATCGAGAATGGGGCTATAAATTGTCTTAGTAATTATCTTTCCATGCATAGGTTTAGAGGTTTGGAGGTAATATTGGTTGAGGATAAGGAATAAGGGATATCATTTCATAATGTTTAATAAAACAAGATACCTTTGAAGTGACAACTATGATATAGGCTCCTCATCGAAGTAGCAACCACCTGGTGTAGTTCTCTACTGAAATAGATTGGACCTCTAATCCACACTGTTTTAGGATGCTACCCCTCATTAATGGCTAGACAACGTCTATGTGTTTGGATACTACCTGTAAGAGGATCAAGGGATAAAATTGGATAGATATTATAGCTACCTAGTACAATTGCCCTTTGAAATAGAATGCTTTTAGTTCACACTGCTTCGGGTTGCTACCCCTCATCAATGGCAGGAAAATGTCTACATGTTTAAATACTACCTGTAAGAGGATTAAGGGTAAACTTGGATTACAACTTAGTATAACCCCAAATCTGGAGCACACTTGCATCCTCAAACAACTAATTGATAAAAAACTGCAAATTCAGAGAATTTATCTAACTTACAGGAAACCATTAAGTATTACAGGAATTCATCGAGCATTACTAGAATTTATATTGAAAGGAATTTGATGGCACAACCTCAGATTCCTGAATCTTTTGTATGAAAATACCCAGGTTTATAAATGCACACTCTGTTCTGGAACAACGGCCTTCAAATGAATCCCTAATCAACAGAACTCTGGCTACATCGCACCACCAAGGCAATTACGTGTAACTTCAACCGTAATCTGGATAAATTCCATAGATCGATTCAATGTCCAGAGCTACCAATGATTTACAAGTGCTGAGACGAACGATTCTTTTTCTCAGATAGATTTTGAAATGCCATTCCTAGTCATCAATGATTTGGTGTTCTCCTCAAGCTATGATACTGGATCGCAGTTCTAATCTGAGCATTCTTCAAATGCTACACCTATGATCTGACCTGAGAAACTCCATAGATCCATTAGTATCTTCCTCCTCTCTTCAAAGACCGGTTGATCATCCTTGCATCAAGCCCCTCCTGGAAGGATCAAGGCAGTTGGGTCGGCATATTGGGGAAAAGGTTTTTTTTTTCTGTTTTTGTGGTTTCATTTTTTTTGTTTTTGCATTTTTATTTTGTTAAATTTTTTATATTTTATTTATTTTTGTTTATTTTATATATTTGTCTTTTATA
>LPNX010208021.1:0-154851 GCA_001517045.1 Pseudotsuga menziesii
TGCTGATTATTTTCAAAGAGAGTGGAATTTTCAGCTTTGAAATTTCCAAATCCTAATTCATACATGTAGTTTCCCATAATAGAGTCAGAAAATAATACAGCTTCACTAGGATCATGCAGTTCTGTAACAGTATGTTTCATATACCGTTCTCTATGTATTTTTATCTGATTTGATTTTCCGTTCTTAGGTAACCACAACGTTGACCAATCAGTGGCAAAGAAACCCTTCAGCTGTTGAGACCAATCTCTACTTAAGAACAATCCATATGCATCTGGAATATCAGCAACAACAATGTCTATGATTTGATAAACTGAAGGGTTACAAGCGATTCTAAGTAAGACATCCTTCATTTCTCCAACAACCTTTACGTTTGTTCTATCTAATTGAGTTATTTGTGAATTAGATGGAACAAATTTTCCATTCAATTTCTTACATACAGATAAAGGCATAACATTAGATGATGCTCCTGAATCTACCATGCAGTTGTGAACATTCCTATTGAAAATTTCAAAGGTAAGTAAAAATGGAGGTGTTGTTGACTTAGAATTTTTACCTATCAATGAAGCTTTGTCAGCTACTGCTTTTCCTTTTTCAGTTACTGTTGGATCATTGTTAGAACTGCTTGCAGCAACGTTTTGTTTTGCATTAGGAACAATTGAACTCACTGCAGGATTTATAATATGACTATTAGGCATTGGGTAGATTTGAAGAAGATCGTACATACTAATGTTTGCACATGTCTTCTTTAAATCTTCGATTATGTCATATTGTAGATCCAACTTTGGAGCGTGTTGAACAGTTTGAGTATCCTTAGTGGGCAGAGTTTGCTTGCCAGTTTGAGTTTGTTTGTTTGGTTGCGAATTATCAGTATTTGAGCTTAAAGCACCTGGAGTG
The DNA here is from genome assembly GCA_001517045.1 of Pseudotsuga menziesii. Classification (NCBI taxonomy): domain Eukaryota; kingdom Viridiplantae; phylum Streptophyta; class Pinopsida; order Pinales; family Pinaceae; genus Pseudotsuga; species Pseudotsuga menziesii. Next base: position 895 of record LPNX010208021.1, read on the forward strand.
TTTGTAGTTGCTTTACTACGAGTATTATACGCATGTTGTCCTGAATGTGGGTTTCTATTTTCATGTTCTTTTACAACACTATCCCAGAAATGACCGTTAACTTGTTGAGGTTCTTCTGATTCTTCATCATTTTCTGATTCCTCTTCTTCTTTGTTTTCATTCATCTCTTGATTAGGAGTTTCAGACAAAGATAAAACAGCTCGAATTGTGTTAAATATTTCTTCATTAGCAGCTACATCGGGAGGTGTATTTTTATTATTTGTGTTTGGGTTTTGTCTAAATTGATTTCTAAAGTAACCCCTAGAAGGAGAAGCTTCAGAGTTATTCTTTTTTAACCCTATAACTTCATTAGTTAACGTTCGAATAGCGTTCTGTAACTGTTCTACATCGAATGCTTTATCTTTATCTGAACTAGACTTTTCTGTTTTTCTTCTAGGAAAAGAATCAGATTTTCCACTTTTATCTGGTTCATAAAACATGAAATCCTTTTCTACTTTCATTTCTTCCTCAAATGTTTCTATCAGCGTTGTTTTTCCAGCTCTTTTCACAAACATTCCGGAATTCCTAGGTAAGGCTGATGTATAATTTTCAATAATTATATCTTCCGGAGGTTGAGAAGCAACTGGAATTTTATTTTTTAAAGTTAGAAACCTTTGATTGAAATCTTTGATTCTTTCTTTAGGCTCCATTTTAATTCTAGATAACTCTAGGGCTAAAAGAGCAGGTGTTTTATCTTCCCCAAATTTATCTAGAAAAGCTTTATTAAATTCCTCCCAATTTGTAATAGATCCTTGTACTAATGAAAAGTACCAGGTAGAAGCTCTTCCTTCAAAGGTGAGAGGAAACAATCGACAAACAACATCTTCATGCTGAACATTTAGAGTTTGAACAGCCAACATGAATTTATCAATATGCACCTCTGCAGGTTCTTTGTCATCTGGGTTAAACTTAGGAAGAATTTTATCTGAATGTTTTGGCAATGGGTGCTGTACCCCAGGAACTGCTACAGCAGCTGCCCTTAACCAAGGGAGCTGTGGGTTAGGTGGAGGGGGTGGAATATTACCTCCTCCTCCTACATTTCCTGCCATTGGACTTCCTTGAGAACTTGAAGAACTTCCTGAATTGGAAGGTCTTGGACTATCAGGTGGAGACTCAGGAGGAGAAGGTGGTTGATTAGAACCGCTTCCTACAATTAGTCTCCTAGCAGTATTGGTTTGTGTAATCTGTCTTTGATGTCTTTCAACTTGATGACGAGGAGTACTACCAGATACCTCCAAATCTTGCGTAACTATGGTCAATTGTGGATTGTGTCGCTGTTGTCTAGGAAGACCATAATCTATTGGAGAAATACCTAACTGATTAGCGTAAGCTCTAGTAAGGATATGTCTGGATTCTTCTAGAGTTTGAGCACTTTGTGCGGGAGTAAAAGGAGAAGTAATAGGATCACGTTCAAGGATATTCCTAACAGCTTCTATAAAAGGTGATCTATTGACTTCTGGAGATTGTTGGCTGGTTGGAAATGTTTCATTAGTTTCACCTGCCATTAATTAATTCATGCCCTCCTTCTAGCGCCATTTGTTGGCCTGATTTTCTAAATCAGAGCCAATAAGGAGTTTTTGTCCACACAATCAGCTTAGAGCAGCGTCCGGTATATTTGGTTTAACAAAACCTCGCAGGTTATGGTCCTGCTACCAGCTAGTTTGTCTCTTAAGGAGAACTTAAAACCAGCAAAATCTATCCTATTCTAATATTTATCCTACCTAACTACCTAAAAATCCTAAGGTTGCTTTCTTAAGGAAAGACTTCGATTTTTGGGAAGTTTTCTAAATATGAAAACTTACTTATAGTATGCAGAATGATTTAACAGTGCTAATTTAAACAATAAAATAAAATTTAAAACTAATTAATTTAACTATCCTATTTAACCCTATCTCAGCTGAGAGCAAATTTGAAACTATATTAATTATTAATCAATAACAGAAAACTGAAGTATGATCTAAACAAACATATTTAAATCATAACAAAAGTTACTCTGCTATGTAATAATAGAAATGAAATTTAACCTATAAACACACAGTCAACTTCAACTTCCAAAACTGATTAATAATTAACTATCAAGACAGTCATTTGAATTTGAAATAATGCTTATTTAAAATTCACTGTTAATATACAAATGAAATTTTAAATAAACAGAAAAGTATATCATTAAAACTGATGTTTATAGTGAACACACTAATAAACAAAACCATAATGAAATATTTATTCAACAACTAACTTGAGATGATAAAGTGAGAAAAATATTTAAACATCAATGTGTCACAGCACACAGAGTTCATATATAAACCGAAGACAACAAACTGAAATATATGTATATATATAAATCCAAAAATGAAATACCGGTCACAGTATCATTTGCAGATGTCCAGTATCATTCACATGAGAGCTTTAGCTTCAAGTATGACGTAGTACTAGTAACAAAAGATATATTTCAAATGAGTTTCTTCTACACTCCATCCTCACGAGTTCATCAAAACTCTTAACTTATATACTACTAAGAGTCGGTTTTTTGCAATAAAAGCTGCTTGCTACATTATAGGAACTATTTAACCAAAAGGGCATCTAATTACACCTATTACTAGAAATAGAAATCGACTGGCCTGAGTCGAGGTATCACAGAAAGTTCTTGACCATTGATAAAACTCCATCTTGTAACAAATCAGCCATATCCCCATGCCATCGTATAACCACGTCCTGTATTTCTGGAAACGGGCGATGATGAAACTTGCTGCATTAAATTCAATCAACGCATCATATTAAAATGAGTTTAACACAGCTAACAGAAATATTTAAAGAATTATAAATGCATGCCTGTTAAATCTCCGATTTTACAGGCATGCAAAATCGAAATAACTATTACCTGTTATGCTGTGACATAAGAGAAAAGAAAACTATTAAGCCTCATTATGAAGAGCGACTACTCTTCTAGCTTCGGCCAGTTTAGCCTTCAGCCTGATAATTTTAACATTTTGTTTTTCGATTCGTTCCAGTAGCAGCTGATTTGTATTTAGTATTGATTTCTTGGATTTCTTGTGTTGATTCTTCTTCATGTTCGCCTTCTTCCATCTATCAATCCATTCTAGCAATTCTTTCCTGAAAGTTTTGTTTTCTTCCTCCAATAAGGCTGTGCTGGACAGACATTGTTTAAGCTTCCCTTTAAACTCTGTGATTTTATCTTGATATACATTACTTAACACCTGTTGCAGAGTTTCGTCTTCTTTAGTTACACGAGGAGAACGAGGACTGTCACAATGTTGATTGTGTAACGGTTCAAGATCTACAGTGTTAACGTTTATTTCTGGTTGATTTCCCTCGACCTCACTTGATTGCACATCACTTCCCTGTGCAGTAGAAGAATTCCCTATATCCATTGTGTTAGGGACAGATATCGGAATATCATCCTCAATATTTACAACTGTAGGTTCAGTAGCTGTAGATTTGGAAGTCTGTTGATCAGACCTATATCCAGGAATCGAATGAAGATTATGCATGCTTCTAGTGACTCTACGCGAAAACGATAAGTTTTCAAAATTCAACCCTTCCTTGTCACAACAAACCTGAGCCAAATGGTTCAACTTATGCATAGAATCTTTATCACATTCATCGGGTTTATCCATTTCACCTTCGGCTAATCCTTCTTTTAGTTTTGCAGGGTTGCCATCATTTTTACCAGGTTCGGGTTTATCCAATATTTCCCTAGAATCGCAAGGAACTGAAACCCTATCAGCATTTTCATTAATCTCATTATCTATGGGCATGTTTACGTCCTTTGGCTCCTTAACCTCTGAGCTATTATCCTCAGGATTTATGACCTTTCGTCTTCTACGAATTCGAGGAGATGGATTGGGCCAGTACTGTGTCGGTCCCAATTGACAATCAACTAGAAATTTATCCCATGACACACCTTTAGCAGATAATTGGAATTGCAGTAAAATTTTAATCAACCCATGATGACACAGACTACTGTCGGGATTATTGAAATTCGTAACAGATTGTGACATTTTCTTAAGGCTTTGCCAAAGATAGAAGGGCAAATTAAGTTTACAACCCTTTACTGCTAACAGCAACCGTAAATGATATAATTGCAAATGGGAATAGTGTCCACAGCATGTCACGTACCTTACTAAGATTTCATAGTAAACTCTCCATTCAGGCTTTAGAAATTTCACAGGTACGCCTATCCTCAGCTTCGTTTTATCTGGTAATGGCATTAATAAAGACAAACACTTCTTCTTGTTGACCAAAGTGCCCTTAAACCAATGTTCTCCCACCTGTGGGAGTTTCGTAGCTTCAGCAATTTTATCTTCGTTGATGACAAACTTGAAACCCCCAATTTGCACTCTGTCATCTTCAAAACTCATTGCGAACATTTTAGTGATTTCCACATGGTGACCATCAAAACACCTGAAGAAATTTACCCATCCCATTTTCTCGAATCTCTTAGCAACTTCCTGGTTAGCTTCAATAAGTTCAAACCCTGAGATCTCAAAACGATTCAGCGGAGACATGGCTTCTCCAGCACTTTCTAGGCTTCGACTCGAAATGAATGGGGAAGTGAAAACAGAGGGAATAGGTATCCATACGCATGACATGATAGATAACCTTCACATGCTTCAAATCTAATCGGAGATCTAATCTCTGAACCTGCCATCTTAGCGGGATTTCAAGCAGTGATAAATGTCACATCTTCACACTACACCATGATTTATGCTAGTTTATCTACGTTTAACCATGCTTGTTAGTGATAACCACTAACTTGGCGAACGGCGATTGATAGAATCATCATTGCAACCATTGATTATTGACAGTGGTTCATAATTAATAGGTACAACGACGTAATTTGAAATGACTGTTAGCATTTAACACTGTCAACACGATATTACCATATGCACACAACTGTCGACTCTGTCAAGGGGTGAAAGCCACGTTTTATACAAGCTCATCGATCCAAATGACTGATCGCTTATCAATTTGACAATTGGTTATTTCATGGCCAGCTAATCCAAACAATCATCCTTATTTTATCATGCTACGTAAATGGTATTAAGAGTAATAAATCGTACTCTAATGTTAATGCTTCGTTGAAAAGATGGCTAGATTAATGTCTATACTATATATGTACAAAACTAAGTTTAAACCCTTTAAACATCCAATTGACACATATATACCACCATATAGGATATTTATCATAAGTAAAAGTTTCCTATACAAACATTATTTATTCATTAACCATCATATTTACAAAGTTTATAATAGGGTATTACATATGATGTTAGTTTTATGACTAATAATACCCTATTTAACATGTAATGTGTTTTATGAATTTTCTCTTGGCACAAATCCCTTAAGTCACATAAATTCATTTTGATGATTTCAATAACTTAATGAAAATTTACGAAACTTATCTGACAGTTAAAATCCAAGTTTTATGATCAAATTTCTTTCAGCTCTAACATCATTAAATCACTTTCTTTGATTGAGAGTACCTTCAGAATCAAAGATTCTGAAGGTGCTCTTTCATAATTTTAAATTGATAAATCACATAAAGAGCTGATCTCTCTCCATTTTGTCAAAAATGAAGAGGTTGTTGCTGGCTGCCAACAGAACCAAGTGGTAGAACATTCAGATCTACACAAGTGATCACTCCATTCATGACCAATGGACATTTCTCTACCACTCCACTGACCTTTCTCTTAGTCCCAGTGGCTGGCTGAACTAACCAAGCTTTCAAATTCTTTACCTTCTTAAAAGAACAAATCTTCGCTACTCTAGGAGTGATGTAACTGTGAGTAGAACCAGGGTTAATCAAAATAGAAACAGATTGTTCAACAATCTTACCTGCAATTTCAACCATAGTTGACTGGTGATCTGCCTGGTGGTCCTCCAGTGCTGCATAAATTCTAGGGACTGCCCTTGCTACTTTATCCACTATTTCTGCTTCCTGAATGTTATAAGCTGGTCTTGCACTTTCATTCTCGAGTGGACAATATCTGCGCAAGTGGGGCCCTTCACATTTCCAACATTTAAGTGGACCTTTATTCTGTTGTGGATCTTTAAGCTTTTCATCTGTCACTCCAATTAGATTACTCGCAGCTTGGGATGGCTGCTTCTGTTGATTCCTGAATGTAGAAGGTTTGAAACCTTTCTTTCTTTGATCAAACTTCTTGTTATTCTTGTCCGTCCATGCCTTACGGTAATCCGGTTTACCCTTGCTTTGCTCATAGCAATACTTAGCCTTCCTTATGGCTTCTTCAAGAGTTCTCGGTTCATAAAACTCAATTCTATCTTTGTAAGCTTGAGGCAACCCACTCAGAAACCGTTGGACCTTCACTTTTTCATCTCTGATGTACCGCACATACCTCAACAATTCCAAGAATTTATTTGCATATTCATCCATGGTCTGTTGTCCCAATCTCAGCTCATGGAACTCCTTAATCTTGTCAACATAATACCTGTCAGAGAGGTATTTCTGCCTGAAATACTTTTTGAACTATTTTCGCTTCAATCTCCTTTCACTGATCTTCTTTACTTGCTTGAAGTGTTCCCACCAAATGGATGCTCTTCCATTCATATTGAATATGGCAACTCTTGCGTTCATATTTCCCAAATAATCCTGCACTTGAAAGTACTTCTTTATCCCAAGAAGCCAAGCTTCAGCCTCTCGTCCAGTTTTAATTTCACCATCAAATGTAGGAGGTTTGGCCTTCTTAAATTCATCCCGAAAGCGATTCCTATGGTGTCTTCTTCTTTTCCTTTTGTGAGAAGATGAAATTGTATCTCCGTTGGATTCTTCAAAGTCAGATGATCCACTAGAAGTCCTTCTCCTTCTCATAGTACTGCTCTTACTGCCTTCCAGTCTTGGTGTACCTCGTCCAGAATCTATCCTTCTCTGCAAATCTGTCAAACTCTGCAACATGGCAACATTCAACTGATGCTACTCTTCCTGGTCTTTAATCAAGCTTCTCATGGTGGCTGCAACATCTGACGGTGTCTCTTAGAATCTCCTTCCATTAGACTCTATGTCATCATTTCCATTACAGACATTTTCTCCCATGGCATCTCCTGCACGCTCGTAAGAATCTCAAGCATTATATCCGTCATGGGTTCTCATGACTGAACCACATCTTGTTTTACCACACTGTTCTACCTGGAATACTGTTCTTGGAGGTGTCTATAGTTCTGCAAATGTGTTAGTAGAAAAACTGTTAGATGCATATCATTAAAGTAAATCAGAACTACTTACCTTCTTCTCCTGGAAATTCATAAAATAACAATTTTGCTAAAACACAAAATTTTCTCTCTTTATTGTTTAGCACTATAATCTGCAGACAGTTTGCCAAAAATTCCCCTAAAAAAAAAACAGCTGGAAACTACTGAGAAAATCACTTTGAAAAACCCCAATTTTCTTTCTCCCTATCAAGTCTCTTCCCCACTAACTTTCCGGCGTTTCGCTGATCAGAACGTCTAATTTTCCGATCTGCATCGGTGGGTTGTTCATCTATTTCCCTCCAGTGTTTCGGCAGCCAGAACCACTAATATTCTCCGCGGCTCATCGGCGGCCTGCTTGTCTATTTTCCTCCGTTGTGTCGGGCCTGTAGGGGTCTAACGCTCCGAACTTTTTCGGCGAGGAAACCAACTAACCGCTGCATCGACGGTCGGGTGTACTGTGCATCAGGCGGCTAGTCCTTTCGGCTTCCGCAATGGCGGCCAACGATCCTTTTGTGTCTTCCACGGCCACAAGCCTATCGGCGGTCGGAACCTCCAGCAGTTGCGGCGTCAGTGCTCGGATGCACTTATTATCGGGTGAATAGTTCCTTATGTGGCTCCAACGGAGGGCAGCAAATTTACTATGGTCTCCGCAGGCCACCCGTCGGCAGTCAAAAAGATTGATAATTAACTAGGCAGCCGCAACTGCGGGTGGTAATCCCACTGCAGTTTCCGCAAACCTTAATACCCCATCGGACGTCGGAAGGGCTAACCTCTGCTCTTCAGCGATCCAAGTCACTACATTCCCCGTCGTTGCAGCGATCCAAACAACAACTTACCTCCGATGTGTCGGCAATCGGCTACGTTATTTCATCGGTCGGTTAGTCTCTTAGGCGGCCGCAACGGCGGTTCATTATCCATTAACCTTTTTCGATCGGCAGTCTGATCAACTAATAACTTCTAATCGGCGGTGGGAAGCACAACTAGTATGGCATCGGTAGTCGGGACCTCTATCCGTCGGAAGCTTAGTCCTCTATCCTTCCGCAACGACGGGTGCACGAACCACTAATCTTTTCGACATTCATCGGCGACCAATACAACTAATTTCTGCCGATCACCGATGGGTTCAACACTCAGAAAAAAAATTGAAATTTCTTTCTTGCATCGGCTCTTCCTTCAACTAATGATCGCCGATCCACTTCACTAACCTAGGCAGCTTCATCTTCTATTCGTCAGCAATCCCATCCTCTAGTCATCGGCGATCCCAACAACTAAACATCTTCGATCGCCGATGATCTCATGCCTTAGAAAAATTTCGAAAATTTTTCCGCTTTGTCTTCACGTCACATTAGTTGTCGAAACAACTTTCCTCTATGGCATCAACGGTCAAGGACTCTATCCGCCGGAAGGATAGTCCACTAGCCAGCCGCAACGGTGGATGCATAAACAGCTAATGTTGCCGATCAATCTACTAACCTCCACCAACGTGTCATCGACGATCCCTTCAACTTAGTGACGTCGATCGCCGATGGTCGACGTCGGGTGGTCCTTTCGCAAAACCTTCCACCGTCGGGTGAGCTTCAAACTACACATTCCGCTGTGTCGGAGGACCTTCACACTTAGTCCTCCGATGAGCTGACGGCCGACGAATGCAAAACCTTTCCACAAATTTCTTTCGATTGTCGTCCGTCGGGTGACCTTCCAACTAAGTGATCCGCTGCATCAGAAGAACTTCTCACTAAGTTTTTCGATGAGCTGACAATTCTGGCACTTAGAAAATTTTATGAATTTTCCTATCATTCACCCATTTCCTCCTGGTTTCTTCTGGACAGTAGGCAACCTGCCTTTGTTAACTGATCTTTCATGGCCCATTCAGGCCCATGCTGCAACCAGGGCTCTGTCACTACATCTTCACGGCCCATTCAGGCCCATGCTACAACTTTGGCTTTGATACCACATTTTAACGTCCCCGACCCTCCGACCGGGCAAGATGACGCTACTATCACCAAACATACAGGAAACTAACCCCATGAACATGATCATGCATAAAATGCTGAAACAAAAAGCCTGAACATACTACATACTAAGATGCATAATCGTTCATATACATAACAGAAGCAAAACAACATTCATTTGTATACAATTCAATGTTTAACATGTCCAACATCATAATTCATTAACAGTAAATATGATTGCAAAATAGATGAGTCAAGAATACTTATCTTAGGAGAATTGTCTTGCAACCAGCTACGTCGTTGCAACGTTCCACCCAACCATAGGCCAGCGTGCTCCTTAATCTTTCAGCAGCGCTGCCACCCCCGAGTCGGACATGATTCCCCAAGGAATAAGGAACTAGCAGGCTTACACATAGCAAAGGATAACAACACAACAAGGATATACAGTTCATCCAAGCCAACACAGTTGGGTTTATCAGGCGAACAACGAATCAGACAAGCCAACAAAGTTGGGTTTATCAGGCCATCTAGGAGTGGAGAAAGGATAAATGCTAAACTGGTGAGCTCACTGAAGAGCTAAGGATACCTACACCAAAACTAGCCTGACTTCTAGGACACCCACACACACACAACACAAGGAAATCAGTCATTTCTCTACGACGCAGTCCCTCGGGCCCTGACCTCCCTTCTAGTGCTATTCAAGGGTTGTGAAGAAATAAACCAGCCCTCTAGCTCTGTCCGTGTGGTTCCCAAACACACCAGGTTTATCAAGCACCTCAGGCCCTCATTCACCACTCCAATGCAGTCCAAGGACAAAACCATTGCGTGCATGCAGCAAACCAGCTATTAAAGCTTTAACGAGGGAAAAACAACTCCTTGAATCGTTCTTGGCCCTATCGTGACCTAAACAATTCCACAGCAACCTATAGCAGCCCCAAATTGCAAGGGCAACTTGGCCAACCAATGTGAATGAGACCACAGCCCACACAACACAGGTACTCACAGCAACCCCATTGATCAGAGGAGAGCAACAACCATGGTTTAGCGATGAAGTAACCGAACACCACACAGTCTGACAATGGGAAATAGGGAAAACAATCTCCTGCGTGAACTGGAGGAAGAATATCTCACAAACTAGCAATCCGAGAGAAAAGGGAGAACGAACCCCCAATCAATGGATCGTGGATTCTTTTATCTCCACTCTGCATGAGGAAAATGAACAGCCCACGATCTGAGAGAGTGGGCAGAACGGTCAGCATCCCAAACGGTGCGTGAGGAAACCACTCCCAGCCCGTGTGTGAATGAACCAGCTGGTGGAGGGTGCATGGGGGCAAGCCTGCCACCCACCCTTACCCAGCATTAACTGCCTCAACTAAAACAAGGGTTTAAGGTTTGACACATGGCTTTTCCCAATGGGGTCCAAGATTAGCAATCCCCCCCTTAACCTTAGGAAATCATGCCCTCTTCAATATGGTTGCAGTGAACATAGCTAGTTGGGGTTATTTAATTAAAATGCATAGTTACATAAAAGCCACAATTTAATATGTATGCCGCATATCCCAATATACCATCAGTAATAGTTCCAATCACCGAAACATAACCAAATCAATAGTGGGGCTTTTGCCTTTAGCTCCACACCATGATTATTTACAATACATATATATATAATATATATATATCATGTATACTTGATGCATCGGGGTCAAAACCGAGGTGTTACAGAATCCAAGAAGGATGACTCCAAGTCAAAGGCAAACTCAGTTAAGTCTTTTGATTCAGGTATGATCGATGAGGTCTTGTCTATTTGTAATATTTCTGAATATAATGAGGAATGGCTGTTAGATTATGGTGCATCGTGTTGCCTCCTTTCACACACATGGGTCACGTGGCAGAAATCTTCAAGCCACTCGATGTGTCCTTGGAGGCAAGTCTCGAGTCAAGGCTGTCACCTTGTTCTTGACTCCTCCGTTTAGGCTCAACTCCTAACGAAGCCAAAGGGGGTAGACCCTATTAAGTTGCTAAGAATAATTACTTAGCGTTGTGATGTTAAACTGACTGAGTTACTTAAGAGTTTGCAATTTAACTGTAGATAATCAAAGATGGCAAGATATGAAAATAAACACATGAAAGCACAATGCTGAGACACAATGTATATATAAAACAAGAAAATAACCAGTGCTTTAGAATGGAGTCAGAAAATAGAAACAATGTACTTGCATGTGCTTGGAGTGAGTGTTTTGCGATTACCTCTTGGTATGTTTTAAGTTAAAAATGAAGTGTGAGTTGATTAAAATTAGGCGAAGGGGGGACTCTAGATATACCCGAGAGTACTTGGAGTATGTCCAAAACTAAACCTTCACGGATACCCGCAAGGAATATGTGAGCTGAAATGGAGTCTCTGGGGCTATTGTTCGTAACGCACCCATTAGGGTGTGACAGAGATCGGCGCCCCGAGGTCATTTTTCAGAAGTTCCCACTTCCTTTGGGTATTTTACCACCGTAAAAGGTTTGATCTAGGTGTTGGATTTTCACCTGATGGTTTGTCAGTTGGGAAGAGTGAGTCCTAATTATACTAGTCACCCAAGTGCTTTTGATAAGGCTTGACTGATCGGACGAACCGCAGCCAAGTGCAGAGCATACACACTGGAGTCTTGTCAATTTTAGTAAGTTTTAAACTTGGTGTTCTTGTTTAAAGGAAAACCCTCCAGGAACCTCTTTCGATCCAAGTGGATCTCAATCGGGGAATCGAGGAGAGGTTAATTTTATACTAGCTGAAAAACAAATGATCGAAAAGAAACAGATACACAATTCTAGTTTTCTAATTTGTCCTACCACAAATCTCTTTCCCCTTTCGGGTCAATCAGGAAATCGCGGGGTAAATATTATGATTACTTTGAAAAACAAAAAGTGGAATATGAAATTAATAATAAAATCAAGTATACTACCCTGCAAATTAGATTAATGCTAGTTTGAAAAGAAATGAGCAGAAAGCGATGAAAAGGACACCGACGCAAATCTCCCCAGGGGGGATGGGGAATGGGCTCGAAAGAGCCTATTCTAAAAATAATTTTATTTATTATTGGTTACAATATCAGCGAACTGAAATATCAGAAACTTCTTGGTCCTTATACAGGCTAAAACCAAGATCTTACAACTTTGCAAAAATTTTAAGATTTTAGTGAAAAGGGAGACCCCTGGGGGGATTTGAACGCTCCTGAGGCCACTTCCGAACAGCAGCTTCCTTTCTTTTCTGTCAGACCTGCTAAAAGACAGTGATCATGTTTTAATAACATACGCCCAAAAGCACTTTAATAGTACCTTTGGATCAGTCTATCTTATCTCAAAAAAATGAAGTTAAAACTAGCTAAACAGGCGAAAAAGGAACCAAGGAAAGAAAGATCGTGGCTTGCTGTTTGTGCAGCCAATGAAGTATGCACTGATTGTTGGATTTAATCTCTTTTAAAATAGAAAGGAAAATTGGTGCATGCAACCTACTGATTCTCTTTAACTTGTCATGCAAAATGGACGATTTCCTTATGCTAGATCTAGAAGACTTAATGATATTTTTCAGAATTGAGATCTAGACTATGAGCTCTGAAATATCAGATCTATGTATATTTTACTTTGATGAAACAGATCCAAATGATAACAAAGCTTTTACACACCATAACCAGGTAAGAAAATTGATTTTTTATAGAAATGAGAAGAAGAGGAGAGAAGGTCGGATCGTTGCTTGAATGGAGCAAGCTGAAAGGAGGCCCTTTTGTGGAGTACTGAGGGACAGATTCTTGAACTTATTGGATAGGAATGGCGTCAATCTAGATCCACACCTTCATCCAATCAGAAACCTGCAACTAAATAACACAATCCTGCACACACCTCGTGAGATCTGGATATAGATGTATAAAACAACAAAAATGAAAGATTATGCAAAAATAATCTTATTTAAGCATATAACTGAAATTTTTGAGCATACATCATATGGATAAACAAGATCAAGTAATGTAACTTGCCTAGTTTACACCCTTACTTGATTCAACCGAATCCTTGAATCCAGAGCACAGAAGCAGCACAGAATTTGGCAAAAGATTGCAGCTACCACATGAGCAGCATAACACTGAGAATCAACACATACACATGCACTACACAGTATAGCCTCCAAAGCTTCTTTATTCACAAATGATGATCAAGTACAAAGTTACAATGGCAAGCCCTTTAGTCCAGCTCTAACTAGCTTGGAAGATGGAGCCTCAAGCAGGATATATACAAAACACAGGCCATCCAGCCCAGGGGGGGCGCAATTCCTCATGGAATTAGGTGAAATCAACTGATGGAGAGTTCATCAATGCAGAATTGAAGCTAAACTGAGCCTACTTGTCAACCGAGGGCTTGATTGAGCTGACACATCAACCCATACACCAACACATCAGTCCACAGAGCATCCAGGAGAGTCCACACGTGTGGAGGAGAGAGAGAGGGCGTAATTCCCCATGAAGACAACTGAAGATCAACTCTGGATTTGATTTGATCACCTCCTTCAGTCAATGATTTGTCAGATCCAGTCAATCTGCTTCAGATCTGACTGATTTCAATCAAATCGGCTGAGAATCCACTGATTTATGATATTGATTTGCTCCATTATTCATCAATTTATTAATTAAAATAATCAATAATTGATTTATTAATTAAAATAATAGTACCTACATGACTGAAACTGATTATTTGGCCCACTTTTATTACAAAATCAATAATTCCAATTAAACTATTAAAAAATAGCCTAAGTTTTGGAAAAATTAAATTTTAATAAAAAAACACTGAAAAAACTAAAAAATTGAAAAACACCTAGGGAGACTTAGACATGTTCATATGACTCAAAAATGATGTCTAGAATGTTTATACATTGACACATAGACTCTAATAACCTCAATAGGCCTAAATGCCAAGCCGACCACCCCAACTTTGGAGGTATGGAGTGAAAAACTCAAAAATTATCAGTCGTTTGTTCAACAACCAATAATAACCAAGGGAAAAAACACCCTTGGCTGATCGGATTGACAAATAAAGTCTAAAAGACCAAGTCTTTTACAGACACTATCATGCTAGAACATTTATTACAATTCCCCCATGGGGTATGAACATGTGATATGATACAACAAGCACTTCCCAAAAGTACTTCCAAAGGTCTCTTGAAGTCTGAACAAGTTAACCATGTCCGGTTCACCAGGCTCACTTGATAAAAAACCACTAAGTACAACTTAGGTGGTAACACATCGCACCATATCTATCCCCATAAAGATTGGTCTGCTTCCTATCAAACAGTTAATGATGGAATTAGGAGACAATCATTCATGTAAAATTGTTGGAGTTGGAAGTGTTCAAATTAAAATGTTTGATGACATAATAAAAACACTTACAAATGTTAGACATGTACCTGAGTTAAAGAAAAAATTAATTTCTTTGGGAGTATTGGATTCTTGTGGTCATAGATTTACAGGTTTTGATGGAACTCTAAAAGTTTCCAATGGTGCTTTAGTGGTCATGAAGGAACGGAGGACAGAAAACCTTTACAAACTAGTTGGAAGGATGCAAGTTAATGGTACAACATTTGTACTTGAAAAAGAGTCAGGAACCACTCAGCTATGGCACCAACGTCTTGGTCATATGAGTGAAAAAGGACTTCAAGTATTAATGAATCATAAATTGCTTTCAAACTTGAAAACTCTTAATTTTATGTTTTGTAAACATTGTATATATGGAAAGCAATGTAGACAAAAGTTTAAAGTAGATAGTCATGTTAGTAAAAGTGTTCTTGATTACATTCATTCTGATTTGTGGGGTTTGTCTCCTACCATTTTCTATGGGGAAGCAAAATATTATGTATTATTCGTAGATGACTTTTCTAGAAAGGGTTGGGTCTATGTCCTAAAAAGAAAAACTGACGTGTTTAATACATTTAAACAATTTAGAGTTATGGTGGAAAGAGGAACTAGCAGGACAATAAAATGTTTAAGGGCAGATAATGGAGGTGAATTTACTTCTTTGGAATTTGAAAAATATTTCAAATATGAAGGGATCATCATACACAAAACAAATGTATACACTCCTCAACAAAATGGTGTTGCATGACGCATGAACATGACTCTTCTAGAAAGAGCAAAGAGTATGCTTAGTGATGCTAATTTGGAGAAAGAGTTGTGGGCAGAAGCAGTTTCTACTGCTTGTTATCTAATAAATCGATCACCTTCAATGGCAATAGATTGTAAAATTCCAGAAGAGGTATGGACTAGTCATTCCTGTGATTATTCAAATTTGAAAATCTTTAGCTGTGAAGCTTATGCACTTACTCCTAAAATGCAGCGTTCTAAGTTAAACCCTAGATCAAAGAAGTGCATCTTTGTTGGTTATGATGATGTAATGAAAGGATATAGATTGTGGGATCTTACTGCCCAAAAAAATTTCATTAGCAAAGATGTAATTTTTTTATGAATATTCTCTTATTAAATCTGAAAGTGTAAGAGTTGATGTGGAACAGAAACGGGTAATATCAAAACAACTAATTCAGTTGGAGAACCAATATTCTAATCACTCAAAGAAACAAAAAGAAGTTTCTGGTGAGAGAAAAGTCATAGAAGATGAAATTCAATAAATTGTGGAAACCCCACAACCTACACCAAGAAGATCATTAAGGGAGAGAAATCCTCCTAAGAGGTATACTGATTTTGTTTCATCTGTTTAATTTACTGATAATGGAGAACCATCTTGTTTTCAGGAAGCCATTGATTGTATTAACAATGCTAAGTGGAAGGTGGCAATGAAAGAAGAAATGGATTCTCTAGAGAAAAACAAGACATGGGAATTGGTTAAACTCCCCAACGATAGAAAAATTGTTGGATGTAAATGGGTCTTCAAATTGAAGAAAGGAGTTGATGGTAAGGTTGAAAGATACAAAGTCAGATTGGTCACAAAATGGTATTCTAAGATGGAAGGTATAGACTATCATGAGATTTTTTCACCAGTTGTTAAAGCTTGTATCTATTTATATTGTGTTAGCCTTAGTTGCATTACTTGATTTGGAGTTAGAGCAACTAGATGTTAAAACAACTTTCTTACATGGACATTTAGATGATGAGATTTATATGGAACAACCAGAAGGTTTTGTACAGCATCAAAAAGGTAGATTAGTTTGCAAGCTCAATAAATCATTGTATGGCCTTAAACAGTCACCCAGGCAATGGTAGAAGAAGTTTGATTCTTTCATGGTGAGCCAAGGTTATACTAGAAGTGAGTATGATCATTGTTTATACTTCAAAAAGTAGAATGATATATTCATTATTTTAGTATTGTATGTTGATGATATGCTTATTGTGAGCAAAAGCATAGACAAGATTAACATGTTGAAAGCTCAGATGGCTAGGACTTCTGATATGAAGGATCTTGGAGCTGCAAAACAAATCTTGGGTATTGAGATACACAGAGACAAAAAAAAAATGGTAAGCTCAGTTTTTCACAGAAGATATATGTTGAGAAAATACTTGAAATATTCTAAATGAATAAAGCAAAGCTTGTGAATGTTCCTTTGACTTCTCATTTTAAACTTTCTTCAAGTTTATGTCCTAGTAGTGTTGAAGAAAAAGATTATATGTTTCGTGTACCATATGCCAATATAGTAGGATGTTTAATGTATGCAATGGTGTGTACTAGGCTTGATATTTCACATGCAGTAGGTATTGTTAGTAAATACATGGCAAATCCAGGAAAAGAACAATGAAATGCAATGAATGGGTGCTTCAGTACTTAAGAGGCACAAATGATTATTGTATCACCTTTAATAATAACAGTGATTCTATATGTGGTTTTGTTAATTCATATTTCGCAGGTGATTTGAATAAGAGAAAGTCTACTTCGGGTTGTGTCTTTACTCTCGCAGATGGAGCTATAAGTTGGATGTCAAAGCTTCAAGAAACAGTCGATTTATCCACTACAGAGGTTGAATACATTTTTGCCTCACATGCTTGCAAAGAGGCAATTTGCTTGAGAGTTCTGCTTAAAGAAATTGAAAGGTTGCAGAACAGTGTGTCTGTCTTCTATGACCGTCAAAATGTTATTCATTTGGCTACAAATCATGTTTATCATAGTAAGACTAAACATATTGATGTATAATATCATTTTGTAAGACAAGCCATTAGTAAAGGTGGAGTAGATCTAAAAAAGGTCCATACTCAAAAAAATTGTGCAGATATGTTCACAAAACCTGTATTGTTAGAGAAGTTAGTTTGATGTGTAGCTTCTCTTGCTTTGAAAAAAATGTGATAAATAGTATTGGGCAAAGTATTTGTAAATTTTGTTGTCAAGGTAGAGATTGTTAAATGACAACTAAACTAGTTTTCTCATTACAGGTGTTTAAAGAAAGTAAGTTTCTCATAATGGGCATAACCAACAACGGTCTACTCATGTAACTAATTTCATGAAGTATATATTGCATTATTGGGATACGTAATGTGGAGAGTTACCTGTGAAGGTTGAAACCCTCTTGTAATCTCTCATTCTTCATTAATGAGCTTGGATACTTTCTCTGGGTGGATGTTTCTCCATTGAAGTTTTACCACATGAAATGCTCATGTTATGAATGTTGTTCATTGTGTGATTATCTAATGTGTGTTTGAAATATAAGATTATCCCACCCGTGTATCCAAGGGTCCTACTTACATGGTTTCCTTTAGCAACCTATAGCCTTAACTGCTTTCCTACGTGCCTTGTAACGTCAAAATCGAACAACTAAAATATAAGACCTGCCATCAGCTTTAGTCGATGCCTTTTAAATAACGTTAGGTATATGTATAATTGAAATCCTTGTCTTGAAAAGCTGAACAGTCTTGCGTAGACAGCATTTGTATCCCCTGTGCATTTGTATCCCCTGTTTTTCCTCCAAGAGAACGCCGGGGTTTTGCTGTCAAGGCCCTTTCTTGTTTACTAATTGATAACATGGATTGACAGTGACAACTAAAAAAATGAAAAGCTGGACAGTCTTGCGTAGACAGCATTTCTATCCCCTGTTTTTCCTCCAAGAGAACGCCGGGGTTTTGCTGTCAAGCCCTTTCTTGTTTATTAATTGATAACATGGATTGACGGTGACAACCAAAAAATATAAAGACAATCACACACTAAATCAAGGCATCTTCGTAAATCGTCTACTGATATTGCAATTACATCAAGGAATTATGTTTGTAAATGCTCTTACCTCTCCGCTCAAATATAGCGCACACAAGTTACATTCCAATTCATTCATCCATTCCATATTTTTATATCCGTTGTGTTCTCAAGATAATTCTGAGTCGAAATAAATTTGGAGCTAAAGGCCTATGTTGAGTTATAGACCATGGATATTACTTGCAGGATTCAGTCACCAACTGATACCAATATGATTACAGTTCTTAGTATGGACGGGGTTGGTGCCCGTGGGATTATCCCAGAAGGTATCTTCGATATCCTCAAATTCCTCCAGGAAAAGCTCTAGGTAATTATTCCAATTGCAAAACGTTATGATGTTTTTTTAATGCATCCTCTGGTTAAATTTAGTCATCTGGTATGTAACAGGAATTTGACAGTCCAGACGTCAGTATAGCTAATTATTTTCACGTAATTGCTTTTTCTGTTTTTCTGTTACAGGCAAGATCAATATTGAACCAATATCAAATGAAATATTAAGGCTTCTTTCAATCCACATTCAAGATTCTGATTGGCTCTAAATATTACCAAGCACAAAATCTTGAAAAAGTATTTGGGGGAAACATGATTACAACAAACCCTAAAGAAGGTCGCGATTACTACACCACATTAAAATACAACAACCTGCAATCTCTTCCACTGTTCAGGAAATGTTTCTATGCTGTGTGATGGAAATAATCTAAGGATAACCCTAGCTGGAGTAATGTATAGTAAATCTCTCTTTCCAGGCCAAATAGACTGAGTTAACAAATGCATTTTTGACTAATGTATGCATTGGAATTTCAGCAGCTCCTACATGTGATGCTTACCACTTCCAAACACAAGATTCCTAAGGCAATACCAAACTCTTTAACCTCATAGATGGCGGAGTTGGAGTTGCAGCGAACAATCGAGTATATATTCTTTCATCTCTGAATAGCGTAACTATGATTTAAAAAGAAAATTTGATTTCTTCGAAGTTGTAATATCGTATGGTGTTATAAAAAATGCTATTCAGATACGACTAAATAGGCTCTCCTTCGCAATCCAGATTTACTAATTCCACCATCGAAATATTGGGTGTTATATAAACAATTTGTTTATAAGTCGGATTCAAGCAGCTATATATTCATTACCATTGACCTTTGAAAGAAGTAACCGAACTGATGGGGCTATATGTTTTAAACAGGTTTTGCTCGAACTGATAGCCCAACTGAACTTGCCACTCCTTTATGGAAAACCAGAAAAACAAACCAACTTTACATCTAGTCCGACAACAGTGCGAAGCCTTAAGGCTCATTCAGAGCTAAAGCCTAGCTGAACTCAAACTGTTTTAGTTTTAACACAGTAAGGAAAAACCCAAAACACAAACCAACTTGACACCTACCAAAAACACAAACCAAATTTACACCTAGTCCCAACCGAACGCACTATACATGGTTAAGCCAATGGTAAACAACAACTCAGTTATTTCAACTCCTTTTAACTTGGACACAATTCCTTTTAACTTGGACACTAAGTGTAAAAATTCATTCTCATTTATTGAGTGTAATTTTGGTGCTAAGTTAACAATAACTAAATTATCTTAACCTCAAAAGTCTAAAACTTTATTCTCATTCATTGAGTATAATTTTGGTGCTAACATCACAATAACTAAATTATATCAACCTCAAAAGTCTAGAAAACGAAATCCCCAAAATATCATTATTTTGAATCTTGATGTCGAGTATCTGAATTCCAAAATCTCGACAAGGAATCCAAAGCCTCAAAAGCTCATGCATGGCTAAGCCTAGTTGAACTCAGCTCCTCTAACGTCCGAGGTCTAACTTCAACACACAATAAAGGGAAAACCAAAAATAAAATACACTAGAGATCATACATGGTTGAGCCATGCCAAAAAAAAACCCTAACTCTTTTCACTTCGAAAGTAGTGTAAAAACCATTGACACTCAGTAAAAATTCAGTCAATGAATTATACATCGAAATTTGTATTAATGAACAATAGCTCAAATATCTCAACTCCCAAGTCTAACAACAAAATCCAAATCCTCAAAGCTCATGCATGGCTAAGCCCAGCTGAGCAATACCAGCTTACAAGTAGCCTCATCTAAGGGGCTCATACATACATAACTAATACCTAACTCAAGTATCTCAACTCCTTTTTAAATTCCATTGAAAAATTCTTTCTCAATGAATTATACATGGTGTATAATTTTTATAGTTGACTCAAAGACTCAATGTATACATAAAAAATAATTGTATCTCAATTTCTCATATACATTAAGTCTAGTTTTGATGCAGATATATCCAATGGATCCTTATGTTCAATCAATCAAACATCTTTGATCCCTTCAATATCCTGCATGCCATTATCAAGAGTAATAGAGTTAGCCAGATATTCAAAAAAAACATCGATAATGTCCTGCATGCCATTAGCCAAATGTTTAAAATAACATAGGTATTATATGAAACAAAATTGTATATTACTGCATCTCATCAAGAGTAATTGACTTGGCCATAGAATCAATAAAAATAAAAATTGACATCGTATGGTACAAAATTGTATATATTTATATTTTAGGGTACATATTGTATGAAACAAAATTGTATATTCCTCGATACCATCATCAAGGTAACTGGCATCGTATGAATACAAATTTGTATATATATATCTAGCAGTCAAATTTAAGAACATCACATAAAATATAAATATATAAAAAAAAATTCATACCATATTTTAATTTTTTTTTCATTCATATAACTGTAAGCAAAAGCTTTCCAATCCCATCTTGACAATGCACATAAAAAGCTGCCAGTCTTTATTACATGTGCTCCATTAAATCTTAAAATATAAATCTATGAAATTCTATATCTAGAGTTCAAGCAATCTGTGTAAACAATTGAACCTCACAATGTTTGCATTCTTCAGGTTCAATGACAATTCTTATAAATATCTTATAAGCAAAGAATTACGTCACTAATCAAGATATTCAGATGCTTGTACATGCCATCTAAATGCTGTGTAAATTTACCCATTTCTCTGTTCTTTAATAATATGTAAAGGTACACATTTTTTAAAATTAAGTAAATGCTATAATTAATGGCATTCTATTAAATCTTTGACTGTATGCATTTGACTAAGAATTACTATATAAGCAAATTAAATTAAAGCTGTGAATACTGATCTTGAAAATTCCCAAAGAATAAAATTAAAGCTGTCAATACTGACCTTGAAAATTCTCAAAGTTTAATTTGAGTACAGCACATGATGGAGCCTTCCACTATCAATTCTGTTGCTTCTTTAAGTTGTTTGATATATGGACGAACTCCTCTCCGTTGTGATATGGGGTTTCGAATCTCTCCAAAATATATGAAATAAACATAAAGACAAGCAAGTGTCTTTACTTGGCCAAAGATAATATATTTCTAAATTACAAAATAGAAACAAAATAAAAATCAGATCTTATATTTTATAGACAATCTCTAAGTTAAGAAAATTATATAAAGATTTTAACTGGCCAAAGTTAATACATTTCTAAATATAACAAAATAGAAACAAAAGAAAAATTCAGATCTTACATTTCAGATTCAAAACAATATCAAGTTAAGAAAATTATAAAACGAGTGTCAAGTTACAAGTACTGGAATTTCAACTTCTATAAATGTAGCAATTAATCATTACAAAATTTGAAAGATGTTTGACAGATCGTTCTAAAAATGCAAAAGATGTTAGATACTTACTGCTAGATGTATTCCCTCGGAGAGGAACCCCTTGATTATTAAGAACCTTGATGAAATTTGAGCCGCATTTGGATCTGACGATTTTTTCAGCTTCTGAAACACAACGAAATGCAGAAACATCATTTTGATAACTGGTCTTTTTAACATACTCTCTCATGTAGATGCCCAGTAAATATACCCACCTTGATGATACCTGAAAGCTGAAACATCCGTGCAATAAGGCCATCGCCCTCGACTGTAGCCGCTGTATATATGTTATTAGACAGATCTGACACCATTGGAACGCTGGAAGACAAATAGGGGATCCCTAAGAGCTGACCATCTTCTGCAACATCATTTGACGATTTAAAGAAGCGGCCTTTTCCGACTGTATCATCATCATCAGAAGATACAGATTTAAAAGCAATGGCTTCAGAGGAGGAGAAGGTAGCTGATGGAGCGTTAGGGTTTCTCCGGTGGTGAGGAAAGGGATTGGTATTAGGCATCGGCAGAACAGGGGCACCAGCAGGAGTTTCTGCATCATTTGAAGAAGCAGCAACTGCTTATCTTCTTCATCGTTGCTCTGGTCAGGGTATTCAGAGCAATAAGAAAAACGGACCTTATCATATCTCAGAACCCAGATCTAGGTCACATGAATAGAATTTATCGATCTAGGAGCTAGGTAATCAGATATTCCGACATGGTCTATACACATAAAGCTAAAGAGACATAGGTATTACTTTACGTCAACCTCGTTGTTTCCACTTCCCGGCCTTAAAGGAAAGCTGTAACGATGCAACACCTGACGCTCCAGCTGTACGCACAGAATAGGCATGCAGCTTGCCGTCTTGTAAATTAATTTCGAAATAAATAAATATTTGGAAATAACAGGCTCGAATCTCGATCATTAAGCCATATGGGCAGAGTTGAACCGTCCATTTAGGTTTTTTATTAATTATTATTATATAAATATAGTAAATTTAGTAAATTACCTAAAATATCACGGGAGAATAAGGCGAGAAGTCGAACAAACCAATAACAATCATCATTTTATTTTATTATCAAGTTTTTCTCATATTAATTTATAAAATGTAGAAGTTAATAGTTTCAACATTTTTTTGCCTAGTTAGTAAGAGGACTTTCTACTATTAATGTTAGGGATACATAAATTATAAAATATAAACGATTGAGTAAGTGAATTGTGTGGAGGGAATCAAAAGAATTTCAATTTTGTTTAAGAACTTCAATTGAGCAATAGGGCTTTAAAGCCAAGATTTAACAAAATTGAATCATAAAATATAAAAGTATAAAATATAAAGGATTGAGTAAGTGAATTGTTTCGAGGAATCAAAAGAATTTGGGTTTAAGAACTTCAATTGAGCTATAACTTCAATAGGGTTTTAAAGTCAAGATTTAACAAATTGAATCATAGAGAAGAAGAATGTCTTTCAACGTACTTCTCCTCAGCATATAAAGCTAACTAGAAATATATTTACGATTGACGATTTTCATAAAATAAACATAGAGAAATGGAAAGGATCGCTACAGATGGTTGTGTATATGTAAGGTTGTGTTCAATGTATCCAGCTTGGAATGGTTGTCATCTTAGATAGTTGAAAACACCAGTCGAATACTAGCTTGGGCTTCTTACTTTTTCATCAAGAGCTTACCAAAAGGGATTTTCAATATCTAATATTGATTTGGACCTGAAATTCCATCCAAGTTATTGTCCTTCATTTCAACGAAGTTCACCTAGAGTGTGGCAGAGAGGCTTGCCTTTGCTTGGACAATTTTAGAATGATTGTGCTAGGGCATTTCCATGTTGTATCGCCTCTCTATCTGGTGCTACCATCCTCTTCGTCCACATCGACTACTAGCCCAATGATGCAACATATCCTTGTTATGAGCACTAAAACCATAGTTATTCTAGGGTCAATCATAAAACACCAACAGAAGAAGGACTAACAATTAGTCGCTTCCAAAATTACCTACAAACTCATCCTTGTCCAAGACCATTTCATAAATTGTTGCAAGATCATCATTAAGGAGCCCATAACTGGAATGAGATCCTAAGTATATTTTTGGAGGAACAAAGCAAATTCATCGCCAACCATGAATTGTTGATGCATGCAAATGCACAAATCGAAGGCCCAAAATCGACAACCACAAAATTGCACTAACACTCCCTCCTGCGGATCTCCACCCAACTGTCTTCCACATGCCACACACCCCACGCCTTCTTCCTGCTCACCACCTAGCCTATATGTATGGCCGCCTGCCCCCTTCATGCACTAGATGGAGCGGGGGGGGGGGGCGGCTGGACTTGACTCCCTTCTCACCCCATCTGAACAATAATTTCAACACTCTTTAACAAATACTTATATTAATCTTTGCTAGGTAAAGTCTTCATTATCATTTTATCATTTGCAGCATATGCTTTTCTAGGCACTGAAAACACTCTTTATCAATAAAATCCGACAATAAATTTTAAAATAGCCAATTTGTATTCATCTATATAAAAAACCATCTTCCAAAATACATAAATAAAATTTAATATATAATATATATGGTAAACTAAAAGAAATGAAAATGTATAAAAGTTTAACGATTTGGATTGATGGTCATTTTCTTCTGGTAATCTGACATTTTTTATTTTGCAAAATCAAAATGTAATTATGTTTTAATCGCAATTTTTAATATTAAAAATGGATTCAACACACTAAAAACTTCAAAAAAAACCCAAAATACCAAACCTTACCAAATTTTATCAAAATCATAAAAAAAACTATACTCCAATCCAAATCATAAAAAATTTAGATTCGGCGCAAAGATTAAACCAAAAAAAAATTAGCCCAAAGAAAAAAAAATCATTTTGAGCATAACTGGACCCTCGACTTTCGACTTTCGACAAGAAAGTGAGGTGGAATTCATTCCAACGAAAAGCGAAGGCGGTTTCGATAAGATATTGAAGTGTCATTCATTCCAACCAAAAGGAAAGGCGGTTTTATCTTTAGAAAGTGGACAAATCTAAAATAAATGTGACACGGCTACTTCAACACTATTTAAATGACCATAGAATTTTTTTTTTTCATAGTGGCCACTAATTATGTCCATATAATATATCTTTTCCAAAATTCCAAAGCACATAAAATGTATTTGATAGTAAAGAACAATTTCAACCCATACAAAATGTATTTGACGAGAAAAGAATACGCATAATAACAAAAAGAAATCCTATAGTAATTGTTCTTTGCACAAGGACTATTGGAATCGTTTCTATCATAACTATGTGTTATAATTTATTATAATATGTTATGAATATTTAACAAAATTTATCAAATAAGAAGTTACGATGTTTTTTATAATTTAATTTAATAGATTAAGGAAAAAAATATTTTCAATTAATCATAAAAATGTATTATTTAGAATGAAATTTGATTACATGATCTTTGGGTGTGGGTGCTTCGAGGAAAAGTGACGTGGAGGGAGGCAAGATTCAACTTTAATAGCCAATGGTCATAGTTGTGATTGTCTCCCGTATAACTATGCATACCCTCTCTTTGGGAAAGCAATCCATCCTGTACAACACCTGCTATGTACTTCAAGCCACCTCACACATACTTCGGCTTGGATCGCTCCTTCCATGCAGCAAGGAAACTTAATTGTTGTCGTCGTTAGCATTGGCCTCCTAATCACCCTGCTCGATGGCTTCACACGGATTTTGCTCCAACAGCAGCTTATTTCTTGCCAATTTTCTGGTTGCTCCATCGTCATTTGGACTTCCAGCTCTGGAGAAATTCAAGGAAAGAGGAGCACCAGCCAAAGAATCCACTCACCAACAATGTCACTCAAACTCAGGCACACTCCTTGCATAGGTAACAGATCTAGGGGAGCAAGAAGTAAGGTGACGTTGTGGTGTTCCATCTCTGCGGGATATGGAGCCCATATTCCCCTCAGTGTGCACAGGGCGGTGGATGACTGGGAAGCCGAAGTGGTGACTCACCACTGCTCCACCCAACCTCTACGGTAGTGACTCTCCCATTATTGAAGAATGAAGAATGTTATTCCTCGGCTGCTCTAGGAACGTGATCGCACTCCCTCTCCATCGACCTCTAGTGATTATGATAGTTGCACTGCTCAGGAAACTTCCTCGACTGCACCAAACCTGAACCAACAGGACCTTGCCAAGGACACGCATCAGAGCTAGGACATCAAGCACATCGGACGCGTGGCTGAAGCTTCAACCGACGTGGAGGCAAGGGGGCAGAGAGATGAAGTGGGCATGCAGACTGACAGCCAGCAGCAACAAATGTCGGCACCTTCCCCCCATTGTGGAGTCGCACCAAGACCCTAAACCTGCTCTCTCAGGGGATGAAGATGACTACTTCAAGTCGTGCCCAAATGTTGAGGAACCATGGCGAAAGTCGTAAGGACTAAGGACTTTCTTTTTCCTTCTAAGTTTGTTTCATTCTCTTATCTTGTTAGATTATGAAACAGCTCTGTTAAGTTTTAACAATGGAAACTTGGTTTCCCACATTAAGGGCAAGTTCTGGACAGATGTAATAATTTATAGTCTTTGCCCTGGCAAGTTTTGGACAAGTGCTACGAAAACTCTGTTTGTATTATTTTTTGTATTTTAATATAATCTTCTGCTACTTTCAAAAAAAATGTGATTACATGATATATTAATTTTCTTTAATTAGTATAACAGGTAAGAAAGTAGTTAGTGTATGCCATAAGTGTGAAAGAAAAATAAATGATGGGTTCATTAGTATCAAGGTATCCCTTTATGTCATGTCCCCTCCCCTCTATTCGCCGAGAGAGAGGACGCGACGAAACTACTCTGTCTATCAACCCGGGGATCTAGCCCCATGAACACAAACAAAATGCATTGAAATAAAAATACATATGCAGATGCATAATGCAATAATATACAATAGAAGCAAATCTCTTTCAACACATTCAATATGTTCATAATAATTTTTAAAGCAAATACATTGCAGAATTGCCACCCCCGAGTTGTGCTCATCAATCTCTCGGCACAACTACCACCCCCGAGTTGGGCATGATTTCCACAAGGAACTAGGGAACAACAAGCTCACGCATAGCCAAAATACACACCAAGGTTCAGCCAAGCCAATCCACAGTTGGGTTTATCAGGCTGCTAAGGTAGTGGAAAGGAAGAATTGCTAAGATAGTGAGCTCAGCCACAGAGATATGGACACCTACACAAGATCTATTTAGCTTGGCCTCCACAATACCTACACATCCAACATAAGGAAGTATTCCCTTCACTGCTACACAGCCCCTCAGGCCATACCTTCCCTTCCAGTGCTCTTCAGGGTGTGCATAGAAGAATAGCTAGCCCCTTTTGATCTTTCTGTGAGGTTCCTCTCTTCACTAGGTTTATCAAGCCAATTATGGGCCTCTTCCACTCCTAAGTCTTACAGACCAAAGCAAGGATGTACATAACAGCAAACACAAGTGCTGGAATGAAGGAAAAACGTCTTGGCAACCAAAACGAAATGGTAGATGGGGAAATAAACCCTGGGAGAGAAAATTTGATTTCTGAAAACGTTCATGGATGTTATAGGAGCAAAAACGACCTCTTAAAACCCCAAAAACGTGGATCTCTTCTCCCATTCACTAAGCAATACAAAAACAGGTTTCCAGCCATGGAGGAATGAGGAAAATGCAGGAAACGCCCAACTAGCTCCAGTTGCATGAGGTGTTATACCTAAATCCTGTCACCATCATGTGATGAGACCCTTAACCCCTATGTTTTCCCTTAATCCCAAAACTTGGAGTGGAAACTTGCTTTGGATGTTAATTCTACTTGAAAAAAACTAGCACCGCACTTACCCTTTGGCTGATGAGCGATACCTTCTTCAGCACTGCCTGTATCCCGTTGTAGAGAAGCGGTGCCACCGCCTATAGGCTTTGTTCTTAAAGCGGTTCTCACCTAAACCGCGCTATCATAAGGGAACAAAAGCGGTACCCTGGGTAAAATGGGAAAAAGAGAAGTTTCTCGAGGCTTCTAGATCATGAGCCTCGTGTCCTCCCTTATCCCTATCAATATGGGTTAGTTTGAACTCGAGATCCCCCTTGGTAGGATCTTGGAGCCACCTCACCCACAATTCTCTCAACTATCCCTATCCATTGAGCCTTATAAATACAAGCTCATATCCATAGTTGAGGGGGAGAATTGAATGGTATTGTTATGCTATTGAATTAACTACCTAGTCCAAATCATTGGAGAGCATAGAGAGCAAATTGGAGCTTTTGGGGATGAAGTGTTTGTCTTGTGGAGGAGTTTTTCAACACTAAGGCAATGGTTGTAAGCTTCTTCATTCATTCTTAATGCAAAGCTGATTTTCGTCCCACATATCTGTGGTTTTCATTTCACATGTATATGTTACTAGATTCCTCAGTCACTAGTATGGATATGTAGATGATTTTCTGGTAGCTTTGATGTACTTGTATGTTTGACATGTTTGTAGGTATACAGGTTCATGATCGAAGCAGTATTCCAGGTGTCTACGGTATTCAGGGAAGGTCTTCATCCTTTGTCGTTCACTCATTTGTTCTGGATCTGAACCATTCATACCAGAGGAACAACTTCTATCCGTAGAAGGTGCAATATTCCTGATAACATGAGGAAAGGAAAAACGTGGGTAAGGAATGGTTTGGGCACCAACTTCTGGGTGTTTTCTTGCCCCATAAACAAAAATGATGGCTTCCCCAATACGAATTTTGACGGCCATACCTCTCTACTCCTAAGACATTAACTACCTCAACCAAATTCTGGAAGAATTAAATGATTGGGTGCATTAGACAAAATGGGTAGTTGATAGTTTATGGGTTCTGTCATTGACATTTGGTTTTACACTACTAGCTCAAGGGTTTGAATAATTTCCCTCCCTATTCCTTATGAAATCATGCCCACATCTCTTTGTTGCATTGCATAGCTAGTTGTGGGTATTTTTATTAATTTGCATATTTACATGATGTCTCAATTTATATTGTGCCTGGTCTTAGCACCTCTATGTTAAGCAACTGAGGAAGAGGTGTGATCGAGGAGTGATAAAAGGATACATAAAATTGGCAAAGTTTGATGGTCTTGATTTCATTATTAAAATGCACATTTCAATGATTTGTTACACAATCTAAAGGTGTAAAATTGTGAGTGTGAAGATCTACGGTTTAAAATGGATCCACTAGGAAAAGTTGCTCAAGAGATAAGGGGTGATGGAGAAGCGGAAGTCGTTAACGGGGTAGAAAGATCAACGGCTATGGAATAAAGCGAATAAAATCTACGGCTGATAGACGATCCGCTGAGTAAAGATGCACACTAGAAAAAATGAGAAAGGCTAGCGAAATACGCACAACCGATCTTGATCCAACGGTTTAGGCAAAAAGTGAAAACTTATCAATGGTCATTGTTAGTTCTGGAAGGCAAAGCTGCGAGATGATTAAAAGGGAAGAGTGGTAGCAGAATGTAAACCATTTTCCACGTGGCGACTTGGAATGAATTCCGCGAAGGAAAGCAGTAAAGGAAAAACCACTTGATGAGGGCTCCAAAAAAGTACATTGTATAAAGGTAAAGTTTACTTGGTTTAAAAAATCATTTCAATTGCATGCTGCGAGTGAAAGAGAAGTGGACAGTCCACCATCTTTCCAAAGTCAACTTCTACGTATCTACAATTACAGGTAAGCCTTGAAACGCTAAAACTTTGTTCGAAGAATTGTCACCATTGTTCATTATGGAAAAGGAATAGGGTTTAGGAGTATTATGCAGAGTCTTGGATGAGAGAGAAGAAGTTGCTGTCGATAGGAAAAGAAATGTATGTGACCCTGTTCTATCAGTTGGTAGTGTATCAGTCTCAAAGGAGCAGTTAGGGCAGTGTAATTTGCAAGGGAATGTTATTCTGAATATATGCGGTTCTTTCTCATACTATTTTGCTGTTGAACAAACCTTACCATTTCCTGAATTTGTTGAGTGGTGCACAAACAGTTATTCTCCTTCCGAAAGAGTCATTATGAGTCATACCAAGTCAAAAATACTTTGTAAGGTTGATGCGAAAACTGTTCGCGGGTTACTGAGACTGCCTGATAATTTCCCTGATAGCTATGAGTCTTTGAATGAACATGCCTTAATCGAAATGTATAAAAATTGTAGAACTGAAGTTAGATGCCAATTTCTATCCAAGATTCTAAAAAGTGGTCAGTCATTAGAAGGACTTTTTCTGCCATACAATGTTAATATTTTCAAAAAAGAGGTACAGTTGGTCATGTCCTTAGTCAGTCAAATTCTAGGTTTGGATAATGATATTCATATCAGCGAAGTCGTTTTAGGTTTTTTATTGAGTATAAGTTCAATTGACCCTGAGTCCCATTCAATTCGTTGTTTTAATCTGGATGAGTATCTGGCTGATGTTATCCATGTCCAGTTGGTCGAATTCCCTAAAGTTAGGTTTTGTAGATATCAATCCTACTTACTGAAAATGATGTTGTGTTCTAATGTGTCAGAATTGCAGTTCTTGTCCACCATTTTCTCTCCAGATCTTCCAAAACAAATTAACATGTTTGAGTTTGTAAATACAATTATGGACGAGATTTATAAATTGTTGTTTGATGATGTATTACCAAGGGTGTTAGAAGAAATGAAACTTGTGCTACAGTCTTCCTCAAAGAATAGAATAGGAGATTGGTTCCTGTATAAAGATTTTACTGTTTTGAGGGTGTATGGGTTCACTGGGGAACCATACAGGTTACCTGTTTTTCTGACTCCAAGAATATTTGCACTTGAGTTTATGAGGCAGAGATTATGTGCAGAAGAAGAGCATTTTGGGGCGTTCAAAAAGTCTTCCAATGTTAAATTTCCTCTTAAAGTTGGTTTGTTTATTTTCAAAAATAAGAGCACCTTGTTGGTCATAGAAAAGTTGTTAGAAGTTATGGATTTCCAAAAGGAGCAAAGAATTCATTATGATCCACATCACATTATTTCTCAGAGGAAGCAGTCAAACAAAAATAAACCATTTGATCATCAAATTGTTGAAGGCTTAGATAAAATAGCCAATTTGCCTTATTTTGAAGAAAATTCAGAAATCGATGAGGATAGGAGCAACAAGTTGACTGCAGTGGTTCAAACACCTGATAATCCTAGCATTTTGAATAAGAGGAGTCTTTCTAAAACTAATGGCATGGATGTGGATGAAAATATTTCACATAAAAAGATCAAAACACACTCTCAAGATGATCAAGTTTCAGAGGATTCAAAGAAAATGGTCTTGTTCCCAAAGAAGTCTATACAAATGCATCAGTATTCCTTCGGAGGAGAAGGTAGCATAGAGCCCAGTTCCCGTTTCAAATCCAGAGGAGAGTTAGTATCAAATTATGCTGAAAAACAAATGCAGTCATCAAAGCAAACTTGAAATCTGCTTCCTCGAGCTAGAAGTTTAATCAATCAAAAGACATCATTGATTTCTACTTGAGATGCAGAGAGGAATACTTTGAAGTTTGTTGTGGTTAGTGATAAAAAAGTATCTGAAATGGAAGTGAATTCAGATAAAATTAGTGTCCCCGATAAGATACAACTCCATAAGTAGACTGGAGATGTTATTTACTCTGATTTATTACATGCTATTATGAAAGTTAACAAATTACAATCCCTTGTAGATAAGATGGAAGTCCAATTGAAACATGAGAGGGTGGAAAATAAAAAAAAATTGATCCAAATTAAAAAGTTGTAGGGAGATGTTGTAAGCTTAGGAACTGAACCAGGAAATGTGCAGGAAACCAAAAAGCTTTTAGAAGAAAAGGACAATACCATTCAGGTATTGAAAAAGAAGCTTAAAATCCCAAATCCTGAACATGCTCAGTCCCCAGAATTATTTACACTGCAGGAAGAAAAAGATAAAGTTTATCAAGAGATGATGGACTACAAAGGAAAATCATTGAAGTTGTAAAAGGAGAAAAAAATGGGAAGTGGAAAGAGTTGAATTGATGGCCTAGATTTCGAAGTTAAAAAAGGATCAAAATGATGAAAAGGAAATTAGGGAAGAACTGATGAGTCAAACTCATGTTGACACGGATTTACCTCTTGTGAATATTGAAAGACTGTTAAGTGAATTTTCTGCAGATGATCTATTAGTTCCTATGTCACAGGTAAGTCTAAAGGATGTGGAGATTAAAGAATTGAAGGAACAAAATGAAAAAATTAAATCAGAATTGGCTAGGAGCATCGAGGAGAAGAATAAAACATTGAATGATAAAAGCCAATTACAGAAAAAGTTTAATGAGTTAAAGGAAAAAAGTATAGGACAAGCTCCTCTACAAGGTGCTAAAGATTTAATTTGGGATACAATATCCGTGGAAATCACCAAGTTTAGGAACTATTTAAATCTTATTGATGATGAAAGTGCACTAGTCAATTTAGCTACTCAAAGACTGAAGTTGGCAAACAAGACCATGGAAAAGAAGCCTTTAAATACAGCTCACAACGCTTTAAATTTCTTGAATTCTCTAACATATCAGAAGTTGCAGGACATCAGGATTAGGTACAGAGTAGCAATTGTGCTATGGGAAAAAAAGTTTATTAACAAACATCAACTTATGAAAGTGGTGCATGATAAGGCTAATACAATGTCTTCACAGATAAAGGATTTTAGGCTTGCTTTTAAGGATCTATTTGAGGACGACCTCCCTTCTTTTTGGGACGATGAAGGAAGGTTATTTTACTAGGAGCATTATCACAGTTTGTTGGTACACAATCGCATGGACCATTCCAAGTTTGAAGATTTAGTTAAAGGGTTGATTGGAAAGATCATTGTAGAAAAATTGACAGAGGATTTCAAAATATTGCAAAACTTTTTAATCATTAGGAAAGGATTGCCTGCTGTATCTTATGAAGCTTATGTGGATCTGGAGGTGTCCATTAGAGAGATGACAGAATATGACACCCCAAATGCGGAACAATGGAGGATCATGGAGAGATTTGGGAATACCACGTATATACTTCATCCTTGAAAACATGTGTTGCACTTCGTGGAGCTGCTTATTCGGGATACTTTGCAAGTCACTAAATTGGTTATAATCAAACAATATGTTGTTTGAATCGAAGCATGCAGTTTTTATTCCTAGTTATTAGTGATATGGTTACAAAAACTTTGATTACAGGAAGCTATCTTTGTATATATTTGAATTTATTTGATGTATTGGGGGTTGGAACCCATATGTTTGGACCAATGTTTTTTGAGAACTTATGATTTTTGAATAAATAATAGAATCGAATGCTGGTTGATATTCATAGATTCCTTTGTCGTTTAAGTTACAGTCTGTTCCTTCTTTCCATGTGATTGTCTTCTAAGTGCTTATATTCCATTTTGTTTTCTTCATATTTGAACATAGTGTTTAATAGTTTCAGAATTCATACTTGTTATGCTCTGGCTATTGTTTCAGATATTTCACAAATATTTCTTCTAAAGTTGATATGGAATTCATCTTGTGATGCTCTATATTGATGGAGTGTTCAGTTTTCTCTCTTATTCACCTGAAAATCAATGAATGACTGTGACTGGATGATTATCTTGCCTTTGTTGGGATTTTGTTTATGAAACTCTGCATTATCTTTATCTGTTTGAGTCCATTTCCCAATGGTTATATGTGTTGTTTCAACCATCTGCATAATTTAAAGTATTGATTACAATATCTGGCCTTGTTAAATTTATATCTGAGAGATCCCTCGCTGGAAAGAAAAGCCAGTTTCTTTCTAAAGTGGTTTTTGTTGTTACCTTGAGATTTCCTTTCACAACCTTAGGTATATTTTGAGTGATAACACCTGGCTAGTACGAGAACCACAGGTATCAATTTTAATTGTTGATACATAAAACACTAAATCCATGGTGGGGCCTTAGCCTTGAGCTCCTCACGATGATTTAATAACGATATTTACCTCATGTACATTTTTAATGCAATGGGGTCAAAATCGAGATATTACACTTTATATGAAATTAAAAGATGAATAGTTTTACCCTAGGAAGTTTTATGGGTTCATTAGTATCAAGTGCAACGCTTTACATGAAAGAGATGAAGGGGTTTACCTAATAAAGTTGTAATTCCATGAAAATCCAAAATATTGGAACTTATGTCCACTTTGCACTTTAGATCCAACTTTTATGGACAATATGGTCCTGCAAATGTTGGTTTGGGCCCCTACTCAAACCTATTTATAGATGGTCCTTACATATCAGTATATCACAATTGGATCATGGCTCCTCATCCTTAAGTGCAATCACGATGTCTTTAGACACCACCACTATTTACTTGAAATCTTTTATCTTTTGTTTGTTAATCCCCTGTTCCAACATGGTATCAAAGTTGATGGGATTGCAATCTGGGTTTTGCATAATGAGAAAAGTTCCATTGGTGAATTTATTAGGTGTAAATGTTGATTTTTTATTTACAGGTAAAAATGTGTGCCCTAATTCGTGGCATCTCTAGTTGCATTGTTGAACCGAGCATATTCTGAGTCATTCATTTCCCTATTTAATGGGATATGGAGGAAGAGAATAGTCACAAATTAGATAGTCAAACTCTCCATCTCTAGCTTGGAGTTGAGTAGCAATTTGAGTCTTATCGACTACACCTATCCTCCGTGCATGAGTATTGACTTATTTGACGTAGCTATTTTTAGCCATTGATGGTTATCTCCTTGTCTTCATGGGTCAACTTGCAATTGAGTGAATTTGACGTGTTTATTGGTTCGAGCACTTGTATTGTATTGACCTACCTTTCTTGTCTAGAGTGGTCGATTACGGGTCAAACTAGTTGGGTGGACGACTTCCTTGAAGACTGTTGCCTAGAATTCAATTAGCATCCATGAAGGCTCGTCAACTACGAGATAAAGAAGAGGCCTTGACTAAGTATTTCAATTGGCAATTCATGGAATTGATGAGTAGATTGGAGAATCGGTTGTCCCTTACCTATTAGCTCATAAATTTGTTAAACCTTGGATTGATTATATTGTCTAACACTAGT
This sequence comes from Pseudotsuga menziesii, assembly GCA_001517045.1. Classification (NCBI taxonomy): domain Eukaryota; kingdom Viridiplantae; phylum Streptophyta; class Pinopsida; order Pinales; family Pinaceae; genus Pseudotsuga; species Pseudotsuga menziesii. Next base: position 36,075 of record LPNX010208021.1, read on the forward strand.
TTCGCTATCGACTAGGAAGTCTAACTCTACCTTAAACCTGTGTTGTGATCAATTTTGGTATAATTCCTTTGATTTCACTTCTAATTGTTATCAATGGAGGATCGACAATTGGATAGTGCTAGCGAAGAATGTAGTCGATTGAGCTGAGTAACCTTGACTGGTGTGGAAAACTTGTATCCAATTTCTTCAATATTGTGAAGAGCAACTGAAGCTTGCTCAACCAAGTTTCAATTTGACCATTGCTTACCACCTGTTATTGGCATTGTGTGAATGATCATTGGTGATTGGATGCTCAACTTATACCTTGTGCCTGACAGTAAGTTAAGTATGCTTTGTTTAAATTGTTATTTTTTTATGAATAGCATAAATGTGTATTTAATTGCCTCTTGTGGATATTCTTGGCATGTATTGAAGAATTGAGTTTATTACACAGACTAGAGAGAGTCTTTTCTTCCATTTGTTTGACAACCAGTAGAAAACACAATCGACTCGCATCGATTGTGCATTGCGAGCCTATTTAAATATAGGTATGTTTGATGAAGATGAAGCTTTGGCTTTACAAAAATTGTAGGAGATGAGGGATAAGAAGGCCACGACCTTGAAAGAATATTATAATCGACTTCATAAGAAGTAGAATGCTTCCAAAATCTTGTTATTTTTTTGTAGACATAGAATGAAGGATTGATTATGAAACAATTGGCAATAGCTCATACTTGGCTTAAAGATGAGGCTACCTTGTTTCAAATTGATATCTTACACTGAATTGATGAGAAATCTCAAACAATTTTTGTACTAGAAAATACCATGAAATCCATTTTCCAAAATTTGGTAGACGAATTTGGAGATAATTTAGGATTGGTCAATTATCTGGAAGAAGAGGTGAAAGGCCTCTCTCATGAAGATATTGATGTCTTAAAGATGAAAATTCGCAGGCTATAAGCATAAAATACCCAGCTAGATAATGGGGATGCTCATTTGTAGGCATCTATCGATGAGCTTTGTGAAGAAGTTGCCCCTCTTCAAGAAGACAATAATCAATTGTTTGAAGAATATTATGATGCTCTGTTGTTGCAGCTCACTAAGAAAGATGAGACTATTAAGGGATTGCGGGATTGCAAGAGAAGTCTTGAACAGGAGGTCTATAGGCTATAGATTATTGATCATAAATATATTGAGTAGTGATATGTTGAGAAGAAGATTGTCAAGGTATCGAATGTTGAGCAAAAGATTTCCATTGTTGAGCTGGAAGGCTCACCCATTACTTCTTCCACTGTTGCTATTCTTTCTTGTAGCACAACTATTTGTTAACTAGTTGATTGTAAGAATGATGTTGATGATTATGTTGTTTCATCTCATGATTTTTTAGCTACTAATTATATTATTTCTCCTAGATTCGAGAAACATACTATAGGTATTAAGTCCCACCTGCTGAGAAAAATGGGATATACCGGAGGACTTAGGATGAATGGACAGTGTATTGGTGTTCCTATTATCCTTGAATTTAAGCCATTAAGAATGGCTCTTGGATATGATGTTGCTACGCCTATTTTTGCTAACACCAAAAGAGTATTGTTTGTTGTTGGAGGTGTTCAAACAGATTTATTGGAAGAGAAACCTATTATTGAAGTTTTGAACATATTGTTGAATTAGCTAGATGTAATGAGCCAAAAATTGAGAATGTTGGTGCAGATGACATTATTGATTATGTGCAGGGTTTTTCTATTCCTGTCCATGAACCAGAACCTGGGTGTGCATCACTCCACCTAAACAAAAATTTGTTCCTTATAGAAATCTTCATCAAAAGAATTAGAGAAATTTCCCCTGGAATCATAATTCTTGGAAATGTGGAAACTATGCTTTAGAACTTTCCAGAAAAGATGTGAAAGAAAAAAAAGTGGAACAATGTCGATTACTTGGATAGATTATGGTTGTATTGATGGATGGTCATGGAATAATTTGAACATATTCTCGAGGAACTCATACATATGTGTATCTTTGATTGTATTATTGTATAGTGCTCCTCCTGCTTGATTTTGATTTATTTGGAATGTTCGACTACAACTCGACCATAGATGACAGTCAACTAAATTATTGATTGGAATGTTTGTTGCCTGAGCTTCAACCAATGGTGACCGTCTACTGATGAGTTTCAACTGGATTGTTTTTCAATTGAGTTTCAACAACTATTGTGTTTTTTGTTGATTATCCCTCAGTTGTGTTTAAGGGGAAGAGAAATTGAATGAATTGAAGCTATTTGTTGTGTAAACCCAACTTTTGTTGACTTAAATGTTTCTTGTTGAATCGACTAGACCGAATGAAATATGTTCGATTGGATTATTGAGTACTATTGCGAGTACCAGATTTTTGAATGGACAAAGACTGGATTGCAGATAGACAGAGACCGTCTATACTTATTGATCTTGTGGCTAGTCGACTACTCGATTGGATTGTGATGTTTTTTTTCTAGTCGATTGACCGACTGGGAATGTATTTAGACAAAAATATTGCATATTGTTTTGGGTGACATCATTGAGTTTGATGATAAAGGTGACAGTGTTTCAGACTTCTTCCAAGAGTGTTTGCAGTTCAGATCAAATTAAGGGGGGAATGTTGTGTAATTTGTTATTTCCTCCAAGACAAGTTTATGAGTGGGTGTTGAAACCTATGGTCCACTAGTACCATCACCTTGTTGGCTTATGTCCACTTTGGATTTTAGATCCACCTTTTATGGACAATATGGTCCCATGAATGTTGGTATGGGCCCCTACCCAAACCTATTTATAGATGGTCCTTATGGATTGGTCCATCACAATTGGATCATGGCTCCTCGTGCTTAAGTGCAATCACCATGTCTTTAGACACCACCACTGTTTACTAGAAATATTTTCTCTTCTGTTCGTTAATCACTTGTTCCAACAAAAAATGGGAAGGTTTGTTACCATAAATATTTATAATACCTTGATTATGGTGTTAGTCTAGAAGTTCGGACACCCTGGATCAATGGTCTACTATGAATTATACAATAAGTGTAGTGATTGAAAGCTTGCTTAAACTCTGGTACATAACAAATTATATAGAAATTTGTGTAACCTATCAATCTCCACTGGTTATGTGAGGTCTACACCCTTTGACCCATTCACTATAACATAACCTATATTTTTTATTGTGTGAGGTATAAACCCTTTGACCTCTAGAGAAGACACAGAAACATGTGGATGAGGATGAGTTGGTAGGGAGGTTTTCATGATATCATGGTTACAAAATCCTCACTTATTGTAGTATGTGGTTCAATAGTTCACCTTCTTGATTTTACTAAGCAAACCTTAAATATAGGTGAATGATATCCATAAAAAGCATTTTATCTGCAACCTTGATGTGGGAGGAAGAGAAATTGGAACCATCCACCTTTGCAAGGTTTTGGGTAGGGAACATGTCACATCAAGTTTATGGGTAGTTATTCTACATGGTGACTACCACTTATCCTCTCTTCTACTTAATGAAATATCCAAATGAACACTCAACAATATTGACTCCTGTGTGCACAAAAATTCACATTAAGTGTTGAATTCTATTTCTACAAACTTGATAGATAACATGAAAAAGTTTGGGTCAAAAAGATTGGCACACATAGGCTTAGGCATGCATAGGCATATGCATAGATTCAACCACTTGACATGTTGGGAAACACACTATGTTGTACATGGATGGTGGTATTTGTATTACTCGTTTTTTGTCATTTTCAATGGTAAACCAAGAGCTCAAAGTCCATCTACATGGTCAAAGTGTCAAAATTGATATCCTATGATATTATTTTTGTGGATATTGGAACCTAATTGAGATTGAGATCTACAATCTCAATTGGAGCATTTTTTTTAATTGTAGGAGGCTTGGAGATGCAATGGAGAACCATGATTTGTAGGTTTGTTGTTGGATTTCATTTCATTATGGTTTTCATGCTCTACAAGTCATGGGGCCATACCAACAAGGAAAATTCATGTGGAAAATGAATTTAACACAAAAAATAATGGTTGCAGTGAAAAAAAAAATACAAAAATTGGGTAAAAACTTACAATGATTTTTGCTATGATACAAGGATGCTTCAATGGCCTGAGAAAAAAAGAAGTGTTTTAGTGACATCAAGCACAATACAATATACACTATAAGCAACCAAAACATAATATCCATGGGATAATTACCTTGCCATACTTAGGGGAGTTATTCATAAACTCTTAATTTATAAAATCGTTACAAATTCTGCACATGTTGGAAGACCCATATTGAAATGTTACTGCAAGCTAAACTATGTTAAATGTACAACATCAAGATTCATTCTCAGGATTTGTGAGTCATATCAAGTCCTTTATATAAATATCCTCATATGATTGAGGTGGCGATGTTGTATTGTATGGTCTTAAGGTTTGTATCAAGACTGGAAACTTGTGTGTAATATCTAGATGATCACATGAGTTATATCAAGAATGTAGACTTGTGATTTATATCAAGTAGGGACTTGTGAGTTATATCAGATCAAGTATTGTTATGTGAGATATTACTAACCATGGTCACATATTACTAATATGTGAGATACCCCTAGAGTGAATTACGTTAGTAATGACTATATGGTCTGAAAGTAATATAATATGATCATAATTGGTGACAACTTTTATGAGTATAATATGGTATATGAATAAATAATAAATACACACGTGGACAATGCAGTAAAAGTAAAATGATAAAGAGATAAGCACACACACACACACACACACACACACACACACACACACACACACATATATATATATAGAGAGAGAATTAAAATTGCCTAAGTATACCTCGAATGAACTTGAATTGATAAGGCCTCAGTTAAAGCCTTAGTTGTAATAAAGCATGCATCAACTAATTAAAGTAATCCATGCAATGTTAATAATAGTTAACAAAGTATCTTGCATGGATGACAATAAAAGTGAAGCACCATTACTCTCAGTTGGCCTCCTAACTTAGTGGTCATGTATTCAGTTAAAATATCAAGTTCAGTTCAAAGATAGTTAACTTTCAATTAAAGTTATTTAGAAGGTATGATACATGTATTGTGCTTGATGAAGAATCCAAGGACTTGACTTGGCACTAGTGCAATTGGGGCACTTATGTGTGCATGGAGATAATCCCATGCACAAGTTTTGATTCTCCTCTAGTCAATTCGAAGTTTTTGATGCTCCTAGGAGCATTCATATGAATTGTATATGTATGATTAAGTTTTTGACTTGTTATTAAAGTGTTGGGCACTTGAAAATATCATTACAGTTGTTGTGAGTGGATCTCTCCTCTATTGCTTGGTTATTCTCTCTTATCAAGCAATATGCTAATGTGTTGTAAACCATTCTCTACAAGTCTATCTATTATACTCAAATAATTGTTGGGTTTTTCATCCTTTATATTTGTGGGGTTTTCCCAGTGTATATATTGTCTCATGTGGATGAATGATTTGTGTGATTGATGTGTTTATGAGATTCATATGTTCAGTGATTGATAGAAGTTTTAAAGTTCAATGATCTTCATTAGTGCTCAAATATTAACACGGTATCATAGCCTAGGACATGAAGAAGCTGAGTTTGTGCAAGAAATTAGAAGCCTGTGTGATCTAGAGTATTTGAGAAAAGGTTGAAGAAGCCATGACATCAATCTCCATTTGACCAAAAGACCACCTTGACAGTAATTCCAAATTCAACACATGGAAGGAAAGAGTATTGAACATTTTTTAGGAGCTTGGTCTAGATACTTTCGTGACCTCAATGGTAGAAGAGCCTACCACCAATGCATGTTGAGTCAATTTCAAGAAGAATCAAGCAAAGGCCAAAAGAATCATATATGACTCACTGAAGAGTAATATCATGCCCGTGATTTCTTTGCTGAAGACTTATAAGTAGTGTTTTGATACACTCAAGAATCTGTATGAGAAGAAGGATCCAACTCTAGGAAGGCCTTGAAGAACAAGTTATAGAACCTAAATATGGAGAAGGATGAATCAATAATATCATTATTCACCAAATTATCTTAGGTGAGAGATCATCTTGTTAGCATTGGAGTTACGGTAGATGAATATGACCTTCTTCAAACAACCGTTGATGGGATTCCATCCACATGGGAGACTTTCCTAGCAGCAGTAAATGGACGAGAAGTTCAACTAAACTTTGAGATATTATGGTATGACTGCCTCTAAGGGGAGGGTCGAATTCATAGCAAATCTATGTGCACCAAGGTGGAGAATCTTTCCCTCATGATAAGGATGAAGAAAGGGAGGAAGCCACTCGCTCCCAAGAAGTATTTCCATGCAAAGAAAAAGGAGTTCAATAAGGACTTTGACAAGTCAAAGGTTAAATGCTTCTATTATGGAAAGAAAGGCCATTAGGCAAGAAAGTGTCTTGCAAAGAAAAAGAGTATAGAAAAGTTTCATGCATCCACAGTAGAAAAAAAAGAAAAGAGTTCACTCAAAGAGAAAGAGACAAGGAGGGAGTATTACCTTTTCTTGACATTTTCTGGATCTATCATTACAAGTGAAGATACATGGTGGGTTGATAGTGGTGCTTCAAAGCACATGTCAGGTTACAAGAATTCCATATAAAACATAAAAGAGAATAAGTTCTCATGCATGGTTGAGTTGGGGGAAAACTCAATATATTTGATCCAAGAAGTTGGATCCACATCCTTCCAATTGAGTTTGAGAGATGTGTTGCATGTAGGGAACATTCTTTATGTCCCAAGATTAGAGAATAACTTACTTTCAGTTTTGGTTCTTGAAGATAAGGGATTTCAAGTTATCTTCATGGAGAATCAATATTACTTGAGGCCAAAGATCAAAAGAGTTTCCATATTATACTAATACAAAGGCACATGATACTCCAATGTCAGAGGTCCCAGAGATTGATTTTACCCATCCAAATGTTTAGAGGGAGAATCTAGTAGAGTTACTTCTCATTAATGAACTAGTTGAATTGGTTGATGAACCTCCTTCCAAGAGGAGGTCTGCATGGTGTTGAGATGTACTAAAATATATTGAGAAGCATGGAGCACTAGTGGGATCTTCCAAAGAGCAAAAAAAACCTGACAGGTATGCTGGATATATTGCATTGGTGAGTGAGATTAGTGCTTTAGAGCCTTCATCCTATGAATAGGTTGTAGAGAAGCAATTTTGGAGAGATGCAATGACTAAAGAATGTCAGTCAATATTGAAGAATGATGTTGTTACTAGAGAGGGGTTCCAAAATTACTTCCAAACGACTCTACAAAATAAAGCATGCTATAGATGGTAGTGTGGATAAATTGTCATAACCCCAAATTTTCACAAAAATTAAAATTTTTTGATGTAACATAAATTGTCTAGAGTCGTAGTTTGATAACCTTTAACGACTAGCGGATGAATGAGACAATTAAAATAAATAATAAATAACTTCAAACATTTAAAAACTAATACACATTAATTTCTGATATGTTAAGTGTGTGATCTGCATTCATTTACTTCTAGTTTACTGACGATTTGATTTTGTCAAGTAGGTGAGAAGTTATGTTAAACTGGGGCTTACTTAGCAATTGCTAACTTAGTTGGATTTCTGGATCTTACAGGCTTGACAGGTAAATTTTGAACCAGTAAGAGTTTATTAAGGCGTTAATCCAGATATACTTCTTTAGCATAAATATACTGCTAGAGTAAAAGTTTGCTTAATAGAAATTCAAGGGTAATACGACGTAAAGTATCTTTTCTTTACTTGTTTTGCAACTATGACAGTATTTTAAATTCATGTTGTAAAGATCAATAACCTTACCATACTCAATGTTTTTCATTAGTATGACTTTTATTTCGGACAGTTCTTCTTTCTAGCTATTAGCCAAGTTATTTATAGAGCTCCAGATTTTGTATAACAATTCCTTTACTGAAATAAGAGTTTACTGCTGTTATTATTTCTAAACTTTAAACACTGCTTATAAGAATAGAAATAAAACTAAAGCATTCTAAGAACAAGGTTACAAAAGAACCCTCAGCTCTACTTTTAATTGAGCTTCAGTAGAGGAAATTTATCAGCTTATTATTGTATTATACTTATAAATGATCATTTGCACAAATGTTGTCAAGTTGTGATTTCTATCTCCCAAATTTCTTCATGACATAAGTAATGTGACGAAATTACATTGTCATATTATTTATTTATAATAACAAGTGATACTATATTTATTCTTGAATAGTTTTACTATTCTTTACTACCAAGTCTAATTTATCCTTTGTTTGATTCATTTAGAGCTTTGGTATTTTATGGAGACCAAATGATCATGTACTTCCAAGAAGTTTATTTTACTCTTAGTACTATGGACTACATTCAAAAGAAAGAGTTATTTTAGGGTGTAAATACTATTTACTTTCATTTACATAGTAATGATTTATAAACTAGCTCCTTATCCACTAGTGTTTGCATAAACTAGTTCTAACAGCATAGACATGCATCGTTTATGGTTATAAAAAGAAATGGTCAATAGTGGTACTATCAACTCATGTTCAACAACTTTTACTATACTATTGATCTCTTCATAAAATGTCTTATTAGGAAGGATTATAAGGTCATTATAAAACAAGGATATCAATGCAATATATGTTTTGGTTCGTTCCCAACAAAGTTTCCAAGGTTTATGTAATATAAGGTTTATCGATACCATATAAATCTTATTCTTCAACATAGATTGACTTTATGGTTATCATTGGAATGATACATTATTGACTTTGTATATTACATTGTCATTATAGTCATTGTTTAAATTATTGACAATAATTTGTTGTCCAGACAATGCAGTGACAACTATATCATTCGACCCATTGTGGATGGAATAATTTGGTGGGCACGTGGAACATCCACCATCATGCAATGCATAACTTAAAAACTCACAATGCAACCCTAACTCCTCATTCTTTGTCGAGGGTTTTGGTCTTTGCTTTGCCTGGTTTACTGTGGCCATGAGGGCTCGCTTGTGCTCGTCTCTAGCTCCATTGTTTGCGTGTAGAGAAGTGTTGCCACTCTAGTGTGCGGATTTCAAGACTCACAGTTTGCATTTGATTTCTCTCTGCATGCATTGCGTTACTGTGCGTGTATTTGTTCTCTTTCAGTAGTTTGTAGTGTCGATTTATTACATGGCCATTGCCAAGGCTTTAATCTTGCTCCAGTCATCTGTATAGTATGCATTTTGAGCCCACTGCCTCTTGTTGGGCCCAGAAATGGCCCCCTTTTGACCATCCTTATTCACCTCTTTTTGCCTTATCCTACCCTATTGAGCAGGCTAAACAGATATTTTCCCTTCACTTTGTTCCTCAAATCACCAAGGTATGATTGGTTATTGTCTTATTTTATTAATACTTATGATTGTGGTAATTAAGGCTTTATATCTCTCAATATGATAACATATGATGGTTTATAAAGATATTTTGAGATATAGAGACTGCAGGTATAGCGGGCTGAACATGCTAAGGAAAGGATGGATATTCATCACTCAAGCTGATCGCCATCCGTCCTACTATTGTCCAAAGAATGCGGTCTCCGTATATTAATCTAGGCAAAGCTGTACAAGGATAGCTGCAACAAAATGCGACAGATATGGAGGTCAACAGTGTGCTGCTGCTCGTGTATAGCTGTGATCAGAGGATATCATTATTTCTGGGTCAATTAACTATTTCCCTATATTTCCTATCTTTCATCCTGCCACGATTGTAACAGCTGTTGTAATTTAGGGCGCCTGAAGATCAGAGATCTTCATGCCTGCCCAATAATAGGGATAGGACGTTATGATTTACATTGTATAAATATGGAGAACTATTCTGAGCCAGGGGTTGAAATTTTAACCAATTCATTGTATTAGCTGTGACTGAGAGTTGTGTAATAGATTTTCCTTTTTAATACAAGGAGTTACTCCAGATCTAAGGGTTTTAACGTGCGTTATATCCAACGTCTCTGTGTAAAGGCTGGGCCCGCCTTCCCACAGGGATTGCTGAGTTAAATTAGGCATTTTAATTATTCTGTCGTGTGATGTTAGGTTAATTTTATTTCTTCATATGGAGCTGTAACAGTTGTGGATTTACAGTGTGTTATTAATTGCATCTCTTAGAAATCTGCAGTGGCATGGTGTGAGAGTTGACTGAGTAGGTAATTATTCCTTATGCAATTGCATGGTAGCTGTAACAGCTTTGTTCATCCTTAGATCTTTGAATTGTTGTTTCCATGAATCCTTGCAGTTTGTTCTTTGCTTTAATGGTTGCAGAATTTCATTCCTGTACTTTGAATTCATAGGATAGTTGAACTCAATTTTTGTACTCTGAATTCTTAGACTAGATGAACTCAATTCATGTCTTTTGGATTTCTAGAATAATCAGATTAAGATAGTTGGGTAAATCATTAGATGATTTGGTAAACAGGATCTCATTTTCTGCAAGAGTAATCTAGATGTGATTTCATGAATCTTTCAATTTTTAGATCAAGAACAGTATAAGGTAATTGTGACCATATTCCTTAGAAGGTAAACTAGATTAAGTGGATTCTTGGGATGAGCATAGATTAACAAAGAATAGGATTATTCATTTACAACAACTCAGTGTGTAAGGATATATTGTGCTTGTTATCCTTGAAATAAAAGACTTCCCTAGGTTGACAATAAATATTGCACACTCTGTATGTTAGCTATAATTAACTTGCATATTGGGTGACCAACATCTCTGTCGTAGGTGAGCACGAGGGTGTACTGTTCGTTGTGCTAGTTTGTCTCCTTCATGGCTTCAGATTCCCTCGCTTCCAGGTAATAATTTGTTTTACAAATGTTTGTATTTTTAAATTACAGTTACAACTATGCAACTCAGTTTCTAATCAAGGTTTTGATATTCACTTGCAGGTTACAGCTCGCCCTTATGCTCGAAAGAACCCTCTCCAAGTTTGGAATGAAAACCAGACCTACGGGTAAGCCTCGATACAATGTGGCAACTCCCTGCTTGTAAGATCAGGGGAAAAGGGTTCGATTGGAGAAGAAATACGACTTCGGTCCCTTTGGTTTTAAAATGTTTAGCTCAGTTATTGTTTAGTATTTTTGGTTATTAAACCCTTGCTTGTAGCAGGGTTGCTCTGGCCTTGATGCCGTGACTTGTATTTCACTTTTCTCGACTATTTGACAGGTTTACAGCCTTATGGCTAAGTAATGACATACTCTGTTCTTATTATGTGGAGATTCTCCTATCTTCTTGGTTTTAATGGTGCTCTGTTTCGTATACTATAATAAAATATACATTGTCTCATAAATGTTATTACAGTAATGAAGTCTTTTATAAATTGTTTGTTAGTTTTTGTCTTTCAAACCCTCGCCACGATGCTGGGTGTAACCGGCCTGAGCTGGGTAAAATAAACTTGTTATGTCTTAAGCCTTTCGGCTTGACAGAGTAATACATTTGGTTTAAAAATGATTTTAAAAAATTCGAGCTCTGTCTCGTTTATACATCAGTTATATAACCTGTAAATTATGACTCTGTGTACATTAGGGTTTTTCCTATTTGACTGTTAATGAAGAACATTACTGTCTAAATATCTTTTGTTAATATACAATGTTATTATAAAGACTGTAACTCGATCATAGTGTGTAATTTATAATATTAATATTACTTGTTCGAAATATACAAGCTAGGGTTTTCCTGAAATGAAACCCTTATCTAGTTAAGTACTTTAGTTTATTAATGATTAGGTTCCGCTACTTGTTAATTTGGTTAAATTATTATTACAGGCATGTTGTGTAAATGTACATTTGTTTTCAGAAAGGACTGTAACAGTCTATAGTAGACTAATCGTTTATATATATAATTATCCAAGTAAATGGTTTGCAGCTTAGATGTTTTTATTTATAATAGTTAAATAACTTGGTTAGGGTTTTGACCCTGAAGTTTTATATTTACAGGTTTAGGCCTGTCTAATAATTATAAATAGTTTCTACATAGGTATTATTTAGTTTTATACTAGTTATTAATTATATTTTCATTGTTTTTATTTAATAAACTGTCAGGTAGAATTTACTCAGAGTTTTTGAAATGATATAGCATAAATTATGTAACTCAGTTTACTCTTTATAATCTAAGTACTTTTAAATATAACCCTATTTGGTTTATAGTAAATATTAGTCTTAGGTTTAGTTGCTATTGTTAGAAAACAAACTATGTGATTAGTAGCTCGTTTATTTACTTCACTGTATGTAATCATTGTAACTCTAATGTGGTTTTCTACTGATTTTCATTTAGTTACTAAGTGAAAACAAAGAAATATAAACATATCATAACACTGTTTAACCTCCATAATAACATGAATAAAACTATTCTATTGTCTATAAATACACAATCTTATTTTCTAAAACATTCTCTTATCTTCTTAAACATTCTCTTATCTTCTTAAACATTCTACCTGTGCTAGAGTACTGCCAAGTTTTCCAGGTGTGGAAAAACACAGTCTAGAAATTATTTCTATTTTAACACATTACTTTTCTAATCAAGTCATTTCTTCAATCATTTTAAAAGACTACTAGTTTCTAACATTTTATAAACTGAATATTTAACATTCATATAACAGTCAGACTCATATTTATTTATCTAACACAGTAAAACAAAATAATGTAGAACCTGTTAGGACATATGACAACAGCATTAGAAGGCCATTCCTCCCTACCAATCTCCTGGAGAGTGCTCAAACAACGCTTCCTCAGGACCCCCGAGCCTGTTCCTGGTCTTCTTGGCTAAGAACTGGTGGAGAATGCAAACAATAGACTAGTCCCAATGTCTCAATAAAAACACTTTGCTCTCAATAGTAAGATCTTTCAGCTTAAAAGCTGCACTAGATCAATCAGTAGTTATCCCCTCAAACACTTTCTACAATCCCCTTCCATTGAAGTTCTCTGGAGTACATTCATTGACCTGAATGAGCAACCTCAACTCTCTTCAATGGGAATTTTTATAAATATTGCCTAGGTCTTTTGGGTCAGTTTTCATTAATTGAGCCACCTGCTATGATTCCACTTTCTTGGGGAATCATGACCCCAAATGTAGGGAGGTTTCCATTTGCAATAGTTGGAAGTGGTTTGAGGATGCCACCACATGTCAGTTTGCTCTCCACCCAGTGTCCTCCACCAATTTGACCAGTAAACACTCTTTTAACAGCTCTCCTAAGCTATTGTCTCCTCCTTTATTGATTTATAATTAAAATATTCAGAATTACATTAAATATCCTTGACTCTGCTGAGTCATCAATTACAACTTAACATAAAATTTAACATATTGTCTTCAAATAAAATCAAATAATATAAAATTGTTTTTTGCAAAATTGGGGCATGTGACATACACACCCCCTTAAAGTATAACATCATCCTCGATGTTATTTATTCCTCATCCTCAGAATTCCCTTGGAATAGAATTGGATATGCATCCCACATATTACTTTCCAATTCCTAGGTGGCTTCCTCTGAACTAAGGTGCTTCCATTGCACCTTCACCTGACCAATGGTGTGGTTCTGAAGTGTGATCTCCCTCCGCCAGAGGATACAGTCCGGTTCCACCAGAAAATCTCCTTCTGGTTCCACCTGCACATAATTCTAGTTAACAACATGAGTAGCATCATGAACATATTTCTTTAATATAGAAATGTGAAAAACATTATGTACTCTTAAATTTGGTGGTAATGCTAATTGATAAGCTACTTGTCCAATCCTAGACAGTATTTCAAATGGACCACAGTAACGAGGTGCTAGTTTTGCACAACTACCCAATCTCAGAGAGCTCTTTTTGGGCCTCACCTTGATGAACACATGCTCACCTACTTGAAACTCCTTTGGAGTTCTTTTAAGGTCTGCTTGACTTTTTTGTCGATCCTGTGCAATTTTTAGATTACCTTGTACCTGCTTTGCAATTTCTTCCATTTCCTTTAATAGTTTAGGACCTAATACTATTCTATCCACTAGATTACTCTAGGAGATAGGAGTATTACATTTCCTTCCATACAAGATTTCGAAAGGACTAAATTTGGCTGACGCTTGATAATTATTATTATAAGAAAATTCTACCAGATGCAAATAATCCTCCCGTTTACCTAGCTGGTCTTTCACATACATTCTTAGTAAATATTCCAGTACTTGGTTTACTCTTTCAATCTGTCCATTTGTTTGAGGATGGAATGAAGTACTAAAATTTAGTGTAGTGTTTAATCCTTTAAACAGAGATTTCCAAAAGTTACCTATAAATTTAGGATCTCTATCTGAAATTATAACTTTCGGTATTCCATGCAGTTGGAAAATTTGCTTTAGAAAGATATTAGCTATGTTTGCATCTTTATACGTAGTTTTAACAGGTATAAAGTGGGCTACTTTACTTAATTTATTGACCACTACCATGATGGAGTCATTTAAATTCTGATTTTTAGGCAGTCTATTAACAAAATCAAGACTAATTATCTCCCATTTCCAGCTAGGAATGGGCAATGGCTGAAGTAATCCAGCTGGGTGTTGATGTTCAGTTTTCACCTGCTGACATTCAAAACACCTAGCAATATACTCTGCCAGTTCAGTCTTCATGTTTGGCCAAAAATATTCTTTTCTTAACATAGTTATAGTCTTTTGATAGCCTGGATGGCTTGAGTATGGAGTTTTATGGATTTCATCTAAAATTAATAACTTAACTTTAGGTACATTAGGTACATACATTCTATCTTTATATAGTAGAAATCCTTTTGCATTCAAACTGTACCCTTTACTTAAGCTTTCTGTTGGATTTTCTTTTGTTTTAGCTTGTAAGTTTTGGTAAATTTCATCTTATTCTACCCCCGCTTTAAGCTGTTCATCCAGATCTGTTGTATAGGTAACTGATAATTGCTGTAAAGTTTAGCCTTGCATTCCTACTTAATGCATCAACAACTTTATTTTCTTTACCTTTAATGTGCTGAATTTCGAAATCATACTCACTTAGAAAAGCTAGCCACCTAGGTTGTCTGGCATTTAGATTAGGCTGATCTAACAGATATTTTAGTCCTTTATTATCAGTCATTATAATAAATTTTCTACCAATTAGGTGATGATGCCACACCTTTAGAGCGTGTATAACAACAGCTAATTCCAGATCATAAGTTGCATAATTCTTTTCATGAATTTTTAATTTCCTAGACTCATAGGCAATAACATGCCCTTCTTGAGCTAGAACACCGCCTAAACCATCATTGTAGCTGTCAGTGCACATTACAAATTCTTTATTTGGATCAACTATTCTTAAAATAGGTGCGCTGGTTAATAAAGTTTTTAAATTTTTAATATTTCCCCGCATTTTTGGTTCCAATCAAATTTCTTTCCTTTCTTCTGCAAAGAAGTTATTGGATTCGCGATTCTCGAAAAACCTTCAATGAACCTCCGGTAATAACTGATAATTCCCATGAAGGATCGAACATCAGTTACATCCTTAGGAACCAGCCAATCTTCGATCGCCTTTATCTTTTCGGGATCCACCGAAATCCCTTCCTTAGTCACCACATGACCTAAGTACTAAATTTTATCCTTGAATAAATCACATTTACTAAACTTTGCAAAGATTTGATGATCTCGTAGCTCTTGCAAAACAATTTTTAAATGTTCTCTATGTTCTTCTTCAGTTTTTGAATAAATTAATATGTCGTCGATAAACACGACCACAAATTTATCTAGATACTTATGCATAACGTTGTTCATTAAACACATAAAAATAGTTGGGGCATTAGTAATCCCGAATGGCATGACGACAAACCCGTAATGGCCATATCGAGTTCTAAAAGTTGTTTTAAAGATGTCTTCATCTTTAATCCTAACTTGATGATATCCAGACCTTAAATCAATTTTTGAAAACACCGTGGCTCCACGTAGTTGATCAAATAGATCATCTATGCAAGGCAATGGGTATCTAGTTTTAATAGTCATCTTATTCAACTGACGGTAATCTATGCAAAGTCGCATGGTTCTGTCCTTTTTCTTAATGAAGATGACAGGTGCCCCCCAGGGAGACACACTAGGTCGAATATACTTTTTGTCAATAAGTTCTTTTAATTGTGACTTTAGTTCATTCAGTTCCTGTATGTGTATTCGATAAGGGGCCTTTGAGCTGGGTACTGCACCAGGTACCAGCTCAATGGTAAAATCTAGTTCCCTTTTCAGAGGTAGTCCCAGAATTTCTTCTGAAAATACATCAACATATTCTCTTAAGATTGGTATGTCTTCCAATTTTAATTTATCTGTCTTATTTAGATTTTCCTCATCAGTTATTGTTACTGCATAAGCTTTACAACCCTTCCTAACATCTCTCTTAAGCTGCAGAGCAAAAATCTTCCTTATGGTTATTTTTCTAGGGATCCCCTTTACACTTATTGGTTTTCCATCATTATTTATACACGTAAAGGTTTTATCATAACAATTTAAAATCACCCTATGTTGTTTTAACCAATCCATACCGATTAGTAAGTCATAAGAACCAAGAGCTAATACATTAAGCTTTACAACAATTTCAAATTGATCCATAACTACTGCACATTCTTTTACAAAACAAGTTACCTTCCTTTTTGCACCAGTGGCTAATGGAACCAACCAAGAATTTTCAAATTTTTCAACAGGCAACTTACATTTTTCTACCATTTTAGGTGAAATATAACTGAGACTAGCTCCTGGATTACTTAAAATAGCTATAGGGGTTTGGTTTTATCATACCTTCTACTTCCACCATGGAATTTTGATATTCTGCTTGTCGGTTCTCCAAGGCTGCATTGATTCTGGGCATAGTCCTCGCTAAATCTCTGACAGTCATTTCCTCCTGTATGGTATGAATATTACCGACCAACACACTGCTGCTATCAAATGAACAATCTAGCCCCATGAACATGATAATTCAAATGCAATGAACTTATAGATATACAAAATATAAATCATGCAATATACAGCGGAAGAAAACAACATCCATTCATGCATTCAACCTGTTCATGATACGTCATAAGCAAATACAATTGCAAAGATTAAGCACAACAATACTTATCTTGAAAAGAAGTTGGCTCGCAACTACCTACGTCGCTGCAACGTTCCACCCAAAAATAGGCCAGTGTGCTCATCAATCTCTCAGCAACATTGCCACGCCTAAGCTGGCCATGATTCCACAAGGATCTAGGGAACAATAACAACATGATCACACATAGCCCGACTCATACACCCACATTCAAGCCAACACATAGTTGGGTTTCACAGAATTACATAGGCACATAGCCAAAGTTTATACTAGTCACAGCCAAGCCAACAGATGGGTTTATCAGGCTACTAGCCAAGCCATCCTTCCAGTTTGGTTTATCAAGCTTACACAGACAGGGTAATATACTGCTGGGTTTATCAGGCCAACATCCAAGCAAACTAACAGTTGGTTTATTAGACTGCAGTCAGTCAAGCCAACACTCACTTTAAGGACCAGCCAAGCCAACACAGTGGGTTTATCAGGATGTCAGTTAACAAGAAAATACACCGCTGGGTTTATCTAGCTAAACAACCAAGCCAACTAACAAGTAAATGCACTATTAGGTTTATCAGGATACACAACCAAGCTAGCATTCACATAAAGGACCAGCCAAGGATCACACACAAGGCCAAACACAACAAGACACAACCAAGCCAACAGATGGGTTTATCAGTCTATCAGCCAAGCCATCCTTCAAGTTGGGTTTATCAGGCTTCTAAGGCAGTGGACAGGAAGAATTGTTAAGCTAGTGAGCTCATCCACAAAGCTAAGGACACCTTCACAAGATCTATCTGACCTGACAACCACATGGTCTACACACCCAACACAAGGAAGTGTCCCCTTCTCTGCTCCACAGTCCCTCGGGATACCCCTTCCCTTCCAGTGCTCATTAGGATGTACAGAGCAGGTTCACCAACCACTCTTATCTTATTGTGAGGTTCCACACCAGGTTTATCAAGCACATTCTACGTCTCTTCCACTCTTAGTATTGCATATAGTTCAAACCAAAACACTAGAGGCATACACAGCAATTTCAAGGTTTTGGGGTTGCAGGAAAGCATCATGGGATGCAAAATTAGAAGTGCCAATTGAGGGAAGACATCCCTTGGAACAAAATCGATTTCACCAATGATCAATGGATTTTCGTGGCCAAAATGACCTCAACAATCACCCAAATTCATGGGTCTTCTCCTCCATTCGCTGTGCAACCACACAACAAAATTCCCCACTAGGGAAATCAAAACAACACAGCCCCAATTGAGATACCAACCGCTGAATTCTTTCAAAGCCATTCCCTAGCCCTGGGGAAAACACAGGAAACTGCAAAACATGAATGGAGTACACACTACAAATCTAAGGATGCAAGGAAGAGAGAAGCATGGATGCCTGAAGGCATCACATGCACACAACAAAAAAATCGCGGGGAAAGAGAGCTCTGCGAGCTTGCCACTGTGTGAGGAAAAACCCCTTGCGCACGTGAGGAAAATACTTCCCCCCAAGGAATTGCTACCTCCTGACTACATGAGGAATGCGGCTGGCCTCCATCACGTGAGGAAAAAATGATGAACCCTTTCTTGGGCATGCGTTTCATCCAAGACTGACGACCCTGCCAGAAGTGACAACTACCCACACCTCCCAAGCCCCAAGGAATTAACTCCCTTCACCCACTTAGATGACTGGGCACTGAAAGGAAAAAAGGGTAGTTAACCATTTTATGGGTTTTCCCCTTGGACATTTTTCTTTTCCCCATAGGCTCAAGGGTTTAATAATTCCCTCTCCCTATTCCTTGTGAAAACATGCCCCCATCTCTTTAACACTGCGGTGCATAGCTAGTTGTGGTATTTTATTAATTAGCATTTTACATGATGTTTCAAACATATTGTGCATGGCTAGCACATAAACCATCAACATCGATTTTAATCGCCGAAACATAAAACACTAAATCCATGGTGGGGCCTTTGCCTTGAGCTTCACACCACGATTTAATACAATATTTACATCACATGCAATTTAATACCATGGGGTCAAAACCGGGGTGTTACAGAATGTCTCCCTCACTGAGAGGGAGTGTTAAATGTATAGCATCAAGAGTCATTATAAGGACTTGTGAGTCATATCAAGTCCTCTCTCTATATATATCCTCATATGATTGAGGTGGTGATGTTGTATTGTATGGTCTTGTGAGTTATATCAAGACTAGAAACTTATGTGTAATATCAATATGGTCTTGTAAGTTATATCAAGACTGTAGACTTATGAGTTATATCAAGTCGAGACTTGTGAGTTTTAATAAGTTGGGACTTGTGAGTTATATCAAGTCAAGTATTGCTATGTGATATATACTAAGCATGGCCACATATTACTATTAAGTCTCCTCTAGGGATTAGCTACCCGTAGAGTGAATTACTTTAGTAATGACAATATGGTCTGAAAGTAATATAATATGATCATAACTAGTGACAATTCTTATCAGTATAATATGCTATTACAAATAAATAATAAATACACATGTCGACCTATTGTTGGCACAATAGATCCCATTTTCACTGGTAAAATGGGAACCCCATTTACTCATCATTAAGGTAATATATAAGGTTATTATCTTGCTTGTGGGGTATTATTCATTGTTAGTCTTATGTCTTTTCATGTTTGGTTTGGATAAAATTTGTTTCAAAGCCTTGTTTTTTGGTTTGTTTGTGTATTGTGGAAAATAGTAATTTTCCTTTCAAATATTTTAGTTCTGCAATCCACAAAGTGGATAGCTATTGGGCCTAGAAATGGCCCCTTTTTGACCACCCTTTTCTACGTCTTTTTGCCTCATCCTACTCTATTATGCATGCTAAACATATGTTTTTCCTTCACTTGGTTCCTCAAGTCATATAGGTATGGTTAATCATTGTCATATTTTATTAATGCTTAGGATTGTGGCAATCAGGGCTCTACATCTTAAATTATGCTAACATATGGTGGTTTTATAAAGATAATTCGAGATGTAAGGAATGTAGATGTAGCGGGCCAAACATGCCAAATGAGGGATGGACATTCATTACTGAGTTGATCACCATCCATTCCGTCGTTGGCCAAGGAACGCTGTCCAAGTTTAATATTCCACGCGAGTTGTACAAGTGTAGCTACAACAGACTGCGGCAGATTTGGAGGCAATAGTGCGTCGCTGCTCAAAATTAGCTGCAAATCCATGTAGTATCTTCTCAATTAATCATGATTATTATTTCTGGCTCGAATAACAGCTTCCCTATATCTTCTTCTCTCATCTTGCCACGACTATAACAACTCATTGTAATTAGGGTAGCCTGAAGATTAGAGATCTTCATGGCTACCTGATAATAGTAGGAAGATGTTATGATTGTAATTGTATAAATACTGGGAACTATTCTAAGCCAGGGGTTGAAAATTTAACCAAATTATTATATCAGTTGTGTTTAAGGTTGCGTGTTCATCTGCCAATTTTTAATACAAGGAGTTTGATTCTTCAGATCTCGGCGTTTTAACGTGTGTTACTTCCAACATCTCTGTGTGAAGGTTGGGCCCGCCTTCCCATAGGGATCACCGTGTTAATTAGGTATTGTATTTATTTTGTTATGTGATTTTGTGATAATTTCCTTTATTTACAGTAAGCTGCAACAATTATCGATTTACCGTGTGTCATTTGAATAATCAGTAATTGCATCTCCTGTAAAACTGCAGTGGTGTGGTGTGTCAGTCGACTGTATAGGTTAACTATATTTTATGCAGCTGTGTGATAGCTGTAACAACCCTGTTCATCCCTAGTTCTTTCAATTGCTGTTTTCTTTAGATCTTTGCAGTTTGTTCCTTTGCATTTATAATTGCAGAATTTCATTCCTGTACTTTGAATTTCTACAATAGCTGAATTTCATTCATGTACTTTGGATTTCTAGACTAACTAAATCAAAATAGTTGGATGGATATTTAGATGGTTTGGTAATTAGGGATTTTACTTTCTGCAAAAGTAATCTAGATGTTATTTCTTGAATCTTTCCATTCTAGATTAAGAATCGTAGGAGGTACTAGTGATTGCATTCCTGAGAAAGTAAATTAGATTAAGTGGATTATGGGATGAGTGTGGTTGAACAGGAAAGTAGGATCATTTACTTACAGCATCAACTACTTAGTGTTTAAAGCATATATAGTGCATATTATCCTTGAAATAAGAGACTTCCCTGGGTTGACAATTTATATTGAACACTCTGTATGTTGGCTTTANCCGTTGCCAGGGAGGATAAGTATTAGACACTATTGTAGTTTCATCCAGTAATTATCTTTGTTCATTCTTCTTCAGTTTTTTTTAAAGTTTGCATGTTTTGGGTTGCATGAATACAAGAAGGGTACAGTGTGAGCATCTTATAAATCCCAGAACCCCATAGAACACTAACATTGTAGGTGGTCGAGGCTGTGGGTGAAATCCAGCATTGGGGAGAAGAACATTCATTGACGACCTGGTTGATAGAACCAATTCTTCTACCGAGGCTTGCTATCAGGAAACACCCATGAGAAGAAGCCCTGTCACCCCTGGAGTGGCAGCGTTAGTCTCTACAGTGGAGAACACACGAGGAGCTGCAACACCCTCAGATACCCTTGCAGAGGAAGACATAGTTAGTGCTGCAGGATTGGCTGATTGAGATTTGATCTATCACATTAACGGGAAGGTTGTGACTGAAGAGGAGTGGACATGGTTCCATCAGAAATTCAACGATCAGTGGAAGGATGAAGAGGATAAAACAAAAGAAAATATGAGTAATAGACGTGATCCCGAAGAGGAAGAAGAAATGGGAGAAAATCATCATCATGAGGGTAATTCCCTGCCTGAAGGGACGATGGCTACACTTTAGTTCCCAATTCAACAACCAGAAGGGATAGCCCCCATGAAAAATATATCGCAATTGGTGTTTCCTCGCTTTTATGGAAAAGCGGCAGAGGATCCGGACGAATTTATTTTCGAATTTGACATCCTCTATCGCAGCTATGACTACACCACCAATGCACAGAAGCTGAAACTCTTCCCTGCCACTCTGAAGGACAATGCATTACGTAGGTTTATGACCCTGGGAGGCAGAATTGTCACTAACTAGGACAGGATGAAACAGGTGTTCCTGGAGAAATATCAGGAGTATTGCAATACCAAGGATAAGAGAGAAGAACTGTTTAAAATGGTATAGAAGGATGATGAAAGTCTGGAATATTTTGTTGAAAGGATTTTATATAATGTGTGGAGAGCTAGACATACTATTCTGGGGTTAGATGTGCTCAAAATAATCCTACTTTACGGGATTAGGGATGATTGCCTAGACATGTTAAACCTGTTAGGAAAGGGGGATATCTCCAAGGAGTCCTTTGAAAAGACTGTGGAACTGTGCAAAAGGTATTCCAGGGGATCTTCCAGGAATAACAGATGGGACAAACGAGACAAATTAGAACATGATGTCTTTGATAGAATGCAAAATTCATCTAATGGAGGATCCACCCGTGCAGAGATAGCTAATCTCCTTGAAAACTTCAAAATAGAAATGATGAGCTTCATCTCCTTGGAAATAGATGTCCTGAGGGCAAAGCAGAAACAAGTAGTAGAGGATCTCACACTAGGTGTATTCTGCCCTAGATGTAGGAAGAACCACCCTCTAAAGGAGTGCCCACTAGACAAGGTAGAAGTGTGTCAGCTATGCAAGCTGAACCATGACACAAAAGAATGCCTATCACTACCTCAAGTGAAGGCTGTTCTGTAGGCCACAACTCCAGAGGTGGAACTAGCTTACTTTATTGCACAGAAAAATCCCTGGTAGCCTCGAAATCAAGGTATGACTCTAGACTTGTTTCCATTTTCAAATAACATGAATAATTGGAATAATATGCAGAATATGAATACACAATTCCCTTCATCTTATTCTTATCCTCAATGGTACCCCCCTCAACCTTCAATGCAAAATTTTAACTCCTAGAACCCCTAGGCACAACCAACACAGCCACCGAACCAACAAAATTCTTGGTCTCATGGATGGAGGAATTTCCATCCAGGGAACGAGTTTCCCCATAACCAACCCCCTCCATAGCTTCCACATCAAACGTTTTCTCAACAACCATACCCTCCTCAATATCCTCAGCCTTATTAGCAGTCCCTGCTGCAACTCCAGAATAATGTTGTCCCCAATATGTCGATACAACCTTAGCTTCCTGCTCAACCTAACCCTAACCCAAATAATAAAGCAGTCCATCAGTTTGAGACTATCAACATGCCTACTTACTCCCTTACTCCTATACCCTACAATGATATCCACTTACGATCAGGAAAGGTAGTGGAGCCTTTGATCATTGAGGATGTTCCATCCTCTATTCATGAAGAAGGGATGAATTCACAGTATTTATCCAATATAGCGACCCCCATTATTGAAGACGCTGAACATCCTACTAATATGACGGCTGAGACATAGAAAGACACATTTATCGACACACAGTCTACACAGCTGATTAGGGAACCACCATACCCTAAAAGATTAATGTTACCAAAGGTAGTGGGACAACCTCAGTTTAACCTCTTAGGAGAGTTACAAAATATTTATGTTCCCTTCCTTCAGGCCCTTCAAGACGTACCTATCTATGCCAAAATTGTTCGGGATCTGTGTACAAGGAAACTAGGAAGGAAACCCAGGGATCCTCCCACTCTTCATGTCATAGGGAAATTATCTGCATTAATAATGGGAAAAACCCTCTTGGCCAAATATGACGACCCTTGGAATCCCATTGTCACTATGCATATTGGGCGCACATAGATACCCAACGTACTGGTAGACTTAGGAGTAGCAATTAACGTTATGACTATTGAAACTATAAGAAAACTTGGGCTCACTAATCTCAGGCCAACTCCCACCAATTTTAGAACTAGCAAATAGATCCACTATTAAACCTAAAGGAATCTTGGATGATCTTGTTATCTCAGTTGATTCTTGTGAGTACCCTGCTAACTTCTTGGTTTTACAACCTAAGTCGCAGCTAGGAGGACACCCATTGATCTTGGGAAGGCCCTGGTTAGCTACAATTGATGCTTGCATCAGCTGTCGATTAGGGTCTATGACCATATCATATGGAACCGAGATAAAGAACCTCACTCTCTATCCTCTAGCTCGACCGAGCTTAGAAGCTGAGACTCCATTATGGATGGATCCAGAGGAAGAAGAGGACGTTCAACCATTATTAACGATAAGGAAGGCCTTAACTTTTAAGGATGAAACTGAAGACGATGCCATTAATAATTTTTCACTTGAACCCACTTCTGTCAATAAGAAAATTTATCAGATCCTGAATGCTACTCTAGGTGAAGAGGAATACGAAAATATCACAGAAGAGGCATTGGTCAGTGACATTCATATAGTTCCAGTGTTGAAAAATTTGAAAAGTGTTCCTATCAAGGTCGATTCTTGAAAAACCCTGAATATTAATCCTAGCCTTTCCCTAGATGAACATAAGCGCCTGATTAGTCTCTTAAAAAAACACAAGGTGGCATTTGCCTGGGAAGACACAAACATGAGGGGTATCCCCTCTAATATGTGCATCCATCACATTTATATCAAAAGTGATTCCCAGCATGTGTGCTAGCCTCAATGACAAATGAACCCCAATCTTAGGGACATAGTCAAGGAAGAAATTTAGAAACTCTTGGAAGCAAGATTTATATATCCCATTTCAGACAGCGAGTGGGTGTCTTCGCTCGTTATAGTACCCAAGAAGAATGGTAAATGGAGAGTCTATGTGGACTATAGAGAGCTGAACAAGGCAACAAAAAAATATCATTTTCCCCTGCCTTTCATTGATCAAGTACTTGACACCATATCCGAGAAGAAGTTCTTGTCCTTCCTGGATGGGTTTAGCGGGTACAATCAAATCCAGATTGCTCCTAAAGACCAGGATAAAACTACCTTCACCTGTCCCTAGGGAACTTTTGCATACAGAGTGCTTCCCTTTGGTTTATGCAATGCACCAGCCATATTTCAAAGAGCTATGATTGACATCTTTTCAGAATTAGTTAATGATATTATGGAAATTTTTATGGATGATTTTACTCCTTATGGTAGAGATTTTGAAGAAGCATTGAAAAATTTGGAAAAGGTTTTAACTCACTGTGAACAGACCCAGCTATCTTTGAGCACTGAAACGTTCCATATGATGATGAGTGAGGGAGTGGTGTTGGGGCATTTTATCTCTACTGATGACATCCAGGTGGACCCCTCTAAAATTAAGGTAATAAAAATATACCTACTTGTGTAACTCAAAAATAAGTGTGAAGTTTCTTGGGGCATGCTGGATATTATCGAAGATTTATAGAAAACTTTTCCAAACTTGCCTCTCCTTTGTTTTCACTATTAATGAAGGATGTGCAATTTATTTGGAATGAGGCACACCATACATCATTTGTTAAACTTAAGGAGAAGCTATCCACAACTCCCATTCTAAGAGGGACCAATTAGACCCTTCCTTTTCACATTTCTTCAGATGCTTCTGATACTGCCATTGGCGTAGTTTTAGGACAGTAGGATGGTCAAGCACCTTATGCAGTTTATTATATTAGTAAAAGCTTAGCCCCTATTGAACGTAATTATACTATTACTGAGAAGGAAGTTTTAGCCATTGTTTACTCCATTAAAAAATTTTGACATTATATCACTAGATATCCTACATTTGTGCACACTGACCACTCGACCCTCAAATATCTAATGAATAAACCTGTTACCAATGCTAGGGTAACTAGGTGGCTTTTACTATTACAGGAATTTGATATTACCATTATAGACAGACCTGGAAAAGAAAATGTTGTCGCTGATTTCTTATCTTATTTTACTAACAGTGATGATAATTTTCCTGTTGAGAACTCTTTTCCAGATGAACACTTATTTGCAGTTTCAGCTAACTCCCCTTGGTATGCAGATGTCGCTAACTACTTGGCTGCAGGAAAGCTTCCAACAAATTTTTCCAAAAGACAAAAGAGGAAAATTATTCAACAAAGTGCCAGGTATTGTTGGATAGACGGTCATCTATTCTACATAGGCCCTGATCTTGAGATCAGAAGATGTGTAAGAGAAGATGAAATATTCCATATTTTGAAGGCCTGCCATGATGAGCCTTGTGCGGGGCATTTTGCAGATAGGAGGACGGGACACAAAGCATTGAGAATGGGATACTATTGGCTGACCCTTTTTAGGGATCCAAAAAGATATGTCCAGTCTTGTGATAGCTTCCAGAGGAAGGGCCAACCCAATAGATTAGATCAAATGCCTCTTCAACCACAACTGGTCGTTGAACCCTTTGACAGATGGGCCTTAGATTTTGTTGGTCCTATTAGCCCTCATTCCAGGCAGAAAGCCTACATCTTGGTCTGTACCGACTACATGATGAAATGGGTAGAAGCTGTGGCTCTGGTGAAAGCCAATGACTAGGTTGTGATCGATTTCCTGTATGGTGAAATCTTTACCCATTTCGGAGTACCCAAGGAAGTGGTTACTGATGGAGGACCTCAGTTTGTGTCACATCAATTCGAAGCTCTGCTACGGAAGTACAATATTCAGCACTGGATAGCTTCACCATAGCATCCCCAAGGTAATGGCCAGGTAGAAAGCACTAACAAAGTTATTGAAGCCATCCTTACCAAGATGATTAAAAGCCATCATAGAGATTGGGCTGATAGAATTCTAGAAGCATTGTGGGCATATCGTACTACTTGGCCCAACACTACAGGTTTCTCTCCTTATGACTTGGTGTATGGGAAAAGTGCTGTCTTCCCAATTGAATTTGAAATTAAGACTTTGAAGACAGATATGGAGGTAAACTTAGATGTGATCAAAGCCTAGAAGAAAAGATTGAATCAATTGAATGAACTTGACGAGAACCATTTAGCTGCTGTGGATCAGACAGTATTAATCTAGCAACAGAGATCCAATTTGCATGACCAATTCATAAAAAAGAAAGTCTTATGCGAAGGATATTGGGCATTATTATATGATTCAAGATTCAAAAGGGACTTCAAGGGTAAATTACGCACAAGATGGTTGGGTCCATACCTGGTAGACAGAGTATTTGATAATGGTATAGTCCGCTTGGTAACCATTGATCATGAATCATGCACCATTATTTGCTAATGGTCACAGAATACGACTATACCATAAGCCCATTTCAAAAGATGCATTCACTTCATAGATTGCAACTAATCCAGACTACTAGTTAGAACAAGGGCAAGAATCTTTCTCTGCCCTTGTCAATCCTTAGTTAATCGCTGTAAATCTTACAAATTTTTTTTTGGTGCATAAATAAGTTGCTATTTTTACTATTACTGTTATCTTTTCTTTTGCACTAGATCCGTTTAAAAAAAAAATGTGCAGGGAAGCACCTAAGGAGTAGTGGTCATTATCGGGCCAATTGATTAGGTTCATCCTTCTGTAACCTCTTGCATCAGAAGAGAATTACTTGAACAAATCTGTCGCAGCCGCAACACTAAAAACTACCTCCCTTTATTTTGTTTCACGCAGTTGCAACACCGTAAAACTTCTGCCCTTTACCCCTTCTGCACAGCTGCGACACTGTAAAAATTTTTCCCTTTACCCCTTTCACGCAGCTGCAACACCATAAAACTTCTGCCCTTTACCCCATTTCTCCCAGCTACAACATCGTAAAACTTCTTCCCTTTCCCCATTCTGTGCAGCTGCAACACCATAAAATCCCACCCTTTACCCCGTTCCGCGCAGCTGCAACTCCGTCAACTCCCGTCAACTTAAAGCCTTTTTTCAATTCTGACAGCTACGACACCGTTTTAGTTTTGTCCATTTTCACCTTTTCCGGTAGTTGGAACACCGTTTGATTTATACTATGTTTCCTTCTCCAGCAGCTATGACTCCGCCACAATTGGCTGATTTTTCTATAATTCATGGCCGCGACTCTACTAAACTGCTTGATTTCTCTATGTCTTGCAGTTGTGACTCCTCCATTATTGGTAGAATTCTTTGCAACCATGGTTAGCGACTCCTCCAGATCTAGCTCCAATTCCTGATGATGGTGATTCCGATTTATATTCCAACATTCATTATGTTTTTGACCAATTTGGCATGATGGTTTTGGTTCACCGATAGAAAAGGTCATTATAGCATACCTGCAATAATGATAACACTTAAATGGCTACACTTCACACACTCTACTATTTTCCAAAGGTCACCATTCATCACATATCTTTGAAGGTATGGTTCTAATTATCTACTTGATTAAGTATTAACTAAGATCTGACAATATTAATCATACCTTCCTTTTTGTGCCCATTATTACACCTGCATATCGTAAACCATCCACTCGTATGACTTAATGGCTATTTATGTTACCTAATAACCACCACCTTTCCTAATTTGGGATAAAATTCCAAACATTCTTATGCTTTGAAACTTTTCAAATTTACCCAACTCCACTCTTAGCTGTTCATGCATACTCTGTGATTTAACCTCCATTGTCAGGATTTGTAATCTGTTGGACTGAGAAACACTTCTGAAGGAAAACAAACATGGGTAGCCCAACTCAGCATGAACCTCCAAACATGTGATAACTAAGAAGAAATGCCAAAGTTTTCTCTATTTTTGAAGCTGCGGGCTGGACTGAATTCTTCCAACGCCTGAATGGGTTTCACCATGAGATAGCTCTACAATTTTCCTTGAGTCTTATAGAAACCCACTCAGAAGTTTGGGGGTTACGTATCGAAGTCTCTGAAGCAATAGTGGCTGAGGTCACTGACCTTCCTCAGGTGGGTAGAGCCTAGTTTGGATGAAGAACCTCCAATCCTGCAGCAGTACATGATTTTTTGAGAGAAGGGGAGCACATTCAATAGTCACGGAGAGGGATAGTGTTATAGTCACTGCCTCGACCATGGGATCAAGTAGCAATTTTCCTCAAGAAGTATATCACCTGTGAAGTTAGATATCAAATGGTTTATTACTCTGAATTTCCTTTATTATCTCATCTCCGTCACAGGGCCTTGCTAAACATTCCATTTTATTTATTCAATGATTTACACCATATGGCAGGGTTTTTTAGAGTATCCAAGCATCCAAACTCCTCCCTTACCCACTATGGCCTAATCAAATTAATAATTTTACGGGCCTTAGCTCAACAAAACCAAACCTGGGAGCAATTTACAAGTCAAATTTAGGAACTCGCCCTTTTGCCCGGTGTTCCAATAGAAGAGGAAGTAGAAGTACCTGTACTCATGGGGCCTGGTCAAAACCAAGAAGAGCCTGCCAATCAACAGTTGGGGGGAAATGAAGAGCAATAGGAGGTTCAGAGTCCCTCCAATTTAGTTGGGGGGGGAAATGAGACTGGATCAGAGGATCAATCAGAAGACCAAGCAGAACAATTGGAGGAGAATGCACAAGAAAACCCTATTGAGAGACTAAATAATCTGGAAGCTCTGACAGCAGAAGTTGAAATTGGAGCAGCATTAGATTCTGCGACAGTTGAAGCTGAAGATGTTAGAGCCATGATAATAGAAGAAAACACGGAGGTGTTGACTAGTGAATCTTCCCCTAAATGGGGAGGAACTCTGATTGAGGAAGAACAAGAAAATGTTGAAACAGAGGATATCCCTTCCACATCAGCTGCAAATATGGAAATTTCAGCACCACGGAGAAAAAGGAGGAGAATAAAAGAGGAAGTATAGGTATCACCACCTATAAGATGAAAAATAACTAGGTCAGTTACAGCAGTAGAAGCAGCACGGGTAAGATGGGAAACTCTAGAAGCACAAATCGAATTCCCCATTCTGAGACCCAAATCAAATGATGCCCCACAGGAACCGGATGCAGAAGAACCTCAAATTGAAGGACTTCTGTATGAAAATGGGCTATTAAAGGAGGAAGTACAATCACTTCGGAGGGAACTAGAAAACCAAAAGGAAGTGTGTGGGAAACAAGGAGAAAGGAAGCTGCACACATTGGTTGAAGCTGCAGATCAATTAGAAGGATCAACTCCTGCTGAGGTTGGTGATGAGGAAGAAAGAGTGGTTTGTCCTGTGTGTGGAGAAATCATTAACTAGTTAGGTTACAAAGTCATAGTTCATGCCTTTGTGACACAACAACCCGTACCTATAGCTGTGGAAGAACAAGGACAACCTGATTGGAAGGATGGTGAAGCTCCCCAAGAGAAACTCCAACAAAGGGAAGTAGCGGATAAACAGGATGCTGATACACAAGAACCAATATATTTGAATATTCCTATTAAAGTTGCCACCCAAATTGGGATAGATGAACTAGAGGCCAAGGTTATTCCTGATTTTGTTGAAGAAGTCTACGTTGTGACCCCTAAACCTTCTTAGGACACAGAACTGGTAGAGATGGAACCCCAGCAGCAGAATGATGATGAGGTTGAATAAGGTGCTAATACACAAGAACCAACATCCTTGAGTATTCTTGTTAAAGTCACCACCCAAATGAGGGAAGAAGAACCAGATATGGAAAATATTCTGGAATTTAATGAAGAAGTTTGCATTGTGACTCCTAAACCATCTCAGGACACAAAATTGATAGAAATGGAATCCCAACAGCAGGAGAACGAGGAATTTAACCAGGATGTTGCTACATAAGAACCAACATCCCTGGAAATTTCTATGGAGACTCTCAGGATGCAATAAGAATTCAATCCCGGAATGGATATCATTCCTGATTTGGATTTAGGAGAGGATGAACAAATGCAATCATAATCCTCGAGGGACACTGAAATCCTTGAGGAACAAATCCATATTGTAAAAGACATGAAAGCAACTCTACAATCCCAATAGCATGAAGAAAGAGAAGGGCGGGGCTCTGTTACAGAAGAACCAGCGGCCTTGGATTCCCCTGTTGAAGTTGCAGTTGACAATCAGGCAGACAAGGAGATTAAAATTCAGGAGTAGGTTGTTACACAAGAACCAACACCCTCACAATCAGCTACTGAAGTTGCTATAGGAGAACTCCAAAGAGAGGATGTTGTTACACAAGAACCATCATCTCCAAAATTTGTTTTAGAGACGCCTATGGTTGAAGTTGCTGAGGGAGAAATTCAAAGAAGGAATGCTGTTACATAAGAACCAACACCCCCAGAAGTGATTTCAGGAGTGCAGGATGTTCAAATTGGAACATCAGGTGAAAACATATGGAATCAACTTCCTCAAAATTTTATCAATTTGGATTCTGATAATGAGGAACATCCTAAAGATGAAGAAATCCTGAAGCTGACAAAAGAAATCTCAATCTTAAGAATAGAAGTGAGGAAGTGAAGGAGTCAGGTGGAGAGGTATCAAGAAGGGTTGATTTCCCTCGCTGAACATAGGAAGACCATCAGGGAATTAAAGGAAAAGTGGGCAGAAGAACTTATGTCCCAGAAACTTCATGGGGAAGAACTATAGAAGGAGCTAAAGGAGCTGAAAAAGTTCAAGTCCATGCAGGTGGAAAAAGACCAGCTGTATACTCTTTCTCAGGAATTGTTGGGTACTAGAGTACCATCCTCCTCTTACCTTGTGTTTTTATTTGAGCAGTTTATTTGGTTTAAACTGAGGGCTGTGAAAGAAGGGAGATCATATGAAATAGTAACCTCGACTAAATTCCTAGAAACATTTCTGGGAAGTGATTTTGAGGACCAGAATTTGCTGTGTGAGCTTTATTTTCATGAGTTGGCTTGCCCTTTGGACCGCCATTTGAATCCTATCCCTTTCTCAGGTGATGTTCAGCTGAGGGCTTTTGCCTCCTTTGTGAGCAATCATGTTCAGTGGGAAAGGTTTTTCCAAACTTTCTCTCACAATGAGGCCCACTCTAATATTTGGATTCAAAGCAAACCTCAGAATCCTTGTCTCCTCCTTGCTTGACATCAGAGTGTACTCTCGTGTCCCATCCAAACTTAGCATATAATGGAACTTCAAGAAATGGTTATTTCTACTTGTACCAGCCAGATTTCCATGCATCAACGAGTGGCTTTGGAAGGTAGTCAAAACAGATGGCAGGTTGCCTCCTCAACCATTAAAAATAGGGACTGTAGCAGGGATTTCTCCCTTGCTATAGGGTAGGAATGGCTACCTTCCATCTATAGGATGAAAGGGTAGGTTCCTGGTGGTGAAATGCAGTAAAAATGGACAGAAACGAAATAAAGAACAGAAAGAAGAGAAATGGCTGGAAACCCCTCTACAAACACTGTTAGGGTTTAGCTCCAGCTACCTGCAAACAACATGTTAGAAACAAAAATACCTGCAAAACAAGTTAGGCAAGAAAACCTGCAAACAAACCATGGATTAGAAAGCAAATAAAATACTAAAGCAAATACACAAACAACAAGTTATATCTTCTCTTTGGATGGAATGGGCCACCATGCCCTAGCTTGGAGAAGCACCTCTCTTGGATGGGGGAGCTATGGCTCAATGGAAAATGGAGGAGAAAGGGAGTGTGGATGCCTTGAGAGACAAAGGGTCTTAAGGCATCCACTCGAGCAGCATAACAATATGCAAGGGAGAAGTGTTTTGAGAGTGACCCCCACCCCTCTATTTATAGCTTTTTTGGGGCATTTTAGGGTTTTAAGCCCTTGGTTGGGGCTTTTAGTCCCTTCCGCCCTATCTTTAGCTCCTTTTGGGGTTTTTAGCTCCTTTGAGGGGTTTTAGCCCCTTTTTGGAGGCTTTAGCCCCTACTATAACTATTTAGGCTCTTTTTTAGGGTTTTTAATCCCTTTTGCTCATTCTTAAGCCTTTTTGAGGGTGTGGGGGTCCAATGGGGTGAAATGAGGGTCGTGCATGGGTGTCCTTGGGTGGTGTAGGCCATGTAAAGCTAAGTGGGGGATTTTTTGGGTTAACAGATTGCCCCCTGATGTGTGAGGACAGGAGCTCATCGTATGGCCGACGGACATCATAGGATTTTCTGCGGAGAGGTGGTGCTTCTTGGGCTGGGGCATGGTGGTTTTTGGTTTTTGTATTAATATGGTTCCCATCAATGGGTGAGATACAAATAATGTGTGACATGTATATGGATGAGGCGGGCATCCCTATGCTCGTAAAAATGTCAAAATAATAATGTGATCTATGCTCTAAAATACAAGAGTCGATCATATACAACTGATGATACATAGTGGTTGCCTCAATGCGAGGTTGAATACAATAATGATCTGAAGAACTGCTACATTGGACCCATGGAATTCTCATGGAATGCTATATCTTCATGACTCATAGTCTGTTGGATCTGGGATGGTACATAGCTGTATGGACTCACTGATGGAGAGTCAGAGTCTCTGTGGTACAAGTATGCTGTATCAATCATAAATCTATATAGAAACGCTGCTGGGGCTTCTGAACACTGTCTCCAATGCAACCTAGAAATCACAAGGGACATAAACTTGTTGGGGTCCCTCAAATAGACTCATCAATGTGCTAGAGTCAGGTGACATCTGGGGTCTTCGTCCAAATATTATACTGACCAATACCCTGTATGAATCACAATGGTGCAATGATGTAGCTGGAGTCGAGCACGTGAGAAACAACCATCCTGAGAGGCACTAAGGACTTCTCTCAAGTGGTCCAAGGAACTCATCAATGAGGTTAATGAAACCAGGATACAGGGACCTCTGGGTCTATCCTCTGGAATACATGTGTTGTTGTCGACAGAGGGAGACCTGCCCCTGGTTAAGGCAATGGTGTTTCCTTAACCAGAAGCATGAGGGAGATAATCGAAAGACGTGAGAAAATCCACGGACTGACCCATTGAATTGGGGGGTGGGGAGGAAGGGAAGGATTTGAACAGGGGTAGAGGGAGTGTAGTAGACTCAAAATTCCTTTGTTCAGAGTATGACGGTAGGGAAGACTAGGCAGCAAATGAAACTAACTCATGGGAATGGGATCATAGCTGTAATACCGGGAATGTCACTGCAGATGGGAAATGCTTGGGGGAGGTAGATACTTTTGATATTGATGGGATCCAAGGAAGACACATTGCATAGTACTCTAAACAAAGGCGACCCAAAGTGGGAATGTTGCCAAAATTTTTTCTGTGGGGTGGTGTCTAGAGACACCGTTGTGGATTTTTGGTGAGCCCGAGAAAGTAAATGCTTGATGGTGCCTTCAATTTTAGAGAGTCTGAAACCATAAAGAAGACTCCAGTGGGGGCTCTTTTTCATTGGTAGTCTCCTGTGCCTAAAAAAGGATAAAAGTATACATAGGAGAGCTCGCCCATCCTGTAGGGGATGAGAGACTTCTTTACCATTGGTAGTCCAATCAGGTTGCAAAAGGTTAAACCTATACTGACTGGACGGAAAAGGTTAAACCTATTACAAGCATGAACGAAACCAAGTTTGCTCAGCAATGTTTTCTTGATGAGAAGGCTGGAAAAGAGATTAACGACAACCCATGGTGATATTTTTTGTTAAGTTTGGTCCCTCTGCCTGAGAAAGCATAAAAGTATGTAGAGGGGAACGGTCTTGGCTTGAATATGCCAAGGTGGTCCTTTTCATTTAATGGTCTACATAGTTTGCAAAAGGAGATAAATGAGACAATGTAGACGCCCTTTCCTATACTTTAACGAGAGGGAAAGGAAGCAATTGGGCTCGGCAATCTTTTCATTCTTTTAGGAGTTAGAAAAGAGCTTAAAAGAAACTCTAGTATGGTCAACCGATTGTGGTGGCATAGGTGGTGCCCCATATAGGGATGGTGGACAGTGGTCTAAAGGTCATCCACACAGTATGGATGGAGTAAGTGGCTCTTAAACATACCAATACATGCTCGGGATAGATTGTGGCAGAGGCACGCGATTCGGTGCGGCAGAGGCATGTAAACCGAGGTGGCTCTCAGACAGAGGTCAGGAGAGCTGTGTGTGAGTTGCGGTGGACGGACTTGACTACATGTGATTTGAGTGCAAGTCCAGGGGCGGTTATATGCCAAATACATGTAAGAGAAATATTTGTTTTCTAGAAAATGGTCCAGAGATCCACGTAAGGTACGGTGGATGGAGTAGACAACTATATGTTACAAAAATAAAAATGATGTTCCTTAATGGGCGGTGGCCCGAGAACCCACATGAGTAGCGGTAGGCAAGTGTGATGCAAGTATAGGTTCGCAGACACTTGCATCACCATGATGTGGCTCATAAATTGAGGTAACTTTCGGGAAGCAGTCTCGAAATTTGTTTGTTAAACATGAGACAATGGTCTCACAAGGAGATAGAAATTTGGGCCCGGAGGTGTGAGGGGTGTCTCGAATAGGTTCCAGGTGACTTTGAATTAGTAGCTAATGGTGCTGTCCTTGAATGGGGGTCTTTGATTTGTGGTAAAAACGTTGCAAAACAAAAAGGGAAAAAACTACGCTATAAGGGATTCATAGTAGTTATATCAGGCATAGACTCTCTTGAGGTGGAGCCCATTGTGCGGCTTCTTTAAGAGTCGACCGTCTGATTCAGCGAAGAGGTATGCCCCCTTGCTGATATGAAGGTCATTGGAAATGTGAGATGATGAAATATTTTCTTTTATGGGAAGAACCAATTCCACACTATGGTTTAAAGGGAATGGGGTAAAACCAAAGGCGGTCTTACATATATCTCTGTCATCGCGTAAGTGGTGCTAGGGTATATTAGGTGGATCTTCCATGGCCGATGAGATAGAAGGGTGATTGGTGCTAGTGATCATGTAAATGGTATTGGTTGTGGTTTTTGTGGCCTTAACCCCAGTCTCTATTGGAGGAAGAGGTGCAGGCCTGGAGATGGGAGGAGTCTTTGATGGACCCGGAGGTAGGTGCAACATCATCTCAATTGGATGGACATGAGTCAACACATCTTGGGGCCTTAGAGGTAGGGTAGGTGGTTCAAGGTACCACACAGGATCTCCCAGTGTTAAATCCTATAGATTGTGGATTGCCAAGACATACTTACTCACGATCCCGGATGGTAGGAAAAGGAAAAGGATCATGTTGATTGGGAATGAACCCCACTATTTCCCTAGTAACTGAGGTTGCGGCTGTAGCTAGGGAAACAACAGAAGAGATAGGTTTGATGGATCATCGATGATGGTGGAGACAAGAGGGTTTGTAGAACTGGACATCATGTAAATGGACATGGTGTTCGAAGAAGGAGGTGGGGGGTGAACTTCTTCGATCAGGGTGATCTCAGATTCAAGGGAATGTTGACAGAGGTCGGCTAAAGCCATTCAAAACTCGGGCAAGTCTTAGCAATGGTGAGAATAGTGTCCATACAAACCGCATAGGGCACAAGCATGGTTTGTTCTCAGTGACTTGTTTCTTACTGTTGGCGTGCTTGAAAGCTCAACCACGGGGAGGTTTTCGTTTGTATCCATGGCGTCCAAATATGCGTGGATCATTGGGATCTCAAGGAAGTTCTGAGTTGGATGGCCCTATTTCTCATAGATGGCACAAGGCAAGATCTGTCGAGGTTCTGCAATAGCTTTCACATTCTTGAACCTGGCCCTTTTCAGGTGGGGTGGTGCGAGTGTGGGTGCAGTGGTTGGTTTTTGCGGGCCGGGTGGAGGATGGGACTCGACCGAAATGGGTTACACGGGGGTTAAGACTACCTGGGGCATTGATGGTTGAGCTGGTGGATCAAGATACCACATGGGAATTCCCAATGTAAAGTTGGGTAGGATTAGGGTGGCCATTACTAGCTTGCTCATGACACCAGGTGGGGGAAAGAGGAAGGGAATTGCATGGACTGGAGAGGAGCCTAGATAAATCCCTGATGGTTATATGTGGGGGTGAGGTTGTGGTTGTGGTTGTGCATAATGCTACAGCTGTAGATGTTGCTGCGGCTACTGTTGATGTTGCAGCTACGGATGGTGTTTTGGTTGCGGTTGGGGCTGCGGCTGCGGTTGTTGTTTGGGTGCAGTGGTGCTAGATGAGAGCATGCACAAGTTCGTAGTCTCGTTTGGTGTCGGTGGTGGTGACACTAAGGGGAAAGGAGCTGTCATGGTGGTATCAGCAAACAACCCAAGGCCCACATTCAACAATGGGGAGGCTGGTATGTTTTCAACCATGGTGTTGACCACAGAGATAACATTCGCATGTGTGGTCATCCCTTGTGGATCAATGGTGTTGATCGCAGGGATAATGTTGGTGGGTGCCATTAGCCCTTGCAAATCATGATAAGTAAGCTGGTCAACCATCACGATTTTCCCTTTGTGAGGGAACATCATGAGACAGAAGACAGTTGATGTGACAGTTCTCATGGCGTACATATAACTTCTTCCAAGGAGAAGGTTATAGTCCAATTGAGCGTTGACAACCTCTATGTCAATCAGAACTGTCTTCCCGACTAATGTGATAGGGATGTGGGGGAGGATTCCTTGGGCTTTAGTAGGATGGCCATCATAAGCCCACAGAGTTGTGGAGGATGGTTGCAGAATTGGGGATCCAAGTTTCTGCCAAACTAGGGTAGACATAAGACACGTGGATGCCCCCTCATCCATTATGCATTGGTGCACAACCAAATTTAGGATAGACACCAGGATTTAAAAGGCAATGGTTGATGGCATCCATGGTTCTCCATTCTTTGTGTCGAATGTGATCAGCTTGGAGTCAGAGGGATCCATAGCACCAAGGGCAACTCATAAGAATTTTCACTGTGTTGGGCACATTTTGAGTACCTCAAGGGCGGACATGGCGGTAGGTGTTTGGGCTAGATCATTCATGACACTGTATCTGACAGTAGCTCTAGCTGTGCATTATTGGCAACCCGTCATATGGGGGGAAGCGAGAAAGGGGGTAACTGAAGAGACGCATTGACTATTTTAGACATAGATGCCGTTGATGTGTCAGCAGATTCGGTGTTGGTTCCGTATTGATTCCGTATGGTTTGTAGATTGACCTCTTCAGTTGTCATGGCTAGTAGATGGTGGACACCTGTTTCTGCTGTGGGAGGTGCCCCCGGAGCATTGGGATTAGGTTGGGGAGGGGGTGTAGTTGCCGCCAATCCTTGGATCGGTAATGGGTTTTGAAGCACCATAAGAGGAGGTCCTTGTGGTTCCGGTTTGGGTTGGGCTTAGTCTGTTGTGTTGGTGGCATGTTGAACCTCGTTCCTTATGGCCTGCTTAGCACGACCCATGAAGGGACACTCAAATGTGTAGTGCCCATAGACCTCACAGAGTGTGCATGGTTGGTTTGTACGCAACGGGGTGTTGCGTCTTGGTGGATTTGGTCGTGGAGGATTTTGGGCTGGCCAGTTTGTAGCGGCATTGTTGGGAGGATTTGGTTGTTGACCGCCTCCCTGCGGTTGATTGTTGCCTTGGTTCCGGGGTTGGTTATTCCTAGCTTGCCCTTATTGATTATTGGGGGCTGGCTGGTTGGGATGGTTTTGTTGTGCAAACACTTTTCCCAATGGAGCGGGTGGAGTAAGGGGGGGGCTTGAACCACTTGCACTGGTGGTGCATAGTATATTTGGGTGGGTGGCGGTACCACAAATTTGGGCATTTTCCCTGCGTATTGCTGTGTTGGCCAAGCCATGGCCTGAGCCTGCTGTGGTGGGCAGGTTGTGCATAAGAAGTTGTGGCTCCAGACTGGGACATCATTCTTGCATAGTCCAGAGTTTGGTTTTGGTAGGCAACATTAGTAGTGTTGCTTGGTTGTGGTGGAGCTGCAGGTGGTGTTGGATGGTGCTGTGGTTGGTGGGAGACCGAGCCTATGATGCAGTCTACAGCATGGGATGCCCCTGGTGCATCCTGGTAGGAGGTACGCACATGAGGAGCGTCTAGAATGACAGTGTAAAGGTACCCAGACTGTGCATAGATCAGATCGAACTGCTGGGCTTTTAGGATGGCGTCCTCTTCATATTGGGGATGTTTGGATGCGACGTCATTTGCTATAGGCGGGAGCAAGGTTTTGAGGAACCAATCTAGGAATATCCTGTAATCTAGTTGGATCTTACACAAACTATGGCATCGCCACCACTCATGGATGTGGTTGGTTATGTGGGTCATTATATCCACCCCTTCATTATATATGATGGGGAGTTGGAAATATTGCAAGAACATGAAATCCAGGGAGTTGAAATCTGGGTACTTGGCTTGTGGTAGCTCAATGTACCACTTGGATGCAGCACCTGTGAGGGTGCGTTGGAATAATCTTAGACTGATCAAATAATCTACGATGCTGTTTGATGAGCACCATAGATGAAATGTCATGATGTGGTTTTGGGGGCACTCCCCTGCCTTCCCTTCAAACCTAGGAATGTCTGAGGGAAGTTTGGTTGGCATGGGAGGCCAAAAATCTTGATGGCAGATAGGGTCATTTGTTAACCGGGCCAAGTCAGGCAAGTTGAGGCATGCCATGAAAGGGAGGTTTGACCCTAAGTTGATGTGAGATGGGGCAGCCATGGTGGTGGGGTTTGTAGGTGCATAATGCACTTGCATTGCTGGGGGTGCTTGTGGCACCATTGCAGATGGGCCAGTGGCCCCAAGTGTGGTGGGAGGGACAGTGTAGGTGGAAGGGCCATTGCCCTCAAGTGTGGTGGGAGGGACAGTGTGGATGGACGAGCCACTGCCCCCATGTATGACAGGAGGGGAAGTGTAGGTAGAAGGGCCACTGCCCCCATGTGTTGTAGATGGGACAACTTGACTGGTTAATATGGGTGGTGGAAACTAACTTATCATGGTTTGCATAATTGTGCTGGGGCCACCTGCAGAGTTGTTGGTGATAGTTTGTGGTGTGGACATGGGTCCACTAGAAATTGGTATGCCGGAAAATGGATTCGGGTTTGCACCAGCCATGGGGCTTGATGATGCAGTGTGGAGGTATGGTTCAAATTGATATGGGTCTGAATATGAATTAGAGGCTGTGTGGCCTTCTGATGGTGTGGGAGTTCATCGAGAATGGTCTTGACAATGTCAGTTTAATGACCCGAACTGAGGTGGTTTGCCTCTCAGGTGTGAGGAAGAGTGTGAGGGATCAATTGTGTTAAACTTGAATGTCAAACTAGTGGTAATGATTATTGGACCTCAGTTTCAATGGCTTCCTATTGGCTGTAGGTGGTCACTCGGCCACCAAGACTGCCGAAAGACAACGCTTGGCTTTTTCCTCACGGGAGTTCTACTCAATCGGTGGGGGTCGTTGCCTGTTTTGCTTGGCAATTCCTCTCAGTGGCTAGCTACTTTGGGGTTCCCGTGGTAATCCTCACAATGATTTTCTGGGCTGAGCCCAAGTACTTCCCATGGTTAAGGCAGTTAGGGACTTATGTCCTCAAAGATTGCAGATTTTTAACTTAGTGTAAATTTGTAAATTTTAGTGGCTCTCTTAGCGTCATGAACTGAGTTGGGTTGATTTACATGGTATGGTGTGTATTTATTTTTGTTTTTCTATTATCTAGTGGCTGCAAATGGCTTATGAATATTCTACAGAGGTTATATCATTGTGGATGGAAGCAGTAAATAAACAGAAATTTTGTAGACATATACCATTCTTTATCCTGAATTGTGATAGCTTGACTAGGTGACTACCTTACACCTATATTCTTCTTCAATCAGGAGAAGGTGTTGGGATCTCAACACAATGGGACTAAGCCCATCTGTAGATCCACAGGTCACCTCCCGGATGCAAGGTTGGTCAATAGGGAGGATGCTGAGCGCCGTGAGAAGCCCTCCTTCTCTACCCCCTCTACCTTCCAAGTCACCCGTCTTTAGTGGTTTCGAACAATATTGGGTGAAGTGCCTATTACTATACGAGCTATTCCCTTTGTATTATCCCAGAATACCTCTAAGGGTGATGAATGGGTAGAGGAGGAAGGGTTAAGCAAGATTGTTGATTTTAAGTGAGTTTTAGTCAAACTATATTCCTTAACCCATTAAATATTTAATTTATACTTTGTTCTATGCATGAAATTGTCATTAACATAAACAAAAATAGAAATAAAACAATTCTGATGGACAGAGGCAGCTGAGCCGCACTGACAGTCCTAATAAAAGCAAATAGTGAAGCTCGAAAATGGGTCACACACCTGTAAAGGTCCTGTTTTTGCGAAGTGGATTGTGATTAAACCGTGAGGAATTACCTCGAACGGTTGAAAACCCACTTCGTAAACAGGCCCTTT
This sequence comes from Pseudotsuga menziesii, assembly GCA_001517045.1. Taxonomy (NCBI): domain Eukaryota; kingdom Viridiplantae; phylum Streptophyta; class Pinopsida; order Pinales; family Pinaceae; genus Pseudotsuga; species Pseudotsuga menziesii. The sequence continues at coordinate 77,193 of LPNX010208021.1, forward strand.
TACACCTAATTGCAAGTAGATTCACAAATGGATCAACTATTTGGGCAAAAAATGAGCCTGAACATAGGTGAATTTTCAGAATTTCGGTTCAACTGTTTTTGCACAGTTGAGTGATTTGCAAATCACAGAATGGCCAAAGTAACTAGTACTGTGGCCAAATGGGCTTGGATTGGTGTTGAGGAGGCTCAACAATAACTAAAAATGTAAATAAACAACAATATAAGCTACATTTAATAGAAAAATTAACCTAGGGAAAAAAAAAAGAATTAAAAACTGAAACTTGTAAAAACATTCCAGAGATCCTGTGGGATCAACCTGGTATGGTCGCCAGTTCTGTAGCAGGGATTTATCCCTTGCTACAAGGTAGGAATGGCTACCTTCCATCTATAGGATGGAAGGGTAGGTTCCTGGTGGTGAAATGTAGTAAAAATGGATAGAAACGAAATAAAGAACATAAAGGAGAGAAATGGTTGGAAACCCCTCTGCAAACATTGTTAGGGTTTAGCTCCAGCTACCTGCAAACAACATGTTAGAAACAAAAATACCTGCAAAACAATGTAGGCAAGAAACCTACAAATAAACCATAGATTGGAAAGAAAATAAACTACTAAAGCAAATACACAAACAACAAGCTATACCTTCTCTTTAGATGGAATGGGCCACCATGCCCTAGCTTGGAGAAGCACCTCTCTTGGATGGGGGAGCTATGGCTCAATGGAAAATGGAGGAGAGAGGGAGTGTTAGTGGCTTGAGAGACAAAGGGTCTCAAGGCATCCACTCAGGCAACATAACAATATGCAAGGGAGAAGTGTTTTGAGAGTGACCCCCACCCCTTTATTTATAGCTTTTTTGGTGCTTTTTAGGGTTTTAAGCCCTTGGTTGGGGCTTTAGCCCTTTTTTGGGGATTTTAGCCCCCTCCCCCTATATTTAGCTCCTTTTGGGTTTTTTATTTCCTTTGAGGGGTTTTAGCCCCTTTTTGGAGGCTTTAGCCCTTAAGAGAACTATTTAGGCGCCTTTTTAGGGTTTTTAAGCACTTTTGCTCATTCTTAAGCCTTTTTGAGGGTGTGGGGGTCCAATGGGGTGAAATGAGGGTCGTGCATGGGTGTCCTTGGGTGGTGTAGGCCATGTAAAGTTGAGAGAGGGATTTTTCGGGTTAACAGGGACCCCTATTGTTACAGGAATTTTGAACAAGCACTTTCCAGGATTGAGGGTTATGTTGGATGCATGAGGGAATGCGGGGTTAATTGGCTGAGACTCAAATTTAAATTTCCTCTCATCTGGTGGCCAGCAAAACCATACAGGGAGTATTTATCATTAACAAAGGAAGAAGAGAATAAGTCTTGGAGATATTGGGTTGTCCATAAGGGATTTGTAGAAAAAGAATGAACATTTGAATTCCCATACAACTTTTCTTCTCTCCATGAACGAAGCACAATACCAGATTCAGATTCAGAATAATGGAGGTTGTTGCATGAGGACATGCAACATGACAGTTGGGGGGAGATGTTGGGCCCATAAATGGCCCCTTTTTGACCACCCTTATCTACCTCTTTTCATCCTACTCTATTATGCATTCTAAATAGATGTTTTTCCTTCACTTGGTCCCTCAAGTCATACATGTATGGTTAATCATTGTCTTATTTTATTAATGCTTAGGATTGTGGTAATCAGGGCTCTACATCTTAAATTATGCTAACATATGGTGGTTTTATAAATATAATTCGAGATGTAAGGAATGCAGATGTAGCTGGATGAACATGCCAAAGGAGGGATGGACATTCATTGCTGAGTTGACTGCCATCCATTCCATCGTTGGCCAAGGAACGTTGTCCAAGTGTATTATTCCACGCAAGCTGTACAAGGGTAGCTGCAACAGACTGCGATAGATTTGGAGTCAATAGTGCGCCACTGCTCAAAATTAGCTGCAATCCACGGAGTATCTTCTCAATTAATCATGATTATTATTTCTGGCTCGAATAACAACTTCCCTATATATTCTGCTCTCATCTTGCCATGACTGTAACAACTCATTGTAATTAGGGCAGCCTGAATATCAGAGATCTTCATGGCTGCCCTATAATAGTAGGAAGATGTTATGATTGTAATTGTATAAATACTGGGAACTATTATGATCCAAGGGTTAAAAATTTAACCAAATTATTATATCAGTTGTGATTAAGGTTGCGTGTTCATCTGCTACTTTTTAATACAAGGAGTTTGATTCTTCAGATCTCGGCATTTTAACGTGTGTTACTTCTAGCATCTCTGTGTGAAGGCTGGGCCCGCCTTCCCACATGGATTGCTAATATAATTAGGCATTGTATTTATTCTGTTGTGTGATTTTGTCATAATTTCCTTTATTTACAGTAAGATGAAACAATTATCGATTTACCGTGTGTCATTTGAATAATCAGTAATTGGATCTCCTGTAAAACTATAGTGGTGTGGTGTGTCAGTCGACTGTATAGGTTAACTGTCTTTTATGCAACTGTGTGATAGTTGTAACATCCCTGTTCATCCCTATTTCTTTCAATTGCCATTTTCTTTAGATCTTTGCAGTTTGTTCCTTCTTATTTATAATTGCAGAATTTCATTCCTGTACTTTGAATTTCTAGAATATATGAATTTAATTCATGTACTTTGGATTTCTAGAATAACTAAATCAGGATAGTTGGATGGATCTTTAGATGGTTTGGTAATAGGGATTTTACTTTCTGCAAAAGTAATCTAGATGTTATTTCCTGAATCTTTCAATTCTAGATTAAGAATTGTAGGAGGTACTTGTGATTGCATTCCTGAGAAAGTAAATTCGATTAAGTGGATTATGGGATGAGTTTGGCTGAACAGGAAAGTAGGATCATTTACTTACAACATCAACTACTTAGTGTTTAAATCATATATAGTGCATATTATACTTGAAATAAGAGACTTCCCTAGGTTGACAATTTATATTAAACACTCTATATGTTGGATTTAATTAACTTGCATATAGGGTGCCCAACAATAGCAGAAGTCCTTTTTTTGGAGGTTTCAAAGTTTGCTTTCGTGCAACTCACAATCTGCAATGCAAATTGCGCATGTTTGAATTTTTTTAGTTTTTCATTTTCACCTTTTCGAAACCTGCAACCCATAATGCGAATTGTGGATGTCGGAAAGCTTTTCACAATAAAATTTAATTCATCGATTTTGCAATTCCGCAACCCACAATGCGGATTGCGGAAATCGGAAACCTAAAATATAGTAAAATCACAAATTGCAAATTGCACTTCCACGATTCCATAACCCGTAATGTGGCTTGGGGATTGCGGAAGCGATAAAGTAATTTTGGTTAGATACTTTCACTCCACAATTCCTCAACCCGCGATGTGGATTGTAGATAGCGGAAATAAAAAAATAAAAATGATCGAAAGATTACCTCTACAATTTGCTTTCCCACTTTAATCTCAACCGTTGATATTTTGAAATCTATGATTTAGATTCATTTCACCTTTGAATTCATTGTTTAAATATTTCAAATTTTCACTGTTACTTTACCATTTCCAATTTGTGAATTCTACTTCGACGAAATATTCTTTTACTGCAAATTTCTATCAGGTCAACGGATTTATCTCTCTCAAATGACTTGTTGGTAAGTTCTTCAAAGATCTTGCCCTCCATTGGTCAAGTTTCAGTAATATTCGGGATAAAATTAATTCTTTTTCTGCACTTTTTTATTAGAATTTACCTCATCTCGTGTCAGCCATGTCAAGAAATACCAGATCTAAAATGACTCTTAATGATAAAAATAACAAATACCCAAACTTTGACATTCTCTCAGACACAAGTGGACGAGTATCTAAAACTTAACACCTTGACTGGTCTAGAATATACTCAATTTTTGATAACAATGATTTTTCAGGATTTCAACATGACTAACTAGCTTACATAAACATCAACAAGTCTCAAATCCATGCCATAGTATCCATACATGCTCTTATGCCTTATACTAACGTCGTGAAATGGATAATTGACCATGAAAATCCTCAATACCACTCATTTAATGACCAGGTGCAGACCCAGTTGGCTTCTTTTCACCCAAAAGTTTTTGCTAGGGATTATGCCACCCCAACAATTGCTTAACAAGTAGTTTCTTGAAACTTCGATAACTCAGTACAGTTTCGAAGAAATGCTTAAGTCTTGGATGGACAACCCTACTACCTTCTTACCTAAACCCGACAAACTATATCCTATCTCCTGGTTTAGGGAGCCTTTTTCTTTGTTAGCAACAATGTTATGCAGGATGTATGGAATGCCCAATTGTACAATTTTTAAAGAGGAATGGGTGCCCCTTGCTCATCACATTCTCACGATAGGGGAATCATTTAACTAGGATCAAATCCCGTCGGTTGTGTTGAAAGAAGCTATTGAGAAGCATCAAAAGACTCCAGCATCTAGAAATCCTACTTTCTATATTTCTTCCTATGTGATGGATCTGTTCTGTGCAGCGTTTCCTTGCCCAACCATGGGATGGAATTGGACCAGGGTTGGACCCCTAGTTCATATTTATTGCTTAGCATTATGGGAGGACAATTTCATTCCTTTTATCTATGACAATTTTGATCATTTCATAGGTTCTGTCTATCAAAAAATATTTAAGGAAGATTCTCCCACATTCTCAGCGAGAGCCAAAGCATTGATCTCCATCATGGGAGACTAGTATGTCGTTGAATATTTTGCATATGTCAGAATCTGGGGTAGCAATATTGTTCATCTGTTGCCCAGAATTGTGCTTGACAGGATGGTTCTGGAAGAGATTTTTTTCCATACAATTATTGATGGAGTGTTTCCAAAACTTACTTGAGCCAAAAGGAAAGGGTGGCCAAAATTCCCCTTCATCCTTGGACCTCTAGTGATATAGAACTCCACCCATGCAAGCATTCTTGGCAAGAAAATTACTACCCTGAAGCTTGGAGAATCCCCCAAAAGGATGCATGAACCAAAGTATTTCTTGGAAAACGACATTACCCAAGAACACATGAATACTACATATGCTCACCAAGGAGACCCTGATGATTCTATATATCAAGGGGTCAATGCTTTCTCAGAGGTTTTGAGTATGATATCTTCTCCCGATGAGAATAACTTCATTTTATAGTACTAGAGGGAGCTGAAAACAAAGGTGTTGCATTACTTAAAACTTGATTTGGAAGTAGAAGAGAAGGAACATAAGCAATTGGTTGAAAAACCGGCACAAAAATCACAATCCAACACCTCTTATATGACAACTGAATAAAAATATGACCATGTCAAAGCTGTGATTGCATATCCTCCACAAACTCAACCTTCATCCACTCTTGGAGATATAATGAGGTTAGCTGAAATAAATAAAAGTTTAGAAAGAATGAGCTCATTGGTTGAGGCACATGAAGCAGTCACTACCCCTCCACCAAATAAACAAAGGATTGAACAACACACACCATAGGTCAATCCACCACAACAAGTAAATATGTTTGAGATTGAGGAAAATGATCTTGAAGAAGAAACTCATCCCATTAGTTTCTCATGCCCAATCACTATCCCTGTTACTTTACCTATCGCTGGTTTTTGTGACTTAGACACCTATGGATTTACTGGAAGGTTTAGTGGATAACAGTTCATTATCTGAAATCCATCTTTCAGAAATTACCACCCCTTCCATTGAGGCATATTATTTTCCTTTGTCCCTCCCAATCACTATTCCTTTTTCCACTTTGCCTTCGTTTGAAGGATTAAATGAAATTCAAGAGACTTATAATGCCTTTGAATGTCAATCTGACCTCCTTTATGATCATACTCAAAGGGGGAAGGAAGAAACCAAATATTATGATAATATGGTGGATTGGCAGAGGTATATTAAGGATAAACTTGAAGATGTGCCAATCCTTGACAAGATCAAGCCAAGGAGGATCAAAATCTCCTTGGAATCTTGGGAGAATGCCTGTTAATTGGTTGAATCGACCATTCAAGATGGAAATATAGTTTGCAATAAAAGATGTTTTGCATCAGAGAGCCTGTTAAATTTTCTGGACTTACCACTTATGGATCCAATTGAATATGCTCTACCTCCTAAGATCAAGCTAGAAAAAATTGAAAGGGATTTCTCGAAGACTAGAGAGTGGATCAAGCAACTCGATCATCTTCATGTGACAAAAATCAAGGAATGGATTGAGTCACCCCCGAATTTGCAAATGAGGATCAACCTCTTTCTTCGAGAATGGGAGAAAGTAAAGAAGAGGGAGATAGAGTTGCTTTGTCTGCAAGGCTCAGTTGCAACTAGATTTTGTTCAATATAAGGACATAACGGATTTGCTAGATGTATTTGCTAAGTGGCAATATGCCCTTGGAAAATAATGAAACAATATTTTATGATCCAGGCTACCTCCATGGGGAATTCCTTTCTTTTTAATATTTGTAATTGTTATTTAAATAGATTGAGATCTGATGTAAAGGGGATCCATGATCCATGATAAGTGACACTAGAGGATGATAGGAGAAGAAACCACAAGGGAAATATTGGAGATACTATGTATTTTACAGAACTGTAATTTTTTGCATTTTAAATAAATTCAGTTAGTTTCTTTATTCCATCTCTTGTTTCATTCACTAAATTTCTTTGATGAATCCTTATTATTATTTTATATTTCATACATATTTATTATTTGTTGTATCGTTATTGGACACACTAATCTCTGTTTTGATTTGTTATGACTCAGTTACTGTGTTAATTATGTATTAAATAAATGTCTTTATTTGATTCATATACTTCTTTTGCAACTGATAAACAATTACTCATATTAAATGCTAATTTTTCAATTGACATTTCTCTCTTAGAACAATTATGTGGTTAAAAACCTTTGGATAAAATAATTCAATTGTCATTGCTTTGTTTTATTTAAAGTTGACAAGAATAAATCTAGTTTATATGTTTATAAGTAGTATTAATATTCATCATATATCATTGATCTAATTGTTCTACTTCATATTATAATCATTCATAGGATTTAGTATTAAAACAGTTCACTGTTGCTACACACCGTTCATATATTTCACAAAGGAAGAGGTGATCCATCTGGATTTGTTCACATTGTGCCAATGGAGGCCTCGTATCCATAGGAGTCGGTCATACCAAACAACTTGGGGATAGAACCATCTTTGCATGGGATTTTTTGAATGCTTTCAAGTTGGGCTTTCTCCTCCTGTTGATTGCCTTGTAGTTTTTCTAGCAATTACAATCCGGGCCATCAACATTACCATGCAGTAAAAGTTAAATGATAAATATATAAGCATAGAAAGGGAGAGAATTTGAATTTCCTAAGTATACCTCCAATATACTTGAATTGTTAATAATGCATGCATCAACTAATTAATGTAATCCATGCAATGCTAATAATAGTTAACAAAGTGTATTGCATGGAAGGCACTAAAAGTGAAGCACCACGGCTCTCAGTTAGCCTCCTAACTCAGTGGTCATGCATTCAGCTAAAATATCAAGTTAAGTTCAAATATGATTAATTTTCAGTTAAATCCATTCTTAAAAGGTATGGCTCATGTATTGTGCTTGATGAATAATTGAAGGAATTGACTTGGCACTAGTGCAATTGAGGTGCTTATGTGTGCATGGAGAGAATCCCATGCACAAGTTTTGATGCTCCTCTAGTCATTTCAAAGTTTATGATTGTACTAGGTGTTACCCTGTGAAATGGCACTTCTCTGTTTGAGTACTGGCACTCAATGTGTCGGTACACAAAAGGATAAAATGGACGGAAGTGGCCAAACCTCTATATATGTGCATGTGGCTTCACACATCATCATCTTTCTAGCCTGACCTATTTTTTATAAGGTGATAAAGGATAATTCACGACTATTTCCATTGAGACCCGTGAACCGTTCACGAGTATCTACATTACAACCCGCGAATACATGATCATAGTTTGTACATGCAGGTTTCCCTTATAAAATTTGTGAGTGACTCATGACCTACTAGTATCCATAGTCGTGAGTGCCCTAATCCAAAAATAAAAAAATACAAAACAAGTTTAGTCAAGGATAGTTGGGCTCCTAATCATAACTATCCTAACTTCCTCAACCATCTCAACCTTTGTAACTTCTCTCTTTCCTCAATTACAAATAGAGGGTAGGGGTTGAGGCTAAACATCAATCAATTGTAGAGCAAATTTATGTTGGTGGATTTACTTTGGACATCTTGGAGCAACAAAACTCAATTCCTTGGCTAGCAGAGGAGGACTTGTATCAGATACTAGTTGTAATATTTCATCACTTGTTTATCAATAAAGAGAGACTTTCTTCCAATTGGTGTATTTGTACTCTTATGTGTTATGATTTATGAATTGTCTTGTTATCTTATTTGCAAGAATATTATTTCATTAATATTCTATATAACATCGAAGATATTGTAGCAAGATCTATCTCTTTGCAGGTGTGAAGATTCCCTAGAAGTTGTTGGAGCATTTGGATTGAAGAAGAAATCTAGGACCAACTTCCATAAACAAGGTACACTTACTTTCTTCCTTATTTCTCTATCAAATTCTCAAATGGTTGAATGTATACAAGTTTATTTAGTATGTTGGTAACCCCAGACCCTATGTTATAAGGTTGCATTTACCTGAACAATAGAACTGACGATTCCGCTGGGGAGTTTAACCCGTTATGGGTCCATTGCTTTGGTTTTAGTTTAGTTTTGCTTTGTTTTATCCTGTGAGTGATTTGCTTATTGTTTACCTTCAGTTGTCAGTGCTTTATGCTCAGAATCCTCTAGCCTTTTTCTTTTCTGTTTGAAACTTTTTTCACTGTATTCGCAACCTGTCAATACATATAGTCATGAGTTGTTTGAGGTATTCGCGGGTTGCTTCCATAACAGTCGTGAATGCTTCGCTGGTTGTCCTGGTGACAGTCATGAGCTCCTGTAGGTGTCCGTCAGACTATTAGGATTTTGCTTACCCTTTTTTCTTTCTGATCCTTTAGGTTCCTTTTAGGGTTCTTATTTAGCATTGTACTATGGCTTTGGGTGTATGCATTTCACTATTTTCTTGTTAATTCAAGTATTTTTTGAGTAAGTTAGGTCTGATTTCTTCTTTTGTGAATGTGTTGGGACCCTCCTGCTTGGCTTCTTGGTCTGCATGCTTGTGTCTTTTTGGTCATCGGTGTCTATTAGTGATATACTTGGGATTGATTCTCTAGTAGTCTATGTGAGTCATTTTTTCCATCTTTTGGATTTATTGGTCTTTGTAAGTCAATAATTCTGTACAAGTCTAGGGTTTGTGTCATCTGTACTTGATTGGCTGAAGATTGTTACTATAGGACCTGACTACTATCATTTACATTTATATAAGATCATATTACTTAGCTTGCTTAAAGTTCATTCATTTGCATAGAATTTCTGAATTTGTTAAAAAAAAGAAAAGCAAAAGCTAGTCCTAGTTTGCATAGCTAGTTCTAGACTTCTTTTCATTAGTTGTTTTTCTTGTATTTTCAAAAAATAAAAAACAAAACGAAAAAGAAGTTGTTCTTTTATGGCTTTCAAGTTTCTGTTTGAAAAAGAAAGAGAATACTTTTTTGCTTTTTGCATTTCATTTCTCTTTGCTTAGTTATCTTGTTTCAACTTGGAGTCAATACACCATTAGTTTCACCTTCGCCACCCCCTTTGAGTAATCAACAACCCTTTAAAATAAAAGTTTAATATTTAAAATTGATTAGCAACTGTTTGTTTATAGGGACGACACACACTAGTCTAGGCTAGTGTTTTGGGTTAGGGATATCTTAATTGTCCAAAACTTCAAACTCAAACATAGTGGCCTATCTTTTAGGAAATCCAACTTCATTGAGAAAAACACTGGAAATCTCCTCTCACATAGGAGTAAGAAATGAGGTCATGCAATACTGAGCTATTGGAGATACCCCTCCACTTCTCAGTAGAGCATACACTAGAGTTGTTGCATGTTTGGGGACTCACCCAATACCTCCTTCCAACCCCGTGTGGTGCCTGGTACTGATTGAGTTTCAGGCTTAGATACCCTATCCATGTTCATTGGTTGGACTGATGATTGTTCTGTTGGAATTTATCCATGATTTTGGTAGCCTTAGCATCTTCTCTACTAGGATCTTACACAAGTGGCATTGGAAGGCTATTTCTAGTGATCTTGGGGTAGAATTGGAAGGTAACCTCTATTGACAATTTGGGAGGGCAGTTGGGTGATTCCAGTGCTTGAACCCAGAGAACTCTTCATGAGACGCCAAGTAACTAATCTCCTTCCTTCACTGGTTAGTTTTGATCCCTTATCATCCCAGACTTTCCTTTGGAAGGCATATTTGTTTTCTTGGTTTGATACTTAAGTCTTTTTTGCTTGTGGTGTGTTGTTTATACTGTTGGTTGCTTGTCGACCGCAGAATTAGTATTTTTGTTTGAAACTATGGATAACACCCCTATGAACACCGACCAAGAGATCCCCATGCTGGGAACTCCTTGTACTATTCCTCTCATAGGGAATGTTGGTGTTCCTTTGATGGACACCTTGAATCTACCTAGATTCACCCTAGGGATACCGGTGTGGTTGTTTTCCACTCCAACTGTCTTGAATTCTCTTCACGCTTCTCAAGTAAAATCCTTATATCAAGGCATCAAAACGCTGCTTCACCTTCACCTGTAGCTTCCTCTCCTCCTCCTTCTACCTCATGCAGTGAAAGTTCTGACACAAGTAATCATTAGTCTAAATAGAGTAAAAGAAGGAAGAATAGGAAGAACACTCGAAACAAATGGGGCACTCGTTCAACCTCTCTAGGTCAAGTTGAACCTCACCTCCCGACCTCTACAATTCACGCTGGGGGAACCTATCCAACCTTTGCAGGTCCTATTGGATGTAAGCACTCAACCTATGCAAGTCAAGTTGATCTTCACCATCCAACCTCTGTAGGTCATGTTGGATCTAGTCACTCAACGTCTATAGTTCATGTTGAGGGAACCCATTCAACCTCTGCAGGTCAAGTTGAACCTCCCCATTCAACCTCTACAGGTCATGTTGGATCTAGTTACCCAGCCTCTATAGGTCATCCTAGGAAACCTTTTCCAACCTCTATAGGTCATGTTGGAACCAACCACCCAGCATTTGCAGGTCATGCTAGGGGCACACACTCAACCTCTATGAAGCATGTTGATCCTAACCATTCATCCTCTACAGGTCATGCTAGTGGAACCCTTTCAACCTCTGTAGCTCATGTTGGATCCAGTCTCTTAGCCTTTGCAGGTCATGCTGGGGGGGAACTCTTAGCCTCTATAGGTCATGCTGAGGGCAAATAGTCAGCCACTGCGAGTCATGTTGACACTGTTGAAAAGACTAAACATTCAAAACACAAACCCAAGTTTACTTGTAAGCTTTGTGAGGGATACCATCTTACTCATCAATGCCCGACCATCATAGAGGTATGAAGAGTATGATTCCAAGGTTATCCCATTTTTGAACATCCTGAAGTCTCTTAATAACTAGCCTCTCTTAGTTAGGTTGGACAGAGTCACCCAACCTTTGATGGTCATGCCGGGGGAAAATAGTCATCCATTGCTAGTCATGTTGACATCGTTGAGAAAATTAGTGGTTTGAAGTTCAAAATTAAGTTCCCTTGTAAGCTATGTGAGGGAGATCATCTAACTCACCAGTTCCCTACTATCACAGAGGTGTGAAGAGTGTGGTTTGAGATTCAAGAATATCTTGTTCCTGAACAACCTGAAGTTTCTCAACAACCTACTCAACCTTTGGTTGATCAAGTGGTAGAACCAATATCATCTTTGGTCGATCCCACTCTTCTTTCGGAGAGTGATCCTTATGCGATTGAACCAATGTCATCTTTGGTCAATCCCACTCTCGCTTTGGAGAGTGAATTTCACGAAGTGATTGAATCGATTCCATCATCGATAAATCCCACTATTCCTTTGGAGAGTGAAGTGTCTGCTAGTCATATTTTCTTCACTGTCAGTTTAGAACTTATTGAATAAGAGGGCACTGAACTCACTTTAGATGAACCCCCACTAAGCTCTTGAATTGATTCCTTTGATTGGGATATCCTAGTTGAGCCGTGCCTTCCTTCTAACCCACCTTTCCAGATAAAGGTCAAAGTTGGACAATACATGATTAATCGTTGTATTATTGATGAAGGAGCCCCAGTTAGTATTTTTTATGCTCTTGCTTTGAGAGGCATGGGATCTCCCAGCCTTGTGTCGAGTGCTAGTTAGTTACTGGTGTTTGATAGAAGAAATAGTTATCCTTGGGAATTCTTACTCAAACACCTATTAATTTGGGTGGGAAGACCGTCTTAGTTGATTTCATGGTGATTGAGGACTCCTTGGACTTCAATATGATCCTCGGGCGTGATTATGTCTATGCCATATAGGTTGTGGTGTCAACGTTATTTCATGTGATGTACTTTAATAATGGCAAAGAAATTGTCACTATTGATCAATTAAATTTTCTTGATCCCTCTGTTGACCCAACTACAGACCAAGTCTTTCATTTATTGATTCCCATTGTCTCTATAGACACCACCCCACCACAGGTGAGATATGTGGCCTCATATCCCTTGTGTTCGATTGCCACTGAGGAGAAGCCTTTGTTTTCATGTTTACCTTCTCAGGACTCGGTCCCAACAATTGACCAGGTGATCTATCCTATACAGAATATGGAGCATTCTCTCCACTCTGTTGATCCAGCTTAAAGTTTAGACATGTGTCCTATTTGGTATGGTCTCCTTCCATCTGATGAAGTCTTCCAGGAGTATTTGATATAGTCTAACCTTCTTTTGGATGTTGTTTCAGTTGTGACTAAGTCTAACCATGATTTCATTAGTAATCCTGATATTCCCATGGATCAATATTCTTATGTTGGTCTTGTTGGGTCTTCAAACTCTCCCTTTGATCAGCAAGTCAGTGATCCTAATGAGTTTGATTTTTCTTATGAATTTGTCAACTCCTGTGATACTGAGTTTGTCCCTGTAGAATATATCTCCCTTGTCTATTTTTTATTTTCTTCCAAGGTTGATCTTATTTATCATAAATCCTTGGATCTTGGCATTATAGATTCCTCTTTGGTTGATTCTCCCTTGACTACACCTTTTATAGAAGATAACAAAGTTGCATGTGTTTCTTCCAAAGTGACACGCATCAGATATTTTCTTCTGATTTATAATGTCCCAAATTTTTCATTGGTTCACAATGGACAAATCACATTTTCCATATTCATGAAAGTTGTCAAAGGGATGCTAAAATTCAAATAATTGCTAAGGAGAAAAATCACTAGTTTCCTAGGTTGGGGGTGGAAGCTTTGAGATTTGGAATAAGGGGGATAATAAATGATGTTTAGAAATAGAAGACAATAAATATTTAATAATGTATATTATTAAATAAATACAAGATAAAATTGAAATGGCTATGGAGAATGGAGACACATGGAGACTATAGGGCCCACTCAAGGTAGAATTCCTATGTTAAATGACATATTCCTCTTGTAATTTCGAATATATGGGAAGCATAATGTTTTGGGATGGATTATAAGGTTAATATACTTGTACATATACTTCATAGGTTTAATTTGGGATGAATTTTAACTTACATGGGAGAGGAAGAGCCAAATGGGAGTTTCATGGACACTTGGCTAGATTTCCCTTACATTTATGACAACAATGATGGAGATTCTATGAAATTTATGACACAAGTCAGATATGAATCCTGAAATACTAACATACTGACATGTCAGGACTGAATAGAGCATATTAGATGTCGAATTTGGGAGTTGAAGAAGGCCAAGAGGCTCCTACTCAAATTTGGTAGAAGAGGGAAGGTGAAGAGAGAGTCCACATGGCATAGCATAAGCAGCCAAACCAATTCGACTTGGATTTGATTTATGGATGGATTTGGAACCTTATAAGACTAATAATGTTTATAAAATATAGGGATCAGCCATGAGAAGAAGCTTTTTCTCATTTGTGAATTGTGAGAGCTAGTGGATGACTAGTTTTCTTTCTTAAGCCAATTTCGAGGGTGAAAGATTCCCATCATAGTTGGTGTTTGGAAAGGCCACTCAGGTATTTCGTGGAGATTTAATGGAGTATTATTTTCAGTTTCAAGCTACAGGAATTTTATGGACATCTCAATATGAGCTTTTTCTTCCATTCATCTCAAGTTTTCTCACCATATTTCAGCTCTATGGAGTGAGGCGCACTTGGTGAGATATTGATCTCTTTGAGGGAGCTTCTATTGCTCCAGTAAATTTTATTATGATTTAAATTATCTTTTATTTAAGTTCAAAAATATCTCAGGTCTAAAATCCAATATATCTCATGTATTATTGTCCAATATTGAAGAAACAATGCCATTTCCCCAATACCTTGTCGTAAACTCTTGCAATCTTGATGGAATCGAATATATGTGTGCACCATTGATGATTTATGAATGAATGAACTATAATTAAAGTATATTATGGGTTTCATGGTCTGTAACTAAGAATTTTTTTCCATTGGGTCGAATTTCATAGCATTTGGGGCAAACTACATCTCATTTCCCTAAGGGTCCAAAACTAGTTTTTTATATCTGATTGAAGGAAGTAATAACAGCCATGGGAGTTAGATTGGTTTTGAATAATAGTCTATGATAATGTATTATAAACATACCCTGCTTCAATTTTATAATTTGAGTGATTTTATGTACATTTTGGAATCAATTCCGATAATTACCCGGGAGGGATTTGAGCCCCAAAATTGCTAGTAAATTCATCTATCTTATTTAGAATTTGATATAGACTTGTAGAAATGATTGGGGGACCATAATAAATACATTAAAATAATAATTAAGTTATTATATTATTCATACACCTTCTCTAAATATTTGGGAGCAATTGGGCTAATTTGGAGACCAAGACACTAAAACAAGTCAAGAGCCAAAATTGTGAAAAAATTGGAAAATTGGGCATTTTAATAAAATTTCCAAAAAGGGGAAATTAAATGATTGTGATTCTGATGTTGTTGTTTCTTGGAGATAGTATTTGTAGTTGGATTCACAACACTTTACTGACCTCACCTTGTTGTTCAAGCTGTAACTTAATTTTCATGTTCCCTGCTTGTGCTTATGAGCCTGATGTCGGCTTCCATGCTTTCAACTCATTATATAAGCCTTCATCTCTGTTCTCATTATCGCTCAGCATTGTACCATTTTTCCTTTGCAACTTGACAGATTTTACCTTAAGGAGACATTCCCTGAGTGTATTTATATTGCTCATGTTCCTTGCATTATGCTTAGGTCTGTTC
This sequence comes from Pseudotsuga menziesii, assembly GCA_001517045.1. Classification (NCBI taxonomy): domain Eukaryota; kingdom Viridiplantae; phylum Streptophyta; class Pinopsida; order Pinales; family Pinaceae; genus Pseudotsuga; species Pseudotsuga menziesii. Next base: position 92,511 of record LPNX010208021.1, read on the forward strand.
CTTGCGCTTGGAACTAGTTTCGCTTACCTATGACACTCATCTCCTCGCATTTAGAGAATTATTTATATTCTCCTTTGAGATCGTTAAAAATAGTAAGGATACCATGAGTTTACTTTTTCGGACTTGTAAAAACTTCACGGGAAAGGAGTTATCTTTAAGCCTTGGTCTGATTCCTTAAAATTGACTACATTGCCGAGTAAACTTGTTTGTTCAGACTTGTTAAGGTAATTTGAATCATCATCTACATTGGTGGTAGGTTATCTCTTTCTTGTACCATGCAGATTATTTATGAGAAAGGAACACTCTATTTTTTGCGGAATTGAGAAGAGTATCTTCAGGAATAGGTTTATCTCTTTTTCGGACTTGTAGGACTAAAATTATGGAAAAGGAACCTTTTCGAGCTTAGTTTTCTCTTTTGTTTGTGCTCTAGACCTAAACATGAAAAATATTCTGAGCGTACTTTATGTCTTTGTCATGCTCGCTAAACCCTAATAACAAATCATCAAGTTTATTATTGTCGATACCATTCTCTTAAATAAATGGAACTTTCCAAGTGATCTTGCTTTCCTTCACACATTAAAACTAGAGTGTTATGCTCAGTTATGAAGGAGCGTCGGTCTGGTGATAGTTTACCCTTTTTTTGGACCTTGCCGACTACCTATGAACAAGGCATACCCTAGTTTTCCTGGACTAAGAGAGTTCTCCTCTGTATTGTTTTACACTTTTTCGGACTTAGGAGACTAAATTTACGAAAAAACACCTCCCTAGAGTCTTCTTCGGAGTTTTCAGACTCTCAAGCATTATTATCTCCCCTCTTCAAGATTTTCAAAAATGAAGAGAGACTAGAGTTGAATTTATTGGACTCATTAAAAATTAACAAGAAAGATAAGGAATAATTTCACTCTTTGGGTTATAAGCAGTTGCAGCATGTCATCCTTGAACAAAGCACTCTTTGAACTTCCTGATACTCGTTTCTCAGTTTTCACTTTCAGCTCAACTATTACTTCTAGTTTTTACTCCTCCACTTGTCCTTTATACATGGGGAATCTGATCATGTCTCTTACATGATAGATAAGTCTAGTTGTCATATATGTGAGTCAAAAGGTGCCTTGGTTCATCTCTGTGTCAATATCATTGTTCAAGGATCTGTACCTGTATCTGATAATCATGATTCCCATCATTATCATCTCTAAGAATTTCTTGTGTCTACCTTCCCTCATCTAGTTTCCTAGTTACTCTTGTGATCTATTGAAGGATTCATTACCTTCCTCCTCACATCATGGTTTCTCATCAGCACGTCCTGAAGATGAAGACCTAGAGTTTCAACAATGGTACCTTAGGATTCACTATCCATATTGGTGAACTCCTTTGCTTCAGTTTTCAGCATTACTTATTCACTGACATTCTATTGAATTCCTTCCATGTTTGGATTCAGCTCATTTATTCACATGGTAAAAGTTGTACTGGTTACTTTGGATTTGGATGAATACCTTAGGTTCATACCTCTATAAACTAAGTTGCACAAGATTGTGTTATGTTCAACAACACTACCAGATTTTGAAGACTCATCATTGTATATTGTGGCTATTGTCCACCCTTGCAAAATATGTGGCCTTGCTTCCTGTATCATATGATGTAATCAAATATTGTAAAGGAGGTCGAGTTCTAGTTTATTTAACATGGCATCATCATATATGATTTTTTATATAACTTTGATATGTATGTTTCAGGTACCTCTCTGAAGCCTTGGTAACTAAGTTCTCCAAGAATAAAGTTTGTAATGTATTTTGGCCATCGCTTCCCTCTCACCTCACACATTAGGGGGCATCTGTTATCTTGTGAAATGGCACTTCTCTTTCTGAGTAATGACACTCAATGTGTCCGTATACATAAGAAAAAAATGTATGGAAGTGGTCAAAACCCTATATATTTGCATGTGCCTTCATACATCATCATCTTGTCAGCCTAACCTATTTTTAATAAGGTGATTGAGGAGAATTCGAGACTATTTCCATTGAAACCTGCGAACCATTCATGAGTATATACATTAAAAAACACAAATACATGATCATGGTTTGTACACGTGAGTTTCCCTTATAAAATTCATGAGTGACTCGCGACCTACTAGTATCAATAGTCGCGAGTGCTCTAATCCAGAAATTAAAAAAAAAAAAAACGTTTAGTCGAGGATAGTTGGGTTCCTAATAATAACTATCCCAACTTCCTCAACCATGTAAACCTTCATAACCTATCTATTTCCTCAAGCATAAATAGAGGGTATGGGTTTGTAATGTCCCCATTCAAATAATTGCATAGCAGGAAAATTCCATCAATCCTACTAGTTCCCTAGGTTGGGTGGAAACATTGGGAAGTTAATAAGGGAGATAATAAATGGTGTTTAGACATTAGAAGGAATAAATATTTATTTAATGGAGTTAATTAAATTAATTCAAGTGAAAAATGAAATGGCTATGGAGAATGGAGACACATGGAGACTATGGGGCCCACTCAAGCTAGAATTCCTATGTTAAATGGCATCCTCCTCTTGCAATCTCTAATCTATGGGAAGCCTAATGTTTTTGTATGGATGATAAGGTTAATATAATTGTCCATATAATTCATAGGTCTAATTTGGGATGAATTGTAACTTACATGGGGAGAGGAAGATCCAAATGGGAGTTTCATGGACACTTGGCTAGATTCCCCTTACATTTATGATATCTATGACACCAATGATGGAGATTCTATGATAGTTATGACACAATTCAGATATGAAGGCTGAAATATGAAATATATAACATGTCATTCCTGAATAGATCATCTTAGAGGGTGCTCATGGGAGTTGGAGAAGGCCAAGAGGCTCCTACTCGAATTTGGGAGAAGAGGGAAGGTGAAGAGAGAGGCCACATGGCATAGCATGAGCAGCCACACCAATTCGACTTGGATTTTGTTTATGGATGGATTTGGAACCTTATAAGACCAATAAATTTTATAAAATGCAGATATCATCCATGAGAAGTCCTTTTTGATCATTTGTGAAAATTGTTATTGTGAAGAGGGAGAGCTAGTGGATGACTAGTTCATGCCTTAGCCAATTTCGAGGGTGAAAGATTCCCATACTAGTTGGTGTTTGGAGATGCCAATAAGGTATTTAAAGGAGATTAAATGGAGTCATAAGTCACAGGTGAAAGATACAGCAGCTCGTGGACATATTAAGTTCAACTTGTTCTTCCTTTCAACTCAAGTTTTCTCACCATATTTTAGCTCTATGGAGTGAGGCGCACTTGGTGAGCTATTCATATATTTAAGGGAGATTATCTTGCTCCAGTATTTTGTATTCTGATGTAAATTATTTTCTCTTTAATTTCATAAATATCTCAGGTAAAAATTCCAAGAAATATCATGTATTATTGCTCAATAATGAAGAAACAGTTCCATTTCCCCACTACCTTGTTGTAAACTCTTGTAGTCTTGATGGATTCGAATGGATGTATAAAATATTGATGATTTATGAATGAATGGAATGTAATTAAATTATATTATGGGTTTAATTTTAAGTAAATGAGAATTTGTGGACATTGGGTTGAATTTCATAGCAATTGGAGCAAACTACACCTCATTTCCCCAAGGGTCCAAAACTAGTTTTTTTAATATCTGATTGAAAGAAGTGATAACAGCCATGGGAGGTCGATTGGTTATGCATATGAGTCTATAATAATGTATTATACACATCCCATGATTCAATTTAATAATTCCAGTGGGATTTTCACATCCGGGAAGCCATTTCTACCACTTACCCTAGGGGGAATTTGAGCCCAAAATTGACAGTAAAATCATCTATCTTGTTCAAAATTTAGTACAGACTTACAGAAGTGATTGGAGGGCCATAATAAATCCCTAAAAATAATAATTAAGTTATTATCATTCATACACCTTATCTGAATATTTGGGAGCAATTGGGCTGATTTGGAGATCAAGACACTAAAAACTAGTCAAGAGCCAAAATTGTGAAAAAGTTGGAAAATTGGGCATTTTGGTAAAAAAATTAAAAAGGGACATTATAGTGGTATCATAGCATGGTTTTGGAACCTGATGGTTTTAACAAGGATTCAAATCAATAAACCACCACCCTTAGAATCTAAATTGGAAGGTGCTCGGCTTGTAGAAGAAGAACTAGAAGGAAAAACGGTACCTTTGACTAAAGCTATGGTTCACGAGGGAGAAGACTACACTAAGGAGAAAATGGAGTATCTCAAACTTATAAAAAACCTTTTTGAATAAATATCCAAGTACATGATCCAAAATATGGTAGACATGACCCAAGAGATAACAAAAGGATTTGAATTGATGGCTAGTCAAATGGGAAGCAAAGGGATAATAGGAGATAGTGGTAGTTCACAATCAACAGAAAAGAAGACAATGGGTGAGCACATTTTATCATGAAAAAGACCTCATAATAGACCCCATGAATTTCAGAGCACACAAATTCCCACTGTACCTAAATTTCTTATTTCCAAAGAAGTGACTAACATTCAATTTGAAATTGATACAATAACAAAAGAATGGGCTAAATTGGATGAAGAGTGTAGGAGAAGTATAACATTTGAGCAGTAATTCACCATGGAAAACAAACTAAAAAAAAGGACAATAAGTCTCTACACCAAAACAAAGAATTGAATTGTGCCATAGGTAAAGTGCCACTTTCTATTTTTGATGGTTCATCACAAATTTCTGCTAACACTTGGGTGCAAAAATTGGATGTGTATTTTCAACTGAATCCAATGGTGGAAGAAGATGCTTTAAAAATGGCTATTTTGCACTTGGGTGGAGATTCCAATGAATGGTGGTTCCATGGATTGAAAACCTTGGGTCATGATCAGGTTAAAAAATATGGGGAATTTGTTGACAAGGTATTAGAAAGGTTTGAGCAAAAAGATCCAGAATTGTCTTTCAAAGAACTAGCACAATTGAAGCAGGTAGGGACTCCTATTGAGTATATGTTGGAATTCCAAATATTATTAGTTAAGGTGGCTAATGTATCTATTGGAAGGTTATTATTTCTGTTCACTGAAGTTTTGGAAGAGCCCTTAAAAGTTTTGGTCAAATCCCACAAGCCTACTAACTTAAATGATGCAAAGAGCTTGACTAGAGATCTTCAAAATGTGCTTCCTAGAACAAGATTTCCTCCCAAGCCTAACTTCAGATTTGAAATAAAGCCTTGGAAAAAGGATGCACCTGATAAGAAGTTTTGATAAAGAGATACATCTGAAAAGAATAAGAAAGAAGGACAAAACAAGGATGAACTTCTAAGGAAAAAATTGTGCTTCACATGCTTCCAACCATGGACATTGGGGCATGAATGTGCTAAAGGAAAAGCTCAATACATAGAAGTATTTTTTGATAATGATGAGTATGAAGGGGGTATGGATGAAGAAGGGCACATTTTATATCAATAGGAGGCATATGATACAACAACTGAAGAAGAAAAACAAGAAGAAAATCAGTGTTCACTAGACAAAGCAAGAATGACAGTACTTTCAGCAGTGCCTTGCTATCACACTATTCGATGCAAGGGTGTGCTATTGGGACAAAGAGATTCAGTTTTGGTAGATGGAGGATCTAAAAATAATTTCATTGATGCAGAGATGGTGGAGAAAATAAATATATGAAGTAAACCATTCGATGGCTTCATAGTTGTCCTTCCAGGTCACAACACAATGCAATGCAACACATGGGTTCCAAAGCTGCAAGTCACCATGGGTAACTATACTTTTGTTGATAGTTTTTATGTGGTTGATGTTGCTGATACTAATGTAGTATTGGGAGTGCAATGTATTTATTCTATAGGAGAGAATTCAATAAATTATCAAATTCCTGAAATGAAATTTCAAGATTCAATAGGTGTACTAAGGGTTGTGAGAGGGAAACACACTTACCCAAGACAAGTAGTGAATTGCAATAGTATGGGATCTATATTGAGTAATGGTGATATATAATGGGCTGATGAATGTTATATCACCTCTCCCAAGCCAAAAATCAGAGTTTTTAAACACCCAAAGGAGATAGAGACATTTTTTTACAAATATGAAAAAGTTTTCAGAGATCTTCCACATGGCAGACCACCTAATAGGGGGGTTGAGCATAACATTGTTTTGGAGGAAGGTAATTCACCCATTCAAATGCCAGCTTATAGACATAACAAGAAGTTCATAGATGAGATTGAGAAGGCCATTCAAGAACTATTAGAGTTGGGACTCATTAGACCAAGCTCTATCCCTTATGCTTCTTCAGTAGTGTTGGTAAAGAAAAAATATGGAACTTTGAGGATGTGTATAGACTTTATAGATTTGAACAAGAATACCATAAATAATAGATATCCTATTCCTAGGATTGATGAGCTATTTGGATCTAGTTAATTTTCCAAAATTGACCTTAGATCTGGTTATCACCAAATTCGGATGAAGGAGGAAGATGTGCAAAAGACTGCTTTTCGATGTCATTATGCCACACTTTGAGTTTCTTGTTATGCCATTTGGGTTGACTAATGCTCCAGTTACATTTAAAGCATGTATGAATAAAATATTTTGCAAGCATCTTAGAAGGTTTGTTTTAGTATTCTTTGATGATATTCTCATTTACAGTAAAACTTGGGAAGAGCACTTGCAACACCTAGAGATTGTGTTAAAAACTTTGTAAGAATAGTATTTGTATGCTAAGAAGTCTAAATGTGATTTGGGATGAAAGAAATATTATATCTTGGGCACATTATTGGGAAATATGGAGTGAAAGTGCACATGGAAAATATTAGGGCTATCACTCCTATTGAGTATATGTTGGAATTCCAAAGATTATTAGTTAAGGTGGCTAATGTATCTATTGGAAGGTTAGTATTGCTGTTCACTGAAGTTTTGGAAGAGCCCTTAAAAGTTTTTGTCAAATCCCACAAGCCTACTAACTTAAATGATGCAATGAGCTTGACTAGAGATCTTCAAAATGTGCTTCCTAGAACAAGATTTCCTCCCAAGCCTAACTTCAGATTTGAAATAAAGCCTTGGAAAAAGGATGCACCTGATAAGAAGTTTTGATAAAGAGATACATCTGAAAAGAATAATAAAGAAGGAAAAAACAAGGATGAACTTCTAAGGAAAAAATTGTGCTTCACATGCTTCCAACCATGGACACCGGGGTATGAATGTGCTAAAGGAAAAGCTCAATACATAGAAGTATTTTCTGATAATGATGAGTATGAAGGGGGTATGGATGAAGAAGGGCACATTTTAGATCAATAGGAGGAATATGATACAACAACTGAAGAAGAAAAACAAGAAGAAAATTAGTGTTCACCAGACAAAGCAAGAATGACAGTACTTTCAGCAGTGCCTCGCTATCACACTATTCGATGCAAGGGTGTGCTATTGGGACAAAGAGATTCAGTTTTGGTAGATGGAGGATCTAAAAATAATTTCATTGATGCAAATATGGTGGAGAAAATAAATATATGAAGTGAACCATTCGATGGCTTCATATTTGTCCTTCCAGGTCACAACACAATGCAATGCAACACATGGGTTCCAAAGCTGCAAGTCACCATGGGTAACTATACTTTTGTTGATGGTTTTTATGTGGTTGATGTTGATGATACTAATGTAATATTGGGATTGCAATGGATTTATTCTATAGGAGATAATTCAATAAATTATCAAATTCTTGAAATGAAATTTCAAGATTCAATAGGTGTACTAAGGGTTGTGAGAGGGAAACACACTTACCCAAGACAAGTAGTGAATTGCAATAGTATGGGATCTATATTGAGGAATGGTGATATATAATGGGCTGCTGAATGTTATATCACCTCTCCCAAGCCAAAAATCAGAGTTTTTAAACACCCAAAGGAGATAGAGACATTTTGTTACAAATATGAAAAAGTTTTCAGAGATCTTCCACATGGCAGACCACCTAATAGGGGGGTTGAGCATAACATTGTTTTGGAGGATGGTACTTCACCCATTCAAATGCTAGCTTATAGACATACCAAGAAGTTCAGAGATGAGATTGAGAAGGCCATTCAAGAACTATTAGAGTTGGGACTCATTAGACCAAGCTCTATCCCTTATGCTTCTTCAGTAGTGTTGGTAAAGAAAAAATATGGAACTTTGAGGATGTGTATAGACTTTATAGATTTTAACAAGAATAACATAAAGAATAGATATCCTATTCCTAGGATTGATGAGATATTTGGATCTAGTTAATTTTCCAAAATTGACCTTAGATCTAGTTATCACCAAATTCGGATGAAGGAGGAAGATGTGCAAAAGACTGCTTTTCGATGTCATTATGCCACACTTTGAGTTTCTTGTTATGCCATTTGGGTTAACTAATGCTCCAGTTACATTTAAAGCATGTATGAATAAAATATTTTTCAAGCATATTAGAAGGTTTGTTTTAGTCTTCTTTGATGATATTCTCATTTACAGTAAAACTTGGGAAGAGCACTTGCAACACCTAGAGATTGTGTTAAAAACTTTGTAAGAATAGTCTTTGTATGCTAAGATGTCCAAATGTGATTTGGGATGAAAGAAATATTATATCTTGGGCACATTATTGGGAAATATGGAGTGAAAGTGCACATGGAAAATATTAGGGCTATCTTAGAATGGCCATCACAAAAAAACATCATAGAATTAAGAGGCTTCATTGGAATATGTACATACTATAGGAAGTTTGTAAAAGGGTTCTCCAAGTTACTTCTCCACTCACTTATTTGAATAAGAAGGATGCTTTAAAGTGGAATGAAGAGGCTGAAAATTCCTTCCAAAAAATGAAATAGGTAATGAGTAGTTGTCCCATACTTGTATTACCTGATTTTTCTAAGCCTTTTGTTGTTGAATGTGATGCCTCAGGTGGAGGAGTAGGGGTTGTCCTAAAGCAAGGCCAACACCCTATAGACTTTGAGAGCAGAAAATTGCAGCCTCATGAAAATATTTACTCCATATATGACAAAGAGATGTTTTCCCTCATACATGCCTTGGCAAAATTCTGACAATACTTGGTAGGCAACAAGTTTGTGGTGAAAACTTACCATAATAGTCTAAGACACTTTCTTACCCAAAAGGATCTAAATGAAAGGAAACAAAAGTGGGTAAGAAATATCCAAGATTATGATTTTTATATTGAATATGTGAAAGGAAAGGATAACATTGTAGCAGATGCATTATCTCGAAGACCTTCTTTTTCTCTCATGGACATCGCTAAAAATTGGAAAGATATGCTACAAGTTGAATATGCCAAAGATAAGTTTGCTTGTGATGTATTAGATGGACTCATGGGAGATGATAACTAAATAATTTTGAATGGGATGATATAATATAAGGGAATAATTTATTTGTTTCTAGATTCAAATCTTAAGTACAAATTTTTGCAGGAAGCACATGATTCCCCACTAGCAGGCCATCCGAGGATCTTCAAAACCTATAGGAAACTAAGGCAAAGGTTCTATTGGAAGGGGATGAAGGAAGATGTTCAGAAGTATGTGAATGAATGTAAGGTATGTCAGAAAAACAAATCAGAACTCACATAACTAGCTAGTTTATTACAACCATTGCCCATTCCAAAGTAAAAATGGGATAGTATATCGATGGATTTCATCACCGGTTTGCCCAAATATTTGGGCAAGGATTGCATATAGGTGATAGTGGATATATTGAATAAGTTTTATCATTTATTTTCTGTTACATCCTCTTTTAGTCCTGCACAAGTGGCTGACGTTTTTTGCAAAGAAATCTTCAGATTGCATGGGCTCCCTAAGAGCATTGTGAGTGATAGAGATGGTAGATTCATGAGTGCTTTTTGGAAAGAAATTTTCAGATTGGTGGGCACTCAGTTGACTCCAAGTGCAAGATACCATCCCCAAACTGATGGAAAAATAGAGAGGGTGAATAAATGGTTGGAAGGGTACCTCCGAAACTATGTGGGAGAACAACAAAAAGCTTGGACAAAATGGCTACACTCAAGTGAGTTTTGGTACAACAACACCTTTCACATGTCAATAGGGATGTCTCATTTTAGAGAATTTTATGGTTATGATGCACTTACATTTGATGATATGATATTTTGTGATAGTATAGCTCCAAAAGCTAAATATTGGGTGGAAGAAAGCCAAGAAATTTTAAAGCTTTTAAAAGACAATTTGCAGGTTTCCCAAAATCAACAAAAACAATATGCAAATAAACATAGAGAGGAAAGGACCTTTCAGGTTGATGATTTAGTTTATTTGAGGTTGCATCCATACAAAAAAAAATCTCTCAAAAGGAATGAAGCAGAAAATCTAAAGCCAAGATACTATGGGCCCTACAAGGTAATCCAGAAGATTGGAGAAGTAGCATATGAGTTGGAACTTCCAGAAGAGAGTAAAATTGATAATGTATTTCATGTTTCTTGTCTCAAGAAAGATATTGGTAAAAAAATGTCATTTCAGATACACTCCCTCCTTTGGATGATGAAGGACAACTCATACTTATTTCGGAAAAGGTTTTGAAGACAAGGGAGAGAAGATTGAGGAGCAGAACAATCAAAGAATACTTGGTGCAATGGAAGGATCTACCAACTGAAGATGCCGCATGGGAAGAGGAGAATATTTTTCAACATCCAAATCTGAACTTTATTAAGGACAAGCAATATTGGGTAGGGATGACTAGTAATGTCCCCATTCAAATAATTGCATAGCAGGAAAATTCCATCAATCCTACTAGTTCCCCAGGTTGGGTGGAAACATTGGGAAGTTAATAAGGGGGATAATAAATGGTGTTTAGAAATTAGAAGGAATAAATATTTATTTAATGGATTTAATTAAATTAATTCAAAGTGAAAAATGAAATGGATATCGAGAATGGAGACACATGGAGACTATGGGGCCCACTCAAGCTAGAATTCCTATGTTAAATGGCATCCTCCTCTTGCAATCTCAAATCTATGGGAAGCCTAATGTTTTTGGATGGATTTTAAGGTTAATATAATTTTCAATATAATTCATAGGTCGAATTTGGGATGAATTGTAACTTACATGGGGAGAGGAAGATCCAAATGGGAGTTTCATGGACACTTGGCTAGACTCCCCTTACATTTATGACATCTATGACACCAACGATGGAGATTCTATGACAGTTATGACACAAGTCAGATATGAAGGCTGAAATATGACATATATGACATGCCATGCCTGAATATAGTATCTTATAGGGTGCTCATGGGATTTGGAGAAGGCCAAGAGGCTCTTACTTGAATTTGGGAAAAGAGGGAAGGTGAAGAGAGAGGCCACATGGCATAGCATGAGCAACCACACCAATTCAACTTAGCTTTGGTTTATGGATGGATTTGGACCCTTATAAGACCAATAATGTTTATAAAATTTAGGTATCAGCCATGAGAAGGCCCTTTTGATCATTTATGAAAATTGTTATTGTGAAGAGAGAAAGCTAGTGGATGACTAGTTCATGCCTTAGCCAATTTCGAGGGTGAAAGATTCCCATCCTAGTTGATGTTTGGAGAGGCCACTCAGGTATTTCAAGGAGATTCAATGGAGTCATAAGTTATAGGTGCAAGATATAGAATCTCATGGACATATCAAGTTTAGCTTGTTCCTCCTTTCATCTCAAGTTTTCTCACCATATTTCAGCTCTATGGAGTGAGGCGCACTTGGTGAGCTATTCATACCTTTGAGGGATATTATCTTGCTCTAGTATTTTTTATTCTAATGTAAATTATATGTTCTTTAATTTCATAAATCTATCATGTCGAAAGGCCAAGAAATCTCATGTATTAGTGCTCAATAATGAAGAAACAATGCCATTTCCCCACTACCTTGTTGTAAACTCTTGTAATATTGATGGATTCGAATGAATGTATAAAATATTGATGATTTATGAATGAATGGACTGTCATTATAGTATATTATGGGTTTCATGTTTAGTAACTGAGAATTTGTGGCCATTGGATCGAATTTCATAGCGATTGGAGCAAACTACACCTCATTTCCCCAAGGGTCCTATTGAGGCCTGGAAAATCGTAGTCGACAACAGTAAGGGATTCTCCCCAGTAAAAGTTCCCAAATAGCTCGTTACTATTTGGTATGGGGAATCCATTCGGTTTGCAGTCTGGCTACCGTAGGTCAAGTAACAAAATAAAAGGTTTTACCGATTGAGGCTCGGTCCACCGTGTATAGTTTTGGGTTTTAGTTTTAAGTATGATATGCAAGTGACTATCTAAAATGTAGATTGATCAAGAGTATGAGGAGCGGTCACAATGTGATGCATAGGTTCTTACCTCTCCTCTTAAACTCTCTCACATCTGAATCACACACAGCAAGAAATTAAAACTACCTACCTAAACTGTCCCTAGGGAGCGAGATTATCATTTAATGAGTAATGTATTACTATTCATGCATTAAGAGAAATCACAGGTAGCTGTTCTTATTTCAAAACACATAAACATGAATTGATAGATGAACAACAAGATAGCTCATTGTTTGTGAAAAGCAGTCATTACACATAGGTGGCAATTCCATAAAATAAACTAGAGTGCATTCATACAAGAACATAGGTTCAACAAGTTAGAACGATCTCGCAGTTAATGGATAAAATCTTAAAACGAAATAGTTCCCCTTCAACAACCTCCATTGCACAGCATTTGAACATTCCACCAAAGCTTTCTCCAAGGGGCAAAATTGTAATTATCTATTGCAAAACGAAATAGTTCCTCTTACAACATGTTCTCACAAGTCTAACTGGGAAAAAGTCCTTTCCCTATCTAAATCTCCTATACTTATACAAGAGGCAAAGCTTTTGGGCTGCCCCAAATGACTCTTGGGCTTCCCCAACATTTCAACTCCCAAAATTTGTCCCATAGTATGTGCTCATACATTTTTCAAAATATTACATTTAAAACAAACTTAAGAAAGCACTTTTAAGTGGAGGGCCCCGCTTGATCATTTAATAACTTTTTCCATGCTTGGGCTTCTGCTGCTATGCTCTCAAATGCTAAAGGCTCCATAAAACGAATGTTGATCTCAAACTTTGCAGCCTAATTTTTAACCACTTCAATTCTTGTCGAGCTTAAGCGTAACTGATCCTCAAGTAACTAAACACTGACTGCTGAATGGGCTACTTCATTCTTCAGGATCTGCTCATCCAAGACCTTGACTTGCTGAATCCTCTGCTCATCCTCTTGATATCTGCTCTGTAGCATTTCTATGAACAGCTCATGCTTTGGTAATGCATCTAATCTTTGTTCAGCAGTAACTTGGCATCGATTGTGGGTGATCAGCACCCTTTCGCAATATTCAGTACAAGCTCCTCTTGTTTTCTTCATAGCCTTCTTGAACTCTTTTGCTGTATTTATTGCAAATTCTAACAAATCATAGTCCTGCTTTAAGATTTTTTGATCTTTGGCTCGTAAATCTACAGGAGTTTCTTCGTTGGCTTCCATCCTTCCTATCCTTCTAGTCAGGACTTCCAAAATGTCCTGAGACCTATGTACAAAATACGAGGTAGTCTCCAAAATTTCCTCCAATATGTTATCTACCTATAAGATTTTGCATCTTTCCTCTTCAAAAGACACCTATAGCTGGTGCATCCTTCTTCTTTGGGCTAGGACATGCTCTTTAAGAGGTTGAATATCAGTTTGCTGTTCACAGGCCTCTTTCAATGATGCTATTAATGAAGCAATTTGTCCTTCAAAATTTGCTTCCTGCACCTAAAATTGCTTTGCTTTCTCCTCCATGGTAGCCCTTTGTGTTTCCAAATCCTTAACTTTGCTTTGTAGCTGGTATTTTTCTGCACCAAGATTTTCATATGCTATTTTGAGGCCATCTCTTTCTATCTTCAACTCCTGATATTCATGCTGTAACCTCTGCAATTATGCTAGGTTATTCTGAGCATCTCTTCCTGTCCTTTCAATGGACACTTCCAAATTCATCTTGTTTGCTTGGAGAGACTGAAGTTCTACTTTTGAAGTCTTCACTTCATTTTGCATGTCTTCAAATTTTCTCTTTAATCTCTTGCCTTCATCCCTCTCCTTTCTCAGGGTGTGCTTTAATTGAGCTGCATTTTTCCTTGATTGCTCAAGGTTTGTCATTAGTCGATCCACATTGTATTCAGTGGCATGGATTAATGCTGCTCCAGATCTGGCTATCAATCTTGGATCTTTATCTATCCCATGCACCAAGGTTTTATCAGTGACCATCATCCCTGATTGTCCACCTGTTTCAACCTTCTTCTCAGTCCTTTTTACAATCCTCTTCTTTTCTTTGTCATAAAAAATGGTGCTAAAATATGAGACTTCTTCTCCTTTCTTTTGCTCAAAAGGTATCAGACTAAATTCAGAAAAAAAACAACTTGCCCTATATTGATGCCAGAAGCTGCAGCAGGCTCCTGAGAGTCAAGACAATATTGATCATGTACTTCTTGATTTTCTACTCGGTCAGAAGTTTGTTGGTCTGTTTTGGATCCTATAAACTTCAGACTTTCAGCTTCTTTCTTCTTCAGATCTTCATCTTATTTCTTCCTTCTTTCTTCTTCTTCGTTCTTTGCAGCTTACTCTGCATTTTTTGCTGCTTCTTGTTCAGCTTTCTTCCTTTCTTCTTCTTCACTCTTAAGACAACTCTCATCCTCCTGTGCTAGCCTCATAGCATCCTCTTCTCTTTTCTTGGCCTCCTCTTCATTAGATTTCTTCTGTTTAGTTTGGCCCTTACCACCTTTAGTGGTGATCTTCTGTTTGAATCTTCTCTTCGATGCAATCATGTTCCTTGCATTCTTGAAAATTTCTTCGTCTTTGTCCCAGTTGTTTGTATATTCAAAGTGAACATTGCCTCCTTGCAATGTTCTGCAAATTTATTTTGGGAATCATTTTTGTGGAAGTTCATATCCCCAAAGTGAAAGTGCTCCAATTCTTGTACAAACTCAGCAGTTAGTTTAACCTTTGAAAATTTATAGCTTCCCAGCCTGAAAGGTATGGGAGGATAAGCTTCCTTCTTGTGTTCAAATAGAAAACTCCCTACACCATCCAGGTAAACTTTCCTGACTGTTTCTTTATGCACCACAAAATCAGTGTCATACTTGGGGAGCAAAGAAGGTGCCCTAGAGCAACCATAGATCCTAATGTACATCCCCTCCTCAGTCAAATAATAATTTGCATACTCATCGATGACTTTAAATGCCTCCTCAAACATACAATTGCATTCTATTAGGAAGATCAAAGTATATAAAGGCATAATAAAATGTTCACAAATTTCTTTACAATGGCTGTAATATTTGTGTGCCCACAACAGCTTGTAGGCTGTGTACACATGGGTTCTATCCCTGTCCCACATGCACCTTAGGGATGGAAATGGCTGGGTGCATAGTATACAGTCTATTAATATGGAGCTCATATAGAACTTAGACTTCTTCTGAGACACCCCTCCTAGAGCTGAAGAAATGCAAGTTGAGAGACTGTTGGACGCAATGTTCACCCAGTTGAATACAGTCCCCTGAGTGGCTACATAGAAAATAATGGGAACCCAACCCAACTTGAAACTCTTACCATGGGATCTCCCAAAAATTATGTTCAACATTAATGCTATCAACCTATAAGGGGTTCTGAGAGTGGCTGTGTCATACTCCCCCGATGGCCTGGTTCAAAAGTTCTTACCAGGTATCATCATCCTCTTTACTATTTCAACCAGTTCTAAGTTAATTTCTTTCAACCAATATTCAGTTAGGTAAACTCAGGTTGGAGCCAAATGATATGCTAGTGAGACATAACCAGGACTGTAAGAAACATAGCCTTGTTTGGAAGTATTGGCCAGAATCATAGTTGTCACATCTACCCTAGGAAGAATCCATCCGATCACTTCAGAGCATGGGAACAGTTCGGGTCTAGTAGCTATCTTCATCAGGGCAGATTTCTCAATGTTGGCGTATATGGTTTGTTCTTCAAACCCTATATCAGGCACTTCTTGGTTTGAAATCAGTTGATATATTTTTCCCCACTTGTAGTCAGGCTCTACCCCTATTGTAGATTTAGTATCTTCATAAAGATATTCAATCTTCGTAATAATTTCCACATCAGGTTCCCCCTCACCAACAGGAGCTTTCTTCTTCTATATTTTCAACATATCTCCTTTAAAGAAGTTGCCTTGTCATAAACCAACATGCATTTAGGCTATTTGAGCTTTTTAAATCAGTATTCAAAGAATGAAGAAAGACTGTATAAACATTTACCTCTTCCATATTCGCAACAGCTAAATCTATGCAAACGCAAAATCGGGAATAACTAGCAAGAAAACTTCTGAAAATTGCTAAGTCTGAAAAAATCCTAAGTCCTGCCTACAGCTAACAATAATTGTGATTGACAACATGCATCATAGCTCCTCGCTAACACAGAAAACCCCTATCAAAAAAATAATCTCAGCACTACGTGGAAAAACCGGTCTGGCCAAGAATTAAAACCCTCGGCGTGCCAGCAAAACAGGTTGAATGCCCATGTTGGCATAAGACTTGGAATTTTCCCTCGGACGATCATAGAAAAAACCACAAAATATGGTGCATACAGTGTAATGCCTATTTGCACCAACCTCCTAAACATTCAGACCGGGTTCGAAACTTTATAACGGCTCACCACAGGCTCAAGAAACAAAAACTCTCCACCGTAAATTCCGTCAAACCCACTACTACCTCACACCATAAGGATGCAAAAAAAAAAATAGAAAACCAACTACCACGATGGGAATGCCTATCCAGAGGGAAAAGCCCTAGTTCGAAAACTGACTGAAAAACTCCAAAGAAAGGGTAAAACCATGGTTGGACTACCTGGCAGACAAGCTGTGCAGTTGACAAGGAAAAAACTAAAAAACTCCACGGAGATGCCACCCATGAACAAGATCCTGATAGCTAGGCATGAACACAAAGTTTGAATCGACAGGGACATGGTAAGCACGAGTTCACAGAGATAACAATAAAATAATAACTTGTCCCAATATATATAGACCACGAGTTAAAAAAGGTCGACGGGAAAAAATTCTGTCGGACAGCTAAACAACTAAGGCATCGGGCGGTTAATTCATCAAAGAGCCACAACGTCGGGAGATGAAAACACAATGAGTTCCATAGAACAACAAAAAGCGTCAGTGAAATCAAAACTAAAATGCATCCTTGGGCCTCAGAACCTCTAAAACATTGAAGGATTGGCTCAAATGGAAGCCGCAGTGGCGGGTGTCATATGGACTAGGGGTTCCGCAAGAATAGAAAACAATTGGCAAAAATAGAACCAACGGTGAAAATCAAACATCGATAAGAAAAGAACAACCAAGTTGGATGGTTAGTCCACTCTAGAGCCGCAATGGTGGAACACAAATAGACTACGGCTTCTGTGAAACACGAAACCATCGATGATCGAAACAAACAAAGATTAACCCCTCGATCAAAAGTCCAACACAGTTCTGATAGCGATAAAAAAAAACAAAATCTTCTTAAAAGAAAAACGCGGAATCGGCAAAAATAATGGCTTCCGTCGAAGTGCTCACGATCTGGCGTTCGAAATGATGGCCATACAAAGGACTTATGCTCCAATGGTGATGAGACAAAAAGTGTCGATATGAATGTAAAACAAAAAATGCGTCAGTGGACAACAAGGCCTTGGATCGGGCCATTCGCTATTGAGCTTCCACAACGACGACTGTGTAGATGACTACAGCCCTGATTCATAGTTCAAACAACTTCCGACAGCAAAAAACAAGGAAATCATCCGTAAGTCAAAACTCAAGTTCAAATTTTCAGCATCAGCAGACAAAGATATTCATTCAACAATTGACCTCAAAAAGATCAAAATCACATCAAAGTTAAGCAATCCCAACAAATCTAAGCAAGACAAAAATTAAAAGGAGAGTCCAAAATTTTTAGAAATTTGGGAAAACGTTTCAGCTGCAACAATTAGCACCTACCTGGTGAACTCAGATCTCTGGAAATTTTTTTCTTAAGTAGCAGACTGTTTAAGAATAAAAACCAACATGTTGAATTCTTCTAGATGTATATATTTCCCCAATGGAAAATATATGTACTTTTAATCATTGATGATAGTCCAATTTAGGAAATGGGAAATAAGACATCAAAGTCAAGATAACTCTTTCGAGGCCAAGGAGATGAGTTTCATTTTTACCTTTGTCTTCGAGTAGCTTCCAAGTTAGACACCATAGGATTGTAACATATGGTAAATAGAAATATTCATTTGTTCCCCATTCCCATGCCATTTTGTACTTTTGTGCTTTTTGACTTTTTGTCCTTTTGAGTCCTCCTCATGCCTTTCTTTCTAAATTTTATTTAGGCTCCTCTATCCATAGTGTCCTTTTGTGTGAGAGATGTATTTAGTTTTCAGCTCACGGACGGAGAATAACTTTTTGCAATTTTGTACTTATATGATTCAGTACTTTGTTTTGATAGATATTGCTTTCTTAGGAGTTTTGACTCTTATTAGCCTTTTGGATTTCAATTCTTGGCATGGGATCATTTATATATAATATACTGTTTACCCTGCTTCCTTTCTGTGGGTCTTTTGCTGTCACACCCTAGGACATTTTTTAAATGTAAAATGGATGGAGCCTCGAAATAGTATTCCAAACCTTTTGATCTTGAGTTATTTTACAGGGATTAAGTAGGATTTCAATGTGTTCATAGCCATTTAGGAAAACTGCTTAACTAGAAGAAATTCTATCAGATGAAACAATAGTACACAATCTTATACCCAAGGATCTCAATTAATCCAGAATTCTGATGCTTTCCATGCAACCAACAGTTTGCTTGTTTTATTGAACTCAAACAAAATTTAACTAAAACAGACAAAAATGAAATAGAAAAAAACAACCAATATTTATGTACAAATCCATCAAGAAATAAAAACCAAGAAAAATAAAAATCGAGAACTAAACCACAACCTGGTCAGTTCTCTGCCCAACCCCATAGATATGGAAACTTGTAAGTTAAAGGCTAGGCTTGACTACAAAATGAGAAATACCTAAGCATTATCTAATTCTATTGTTCTTGAAACAAAAACTGCATCTACTAAATTACAATCAGTCTTATCAGCCGTGAACATTGAAGGAGATCAGGCTGGGTGTCTGAAATGTTGCTGGCTTCTTCTGATGCAAAATTTCCCGGTTCAAGTTCAATTAGATAATTTCCCAATACAGGATTTACTAATTCATTTTTCTATTCCAATTGCGTGACATTGTGTTTCATGTAGGGTTCTCTTAATATTTTGATCTCATTTGGGCTTCCCTTATGAGGCAACCACAAATGTGACCAATCTGAAGCAAAATACCCCTTTAGTCTTGCTGACCAATCCCGATTCAAAATAAGTCCATAACCATCAGGTATGTCTGCTACCACAACATCAATATACTGACATATCTTTTTCTTAGAATATAAATGAATCAGAACATTCTCCATTTCCCCCACTACTTTCACATTGGTCCTGTCTACTTGAGTAACCTCCTAGGTAGTAGGTTTAGGTTGTCCATTAATATTTTTGCAAAATGCAAGTGGCATAACATTTACTGATGATCCAGAATCTACCAAACAATTGTGCACATTATGGTTCAGAATTTCCAAAGTCAAAAGGAATGGTGGGGTTTTAAACCTTGTCTTACCTCCCACACTTGCTTCAACAAATTCTTCGACAGGTTGGTTGTTGGTGGGAAGTTCTTCCTTTGGTCCTTTAGGTATTTTGAGATTTTCCTGAACATTACTCACTTTCTCTTCAATGTTGATCTTTTTCGGGTCTTGATTGCTGGTGGTAAGTTTAGGCATTTCCTCAGCTGTGTTGTTCTTCTGTTGTTTCTTCACATTCTCTTGTAATTTCTTGATCTTTGAGAGTATTGAATTGTCTTTATTCACCAAATCCTGGCTTCTTGTTGTCATATTTGTTTCTGATATCTCCTCATGTTTCAGAGTACTTTCTTCTGTATCAAAAAGAAGGACACAATCCCATAATACCAAAGCATCATTCTCTTGTTTTTCTATGGCTTTACCACCCTTTTCTTCTTCATCATTAGCCTATGTTAATTTGGAATCCAACAGCTGATTCATCACTAATGTCATCGAGTTTATCCATTGAGGACAACTTTTTTTAGAATGGGGCTGCTGGTGGAAAGTGAAAAAGTTATCCATGCCTACCTCCGTTAAGTTCATTAATGCAGGACTACATGGAGGGGGTTTAGATTGATTGCTATCCTCTCTTCTCTTGTAGTAAGGCTTATAGGCTTTCTGATCTTCTTTTTCCTTTTCCAAATCTATTATTCTATTGGAAAGATTCTACATCATCTTTAACATTCCTTCAAAATCATGTGATTGCTCCTCTTTAGGCTTAGACAATAATAAGGCTTTCCTCCCAAAAGTTTTCTCTCCTGACTGCTCAGGATAAGCTTCTATGCTTTCTTTTTCAGCTTCTACTCTCTCAGCTTCTTCATAAGTCTTTGATAACGTAGGTTTAACTTGATCCTTTGCAAACATGATCAAGTTAGGCACCAAATCCGAGGTATAATACTCAATCAGAACTTTATCAGAGGGCTTATCAGTTGCAGAGAAATTCTTAAGATAAGCAGAAAACCTTTGAGTAAAACTATGCACCTTTTCTTTTTTTTCTTTCTTCAAATCGCCTAAACTTTTCATTAGTGCTACATGGGTTTTTTGGGCTGCATATTTGATTATGAATATCCTTTCAAAAGTATCCCAATCTGGGATTGAGTTTGCAAGAAGACCAAAATAGCATGAGGCTGCTGCTCCTTTAAGGGTATGTGGAAAATGTTTGCAGACTACATCTTCATGTTATCCAGCCTTTAGTCCTTCTATGGCCAAGTAGAAACTTTGCAAGTGATCATCTACGGATATCTTCTCATTTGGGTCAAACTTGGGCAACATCTTCTCAAATTCCTAAGGTAAGTAATGCAAAGGAGGTGCTAGGTTTAGAGGGGATCTAGCTTTCCAAGCAGGTGGTGGATTTGGTGGGTTGGGGGTCTGATTTGCGTTTACGCTTGCCATGAGTCTGGGTGGAGAGTGAGGGGGTGAATGAACAGGTGAACAATAAGGTGTGTTTGGGCCTATTTGATTCAAAGGCTGCACAACTTCCTGCAAGGCTGTTTCTACAAGTTCTTCCAAATCTCCAACCAACACTGAGTCTTCCAATACAGGACGGTCTTTTTTCTTATACTCTCTTCTGGGTAAATCAGGGATAATCAGTAATCCTCCAATACTTTTTACATAAGCCCTGGTATGTCTTCTCAGATCATCAACAACTTCATTATCAACAGAATACAAGTGTTCTTTCCACTTCTCTTCAGGAATAGGATTGGGAAATGAACTACTTTTTGAACTATCACTGGTGGAGTAATTTCGAGGAAATGGGTTTCCTCGGCCAGCAATGCACTAGTGGCCCTCCTTCTAGCACCAAAAATTGTTGAGGGATAGAAAATCACAGGTGACAACAGCAAGGGATTCTCCCTAGCAAATGTTCCCAACTAGCCCGTTACTATTTGGTATGGGGAATCCGTTCGGTTTGCGGTCTGGCTACCGTAGGTCAAGTAACAAAATAAAATGTTTTACCGGTTGTGGCTTGGTCCACCGTGTATATTTTTGTGTTTTAGTTTTAAGTATGATATGCAAGTGCCTATCTAAAATTTATATTGATCAAGAGTACGAGGAGCGGTCACAAGGTGATGCGCAGGTTCTTACCTCTCGTCTTAAACTCTCTCGCATCTGAATCACACACAACAAGAAATTAAAACTACCTACCTAAACTATCCCTAGGGAGCAAGATTATCATTTAATGAGTAATGTATTACTGTTCATGCATTAAGAGAAATCACAGGTAACTATTCTTATTTCAAAACACATAAACATGAATATATAGATGAACAACAAGATAGATCATTGTTTGTGAAAAGCATTCATTAAACATAGGTGGAAATTCCATAAAATAAACTAGAGCGCATTCATACAAGAACATAGGTTCAACAAGTTAGAACAATCTCACAGTTAATGGATAAAAGCTGAAAACGGAATAGTTCCTCTTCAACAACATCCATTGCACAACATTTGAACATTCCACCAAAGCTTTCTCCAACAGGAAAAATTGTAATTATCTATTGCAAAACGAAATATTTCCTCTTACAACATGTTCTCACAAGTATAACTGGGAAAAAGTCCTTTCCCTATCTTACTCTCCTATACTTATACAAGAGGAAAAATTTTTGGGCTGTCCCAATGACTCTTGGGCTTCCCCAACGTTTCAACTCCCAAAATTTGTCCTATAGTAAGTGCTCATACATTTTTCAATATATTACATTTAAAACAAACTTAATAAAGCACTTTTAAGTGGAGGGCCCCGCTTGATCATTTAAGAACTTTTTCCATGCTTGGGCTTCTGCTGCTATGCTCTCAAATGCTGAAGGCTCCAAAAAATGAATGTTGATCTCAAACTTTGTAGCCTGATTTTTAACCACTTCAATTCTTACTGAGCTTAAGCTAACTGAACACTGACAACTGAATGGGCTACTTCATTCTTCAGGATCTACTCATCTAGGACCTTGACTTGCTGAATCCTCTGCTCATCCTCTTGATATTTGCTCTGTAGCATTTCTATGAATAGCTCATGCTCTGGTAATGCATCTAATATTTGTTCAATAGCAACCTGGCATTGGTTGTAGGTGATCAACACCCTTCTGCAATATTCAATACAAGCTCCTCTTGTTTTCTTCACAGCCTTCTTGAACTCTTCTGCTATATTTATTGCAAATTCTAACAAATCATAGTCCTGATTTAAGCTTTGTTGATCTTTGGCTGGTAAATCTACATGAGTTTCTTCATTGGCTTCCATCCTCCCTATCCTTCCAGTCAGGAATTCCAAAATGTCCTGAGACCTATCTACAAAATACGAGGTAGTCTCCAAAATTTCCTCCAATCTGTTATCTACCTGCAAGATTTTGCATCTTTCCTCTTCAAAAGACACCTACAGCTGGTGCATCCTTCTTCTTTGGGCTAAGACATGCTATTTAAGAGATTGAATATCAGTTTGCTATTCACAGGCCTCTTTCAATGATGCTGTTAATGAAGCAATTTTTCCTTCAAAATATGTTGCCTGCACCTAAAATTGATTTTCTTTCTCCTCCATGGTAGTCCTTTGTGTTTCCAACTCCTCAACTTTGCTTTACAGCTGGTATTTTTTTGCACCAAGATTTTCATATGCTGTTTTGAGTCCATCCCTTTTTGTCTTCAACTCCTGATATTCATGCCGTAACCTATGCAATTCTGCTAGGTTATTCTGAGCATCTCTTCCTGTCTTTTCAATGGACACTTCCAAAGTCATCTTGTTTGCTTGGAGAGACTGAAGTTCTACTTTTGAATTCTTCACTTCATTTTGCATGTCTTCAAATTTTCTCATTAATCTATTACCTTCATCTCTCTCCTTTCTCAGGGTGTCCTTTAATTGAGCTTCATTTTTCCTTGATTGCTCAAGGTCTGTCATTAGTCGATCCACATTGTCTTCAGTGGCGTGGATTAATGCTACTCCAGCTCTAGCTGTCAGTCTTGTATATTTATCTATCCCATGCACCAAGGTTTTATCAATGACCATCATCCCTAATTGTCCACCTGTTTCAACCTTCTTCTCAGTCCTTTTTACAATCCTCTTCTTTTCTTTGTCATAAAAAATGGTGCTAAAATCTGGGACTTCTTCTCCTTTCTTCTACTTAAAAGGTATCAGACTCAATTCAGGAAAAACAACTTGCCCTATATTGCTACCAGAAGCTGCAGTAGGCTCCTGAGAGTTAGGACAATCTTGATCCTGTACTTCTTGAATGTCTGCTGGGTCAGAAGTTTGTTGGTCTGTTGTGGATCCTATCAGCTTTATACTTTTAGCTTCTTTCTTCTTCAACTCTTCATCTTCTTTCTTCTTCTTCCTTCTTTGCAGCTTCCTCTGCATTCTTTGCTGCTTCTTGTTCAGCTTTCTTCCTTTCTTCTTCTTCACTCTTAAGCTAACTCTTAGACTCCTAGCATCCTCTTCTCTTTTCCTAGCCTCCTCTTCATCAACTTTCTTCTGTTCAGTTTGGCCCTTACCGCCTTTAGTGGTGATCTTCTGTTTGAATCTTCTCTTCAATGCAGTCATGTTCCTTGCATTCCTAAAAATTTCTTCGTCTTTGTCCCAGTTGTTTGTATATTCAAAGTGAACATTTGCCTCCTTGCAATGTTCTGCAACTTTCTTTTGGGAATCATTTCTGTGGAAGTTCATCTCCCCAAAGTAAAAGTGCTCCAATTCTTGTACAAACTCAGCAGTTAGTTTAACCTTTGAACATTTATAGCTTCCTAGCCTGAAAGGTATGGGAGGATAAGCTACCTTCTTGTGTTCAAATAGAAAACTCCCTACACCATCCAGGTAAACTTTCCTGACTACTTCTTTATGCACCACAAAATCAATGGCATACTTGGGGAGCAAGGAAGGTGCCATAGATCAACCATACATCCTAATGTACATCCCCTCCTTAGTCAAATAATAATTTGCATACTCCTCCATGATTTTAAATGCCTCCTCAGACATACAATTGCATTATGTTAGGAAGATCAAAGTATATAAAGGCACACTAAAATGTTCAAAAATTTCTTTATAATGGCTGTAATATTTGTGTGCCCACAACAACTTGTAGGTTGTGTACATAGGGGTTCTGTCCCAATCCCACATGAACCTTAGGGTTGGAAATGGATGGGTGCATAGTATACAGTCTATTAATATGGAGATCATATAGAACTCATACTTCTTCTGAGACACCCCTCCCAGAGCTAAAGAAATGCAAGCTGAGAGACTATTGGACACAATGTTCTCCTAGTTAAAGATGGTCCCCTGGGTGGCTACATAGAAAATAATGGGAACCCAACCCAACTTGAAACTCTTACCTTGGGCTCTCCCAAAATTTTTGTTTAGCATTAATGCTATAAACCTATAAGGAGTTCTGAGAGTGGCTGTTTCATACTCGCCCGATGGCCTGGTTCGAATGTTCTTACCAGGTATCATCATCCTCTTTACTGTTTCAACCAGGTATAAGTTAATTTCTTTCAACCAATATTCAGTTAGGTAAACCTGGGCTGGAGGCAAGTGATATGCTAATGAGATATAACCAGGACAGTACGCAGCATAGCCCTGTTTGGCAGTATTGGCTAGAATCATAGTTGTCACATCTACCCTAGGAATAATCCATCCGATCACTTTGGAGCATGGGAACAGTTAGGGTCTAGTAGCTATCTTCATCAGGGCAGATTTTTCAATGTTGGCGTATATGGTTAGTTCTTAAAACCCTGTATCAGACAGTTCTTGGTCTAAAATCAGTCGATATATTTCGCCCCACTTGTAGTTGGGCTCTACCCCTATGGTAGCTTTAGTATCTTATAAATATATTCAACCTTCGTAATAATTTCCACTTCAGGTTCCCCCTTAGCAACATGATCTTTCTTCTTCTCTCTTTTCGACATATCTCCTTTAAAGAAGTTGCCCTGTCATAAACCAACATGAATTTAGGCTATTTGAGCTTTTCAAATCAATATTCGAAGAATGAAGAAATATTGTATAAACATTTACCTCTTCCATATTCGCAATAGCTAAATCTATGGAAACGCAAAATCAGGAACTACTAGCAAGAAAACTTCTAAAAATTGCTAAGTCTGAAAAAATCCTAAGTCCTACCTGTAGCTAACAATAATCATGATTGACAACATGCATCATAGCTCCTCGCTAACATGGAAAACCCCTATCAGCAAAACTAATCTCAGAACTATGCGGAAAAACTAGCCTGGCTAAGAATTAAAACCCCCAGTGTCCCAGCAAAATAGGGTGAATTCCCATGATGGCACAAGACTTGGAATTTTCCACCAGACGGCCATAGAAAAAACCACAAAATATAGTGCAGACAGTGTAACGCCTATCTGCACCACCCTCCTAAACATTCGGACCAAGTTCGAAACTTCATAACGACTCACCACATGCTCAAGAAACAAAAAATCCCCACCGTAAATGCTGTCAAACCCACTACTACCTCACATCATAAGGATGCAAAAAATAGAAATAGACGACCAACTACCACAACGGGAACACCTAACCAGAGGGAAAAACCCTAGTTCCAAAATTGACTGAAAAACTCCAAAGAAAGGGTAAAACCACGGTTGGCCTACTTGGCAGACAAGCTGTGCAGTCGACAAGGAAAAAACCAAAAAACTCCACAGAGACACCACCCACGAATGAGATCCTAACAGCTAGGAATGAACGCATAGTTTGACTCAACAGGGACAGGGTAAGCACGAGTTCACAGAGATAACAATAAAATAATAACCTGTCCCAATATATATGGAACATGGGTAAAAAAAGGTCGGTGGGAAAAAAATTTGTCGGACGGTGAAACAACTAAGGCATTAGGTGGTTAATTCATCAGAGAGCTGCAATGGTAGGACACGAAAACACTATGAATTCTACAGCACAACAAAAAGCATCGGCGAAATCAAAACTAAAATGTAGCCTCGGGCCTGGGAACCTCTAAAACATCGGAGGATTAGCTCAAATGGAAGTCACAATGGCGGGTGTCATCTGCACTAGGGGTTCCACAAGAATAGAAAACAATCGGCGACAATAGAACCAATGGTGAAAATCAAACATCGGTAAGAAAAGAACAATCAAGTCAGATGGTTAGTTCGCTCTGGAGCCGCAACGACGGAACACAAATAGACTATGGATTCCACGAAACATGAAACCATTGGTGATCGGAACAAACAAATATTAACCCCTCGATCAAAAGTCCAACATAGTTCCAATAGCGACAAAAACAAACAAAGTCATTTTAAATGAAAAACATGGAATTGGCAAAAATAATGGCTTCCGTCGAAGTGCTCGCGATCTGGCATCCGAAACGACGGCCATACAAAGGAGTTATGCTCCGATGGTGATGAGACAAAAAATGCCGATATGAATGTAAAAAAAAAAAAGTCAATGGGAAACAAGGATTTGGATCGGGCCATTCGCTATTGAACTTCGGCAATGACGGCTGCATAGATGACTATAGCCTCGATTCATAGTTCAAACAACTTCCGACAGTGAAAAACAAGGAAATCATCCGTAAGTCAAAAATCAAGTTCAAATTTGCAGCATCAGCAGACAAAGATATTCATTCAACAATCGACCTCAAAAATATCAAAATTGAATCAAATTTAAGAAATCCCAACAAATCTAAGCAAGCAAAAAATTAAAAGGAGGGTCCAAAATTTTTAGAAATTTGGGAAAACGTTGCAGCTGCAACAGGTCCAAAACTAGTTTTTTTTATATCTGATTGAAAGAAGTGATAAAAGCTATGGGAGGTAGATTGGTTATGCATATGAGTCTCTGATAATGTCTTCTACACATCCCCTACTTCAATTTACTAATTTGAGTGGGTTTCTGCACATCTGGGAAGCCATTTCTACCACTTACCTGGCGAGGAATTTGAGCCCAAAATTACTAGTAAAATCATCTATCTTGTTCAGAATTTAGTACAAACTTTCAGAAGTGATTGGAGGGATATAATACATCCATGAAAATAATAATTAAGTTATTATATCATTCATACACCTTATCTAAATATTTGGGAGCAATTGGGCTGATTTGGAGACCAAGACACTAAAACTAGTCAAGAGCCAAAATTGTGAAAAAGTTGGAAAGTTAGGAATTTTGGTAAAAATTTAAAAAAGGGACATTATAGGGTTGAGGATAAACATTAATAAATTATAGAGAAACTTTATTTTGGTGTATTTCATTTGGAGATATTGGAGCAGCATAACTCAGTTTCTTGGCTAGCAAAGGAGGACTTGTATCAGATATTGGTTGTAATCTTTCATCACTAAGAGAGACTTTATTCCAATTCATGTCTTTGTACTCTTATGTGTTATGATTTTTGAATTTCCTTGTTATTTTATTTGTAAGCATATTATTTCATTAATCTTCTATATAACATCGAAGATATTGCAGGAAGGTCTGTCTCTTTGTAGGTGTGAAGATTCCCTAGAAGTTGTTGGAGCATTTGGATTGAAGAAGAAAGCTAGGACCAACCTCCATAAAGACGGTACACTTAATTTCTTCCTTATTTCTCTATCAATTTCTCAAATTGATGAATGTCTGGAAGTTTATTTAGTATGTTGGTAACCCCATAACCTAGGTTATAAGGTTGTATTTCCCTGAACAACACTAGGAGAATTTATGTGAATTCTATTCACTAATTTCTACATGCTTGAGGTTTTGACTTGTTATTAAACTGTTGGGAACTTCGCAAGATCATTATAGTTGTTGTGAGCGGATCTCTTATCTATTGCTTGGTTATTCTCTCTTATTAGGTAATCTGCAAATGTGTTGTAAACCATTCTATGCAAGTCTCTCTGTTATACTCAAAGAATTGTTGGGTTTTTCATCCTCTGTATTTGGAGGATTATCCCAGGGTATATCTTGTATCATGTGGATGAATGATTTGTGTGATTGATGTGTTTATGATATTCAAATATATTCAATGATTAGTTGATAAAAGTTTAAAAGTTCAAATATCTTCATTATTGCTCAAGTATTAACAAACTATAATCCTCACATTGTTCCATAATATTTCCTCATTCAAAATTCATAAATTAAATTTAGGCAAAGTTTGAAATAAAAAATCAACTTGAATATGAAAGGCCAAAATGCCTCATGAAGGTGAAACAAATCACCTTGATGTTTGGTCTTTTGTGGAAACTCCATAACAAAGGAGGATCTTACTTAATGAAGACAACCAACAAAGAAGAGAGAAATGAAGCTTGGTAAGAAGAAGGGTAGTAGCAAAAGAAGAGGCTCTAAGAGACAATTTCCTGGAAGATCATAGGATGGAATATCCATTTAGCATGTCCACACATGATCAAAAGACTGTCTATGAGACAAATCCATTTGTAAAGGCTATTAGTGAGAAAGAATGAATCAGAATCTCATTTGAGAGTACATGTCTCATCCTTTGTAATAAATATCCTAAGAATGAATAAAATTCAATCAAATGTTGGTTTTCCCTTTTGGGATTCTAAAGTAAAATATTTGTGTCTATTGTGTGGTTACCTAAATGTTGTGTGCTTTCTTCAGCCAATGAAATTATGTGTGTATCGTATAGTATAAATGAAATTTATGGTTTATATGTATTGTTGGGTTACAAATATAGACCAATATCAATTGCAAATCATCCAATTGATAATTAAATGCAAACACCATATTCCTTACAACACAAAATAGGATGAAACAACAACCAGATCAACATCATAGTGAATGGAAATTTGAACTAAGTGAACTAAGTGAGAGGTATTTTTATTGTCGTCATACAAATACTCCATCGCAACCTAGGGAAAACAATGAGTACTTTTAACAGATACCCAAGGTCTTTGTCTCGTCTTCCACAAAGTACGATTCTATCCATGTGATTACAATGATTTGATGTCGAACATGGTAGAAACCACTTGATTACCGGTCAATGATGTGAACCATTAACAAGTGTGATAGAGATCACCATTAATGCCAATGATTCCCAAGGTACCCAATACAATCTACTGAATGTGAATAGATGATTTGATGTTGAACACTCAGTTGGATATTTCAATCAAAGTTCAATGATGTGAACCTATGTTGAAAGAGAGAGAATCTGCCATTAAGGCATACATATCTCAAGGTACTATATTCTTGTTTCTAAGACTAATTCCTAGATGATGAGCTGAAGTAGAAACGAATAGTCTCATTGAAGGAGGGCCATGATGAATCCCACATCGATGACACAAAACTCAAAACAAAGTTTTGGAATTTTGAGTATGAAGTAACCATAGGATTGACTCAAAAGTAACTGACACAAAAATTTGTTTTGATTGTAGGTGTAAAATATCAACATGACTTCCCTTTGAACATCGAGTAGCACGACCGAAGACTTAGCAGCATTGAATTGATGAGGCAAAACACAATGTGATAATGGACAATGCATTATTTGAAAGACTCAAAGGAGTGACGTGAATCATGAAAGTGGATTGACTTGGAGACAAGCTGAAAACCCAATTGACTGAATGAAATGTAGACAAGCGCCATGTTCAAAGATGACTAATAACTTCCATTATTGCAAATGAAATGTATTTCCCTTTCCCTTAATTTCCCCATCATGATTGATGAGTGCCTCTTTTCATTTTTACGAGTTTAAAGAGGGTAACAAACACTCATAATAGCTCATCTTTTAGGCGAGTCCAATCTCATATGTTTTACGAACCTGAGAAAGGATGGGTTTGTTCCCAAAAGAGGGTCTTTAAATGTTTAATTTAAAGAGTCCAATGAAAGAAAAATCAGTGTAGTTCATGTTTAGAGAGTCTGAACAAACTAAAGAAGACTCTGAAAGGGTCCTTTTTCATACAATTTAGTCTCTAGGAGTCACCACTTTTGTTAGGAGGAAATACGCACCTCTTGCGAACAAGAGCTGGTTCCCTAGATCTGAATGGTTCAGGGCTAGAACAAAACACAAACACCAAATGTTAAACTTCCCTTAGATATGGTTAATCACTTGAATGAAATGCCATGATACTTCTCTCAAAGGTTGTCCTTGCTATCCTTGCAGAAGAACCTGTAAAAGATGGAAAACAACAAGAGAAATATGATAGCATACAATATAATCAACTAGATCTATGCTCGTGACCAAGGAATCAAGAAATACATACACATGAAACAACAAATATGAGAAAGAAAAGACATTTTTTATTAGAAATGATTGGAGTGACTACAACCTTTATGCCTTGGTGTTGAGAGTTCTTTCCAACGGCTCCTTGCCTCTAACTTCACCTTGCCTCCAAAGACTCAAGAATGATTTTGGCAGAGTGTAGGTATGCAACACAATTCTTCTTCCCCTCTCCAATGGGGGATGAGATAGTATTTAAAGGCATGGGAGGATAGTTATGGTTGAGGATCTCATGGGTGAGGTGGAGAGGATATCCAAAAAGGGGGGATATCAAGCTCCATCTAGTTCCTAAACCATAGGGATGAGGCTCCACGAAGGCAAGCTTCGAGAAGCCTCTCGAAACTTCTCTTTTTTCATTGAAAACTCAAGCACCGCTCCTCCAATGAAGAAAACAGATGGTGATAAGGGGGTAATGCTTCTTGCAGGAAGGATAGAAGTAGTGTCATCACTTCTTGCTCATGTATAAAGAGCATTGTTGACTTGGGTAATGCTTCTTATCAATTGAAGAGGAGCGCTACCTGCTCAATATAAGGAAAAATTACAAGGGGATAATTTGAACCTTCATTTCTCCAGGGAAAAATTTTAGGGATTGGAGCAGACAAGGGAATACCTATCTCATGACATGAGGGTGACAATATTTTGGTGTAACAAAAATCCCCCTAAAGTATGATGGATAAAGAGAAATGATAGGCATAATACTTTGAAAGAAGAAGGTGTAGTATTGAGACAAAAGTCCAATGGTTAGAACTTCTCAAGCATCACAAACTTTCTGCAACACCATTTACATTTTGATACATGTCCCAAATAACTCAGAACATGGTTTCCAACCAATAAAATGCAGATCCACGTGAGATACAAAAAAGTAATGGCTACTAAAATACAACGTAGATCCATGCAAATAAGACTCAAATTTGGACATAACTACCAGACATACAATGTAGATCTATGTCATACTGACTCAAATTTGAGCACACCCACAAACATACAATGTGGATCCATGCTAGGATTCATACAAATACTCCATCGCAACTTGGGGAAAGCAATGAGCACCTTTAACATATACCCAGGGTCTTCGTCTCATCTTCCACAAAGTACTATTCTATCCATGTGATTACAATTATTTGATGTCAAACATGGTAGAAACCACTTGATTACCGGTCAATGATGTGAACCATTAACAAGTGCGAGGGAGATCACCATTGATGCTAATGATTCCCAAGGTACCCTAGTACAATATACTGAATGTGAATAGATGATTTGATGTCGAACACTCAGTCGAATCATTCGATCAAAGGTCAATGATGTGAACCTATGTAAAAAGTGAGAGTATCTGTCATTAAGGCATACAAATCTCAAGGTACCATATTCTTGTTTCTAAGACTAATTCCTGGATGATGAGCTAAAGTCGATAGGAATAGTCTTGTCGAAGGAGGGTGATGATGAATCCCACATCAACAAAATGAAACTCGAAACAAAGTTCTATAATTTTGAGTATGAAGTAACCATAGGACTGACTCAAAATTAATTGGCACAAAAAGTTGTTTTGACCGTAAGTGTAAAATCTCAACATGACTTCCCTTTGAACATTGGGTGACACGACTGAAGACTTGGAAGCATTGAATTGACGAGGTGGAACACAATGCGACAATGGACAATGCATTCTTTGAAAGACTCAAAGGAGTGTCATGACTCATGAAAATGGATTGACTCGGAGATAAGCTAAATACCCAATTGATTGAATGAAATTCAGATAAGTGCCATGTTTAAAGGTGACTAATAACTTCCATTATTGCAAATGAAATGTATTTCCCTTTCCCTTAAATTCCCCATCATGATTGATGAGTACCTCTTTTCATTTTTAAGAGTTCAAAGAGGGTAACTAACACTCGTTATAGCTCGTCTTTTACATGAGTCCAATCTCATATGTTTTACGAACCTGAGAAAGGATGGGTTCGTTCCCAAAAGAGGGTCTTTCAATGTTTAATTTAATGAGTCCAATGAAAGAAAACTCAGTGTAGTTCATGTTTAGAGAGTCTAAAAAAACTAAAGAAGACTCCGGAAGGGTCCTTTTTTGTACAATTTAGTCTCTAGGAGTCACCACTTTTGTTAGCGGAAAATACGCACCTCCTACTGACAAGAGTTGGTTCCATAGATCTGAATAGTTTAGGTCTGGAACAAAACACAAACACCAAATGTTAAACTTCCTCTAGATCTAGTTAATCACTTGAATGGAATTCCATGGTACTTCTCTCAAAGGTTGTCCTTGCTATCGTCGCAGAAGAACCTGTAAAAGATGGAAAACAACAAGAGAAAGATGATAGCATACAATATAATCAACTAGATATATGCTCATGACCAAGGAATCAAACAATACATACACATGAAACAATAAATATGGGAAAGAAAAGACATTCTTTATTAGAAATAATTGGAGTGACTACAACCTTTATGCCTTGGTGTTGAGAGTTCCTTGCAATGGATCCTTGCCTCTAACTTCACCTTGCCTCCAAAGACTCAAGAATGATTTTGGCAGAGTGTAGGTATGCAACACTATTCTTCTTCCCTTCTCCCATGTGGGATGAGCCAATATTTAAAGGCATGGGAGGATAGGTATGGTTGAGGATCTCATGGGTGAGGTAGAGAGGATATCCAAGAAGGGGGGATCTCGAGCTCCAGCTAGTTCCTAAACCATAGGGATTAGGTTCCATGAAGGAAAGCTTCGAGAAGCCTCTCGAAACTTCTCTTTTTGCCTTGAAAACTCAAGCACTGCTCCTCCAATGAAGAAAACATGCGGTGATAAGGGGGTAACACTTATTGCAGTAAGGTGAGAAGTGGTGGCACCACTTCTTTCTCATGTATCAGGAGCGTTGCTAACTTGGGTAATGCTTCTTGTCAATGGAAGAGGAGTGTTACTTGTTCAATACAAGGAAAAATTGCAAGGGGATAATTTGAACCTTCATTTCTCTAGGGAAAAATTTGAGGGATTCAAGTAGACAAGGGAATACCTATGTCATGACATGAGGGTGATGAGATTTCAGTGTAACAGAATGTCCCCCAAAGTATGATTGCTAGAGAGAAAAGATAGGCATAATACTTTGAAAGAAGAAGGTGTAGTATCGAGGAAAAGGGCCAATGGTAAGAACTTCTCAAGCATCACAAATTTTCTGCAACACCATTTACATTTTGATACATGTCCCAAATGACTCACAACATGGCTACTGACCAATACAATGCAGATCCATGTGAGATACAAAAATGTCATGGCTACTAAAATACGGTGTAGATCCATGCAAAGAAGACTCAAATTTGGACATAGCTACCAGACATACAATGTAGATCTATTTCATACTGATGCAAATCTGAGCACACACACGAACATACAATGTGGATCCATGCTAGGATTCATACAAATACTTGATCGCAACCTGGGGAAAGCAATGAGCACTTTTAATAGATACCGAAGGTCTTCGTCTTGTCTTCCACAAACTACGATTCTATCCATGTGATTACAATGATTTAATGTCGAACATGGTAGAAACCACTTGATTATCGGTCAATGATGTGAACTATTAAAAAGTGAGAGGGAGATCACCATTGATGCTAATGATTCCCAAGGTACCCTAGTACAATCTACTGAATGTGAATAGATGATTTGATTTCGAATTGTAGCTAGGAATTTTGCACCTTCTACAGACATAAGCTGTTCCTCTGGTTTGAATGGTTCAGATCCAGAACAAATAGTTCACGACAAGGTTAGAAGACTTTCCCTAGAAGCTATAAACATCTGGAATACAATCTTTGATGGAGTGATGTGGTTCTTCTCTTATGACAAAAGGTATCCAAGGAAATACCTGCATAAACACATCAAACACACAAGGGACCAAAGATACCAAAACATCATCTATAGATCTGTGCCAGTGACTAA
Source organism: Pseudotsuga menziesii (assembly GCA_001517045.1). Classification (NCBI taxonomy): domain Eukaryota; kingdom Viridiplantae; phylum Streptophyta; class Pinopsida; order Pinales; family Pinaceae; genus Pseudotsuga; species Pseudotsuga menziesii. The sequence continues at coordinate 127,229 of LPNX010208021.1, forward strand.
TGAATTTGACAATAACATGCAAGATTACAAGATAACAAGTATATGGGAAAGAAACCAACTTTGCATTATAAAATGAAGAAAGAGTTTACAACCTATGCCTTAGTGACAAGTGTTAATATGCTCTTTCACAAAACCAACATCTTGTCCCAATAGCTCCAACTTGATCCCTCAAGCTCTCTTGACTGACTTAGGCCAGAATATCAAAGCAACAACAAAATATTACTCTCTCCTCAACCATGGAGATTGAGCCTAATTTTATAGGCTTGGAATGGATAGGGATGGTTGAGAAATTGGTGGGTGAAGTGGCTAGGAGATCCTACGAGGATGGATCTCGAGCCCAACTGGCCCTAGTGATTAGGGATAAGGGTGCCACGAAGCCTTCTTTCTAGAATATTTGTGAGAACCTCTCTTTTTAAATTTTTACCAAGGGCACCACTTCTTGCTCACCATGATAGAGCAGTTCTAGGAAAAATCATGCATTGCTTAAAGGGTAAAGGCAGTGCCACCACTTATTGCCAACATATTATAGGCGGTGCTGAAGAATTGGTGCTAGATTTTCATATACAAAATTTGATGTTTGGACCAATGTTCTTACTTCACAATTTGGGATTGAGGGCAATACTGAAGTTTGGGATCTATTCACATGCTGATGACGAGATTTAGGTATAACAGAATGCCCTCCAAAGCATGAGGCTAGAGGGATATGATAGGCAAGAGATTTGAAAGAGAAAGTTATCACTTCGAGGAAAGAATCAGCTTGATAAAAAATCATCAACCAGGCATCTTCAATACATCAATACTTTTGAATCATGAGAAAATTTCTCTTCATCATGGCTGCAGACCAATACAAAGCAGATCCGTGAGAGAGATAAAAAACCACAACTACTAGAATACAACGTAGATCCATGTGATAGAGGACTCAAAATTGGACATAGCTACTAGACATACAATGTAGATCTATGTCATACAGATGCAAATTTGAGCATAGCCACGCCCATACAAATGTGGATCCATGCTGGTACTTCATACAATATACTCCATCGCAACCTGGGGAGAAAGCTATGGGCCCCTTTTAACAAATACCTAGGGTCTTCATCTCATCTTCCACAAAGTACGATTCTATCCATGTGATTACAGTGATCCGAAGTCGAACATGGTAGAAACCACTTGATTACTGGTCAATGATGTGAATTGTTAACAAGTGTGAGGGAGATCACCATTGATGTCAATGATTCCCAAGGTACCATAGTACAATATAATAAGTGTGAATATATGTTTTGATGTCGAGCACTTAGTTGAATATTTTGATCAAAGGTAAATGATGTGAACCTATGTCAAGAGTGAGAGAATCTGTTATTGAGGCATACAGATCTCAAGGTACTAAACTTGTTTCTAAGACTAATCCCTGGATGATGAGCTGATGTCGATAGGAATAGTCTCGTCGAAGGAGGGCCATGATGAATCCCACATTGACGACACAAAACTTGGAACAAAGTTCTGGAATGTTGTAGATAATATAACCATAGGATTGACTCAAAAGGTACTGACACAAAGGTTGTTTTAATGGCAGGGGTAAACTTCTGACTTCCCTTTGAACATTGGGCGGCACGATAAAATACTTGGCAGCATTGGCTCGACGAGGAGAAACACAATACGACAATGGACAATGCATTCTTTGAAAGAATCAAAGGAGTGACATGACTCATGAAAGTGGATCGAATAAGAGGCAAGATGATTTACCCAATTGAATGAATGAAATGTAGACAATTGCCATGTTCAAAGGTGGCGACAAACTGCCATATTATTTGCAAAATGAATTGATTCCCTCCCTTAATTTCCCCATCATGATTGATGAGTGCCTCTTTTCATTTTTATGAGTAAAAATAGGGTAACAAACACTCGTTGTAGCTCGTCCGTAGACAAGTCCATTCTCATACATTTTTATGAACCTGAGAAAGGAGGGGTTCATTCCCAAAAAAGGGTCTCTCAGTGTTTAGTTTAACGAGTCCAATGAAAGCTAACTCGGTATCATTCATGTTTAGAGAGTCTGAACGAAGATAAATAAAGACTCCAAAGGGTCCTTTTTCGTATGATTTAGTCTCTAGGGCCTAAAAAAGTGTAAAATAATACCCAAGAGAACTCTTCCAGTCATGATTGGCTTGAGTGTTCATTTTCCGTAAATAGTCTATCTGAACCGAAAAAGAGATAAGCTACCGTTAGAGAGATGAAGCTTCAAATACTTTTACGAGTATGAAGAAAACAAGTACTCGAAAATATTTTCATATTTAGGGAGTTCAAAAATATTTTAAAGGAGACTCCATTAGGTCTCTTTTCACGATAAAGGGTTTTACGAGTCTAAAAAGAATCAGAAAAAGACTCGAAACTTTGATACTGGGTTTTGAGAGCGTGATCAAAGTATTGAAACGAATGCTCGAGGAATTTTTCCATTTTCAAAATTACAAAAAAGTAAAAAATGAACTTCCCCATAGACTTTACTACTTATTTTGTCCTTGCAAGACTTGAAAATGACCATTAGTTTCCCAAAAATTTCGATAAAATGACTTCTAAAAGCTATATTAAAGGGTATTTTTATTAAAAATGATTTTAAAATATAAAAAACCCTAGAAAAAAGTCATAAAAGATTGAGTAAATAGTAAAAAACAACTCATTTCCTTATTTACCAATCTTGGAGAGCATTTTGGGTAGTTTGGAGCCAAAACTTCACCTAGAGATTACGGGAGCATCCACCATCCATTTTCTACACTGCCAGTTTTAGGTAACATCTAAATCCATCCTCTTTCGTTTTATGGTTTCCAATTTTAATTTTCATGTTTTTTTGAGCTCATAGCCCAAACCTAAAATAGGAAATGCAGGTACCACTCCTATCCCTTATGGGAAAGGTGGTACTCGATAGAAACCGCATTTCTTCAGTTTGACACAGGCAGTGGCACCGCTCTGTCTTAACTAGGCAGAGGCAGTGCTGGTCGTGGGATTCAAAAAACTAATGGGCTGGCCAAAACAAAAGTTTTTAACCAATTTTATTGATGAGAAATGCTTCTAAACGGGATTTTGAATTGTTTTTGGCAGGTTTATCATATTAAAAAATGGTTATCTAGAAAGAGAGACAACACGATGAAGATGATGATGCGGTCACAAGAGACACAGGTTGTTTGGGTTCCCTATGGGGGTGTGGCCTTTTGAAGTTCTTTCGAACCCCCAACATGTTTTCACATCGTCGCTTGCTGGAATATATCCTACAAATGTGAAACCTAGAGCAACAATACTTTGAGGTAGGACCACATGTTTTTACCATAGAGGTAGAGGATGTCTACTTCTTGACAGGGTTGTCCAAACGAGGGGATCATATCTCCCTTACTGGTTCCTGAGGAGGGGACATGACTACTCAGGAGCTGATCAACCGTTATTGTCAGCCTGCCACAAGAATGTCAGGTAAGAAGATTTCTATTAGGGCTATGGTGGATATGCCACTTCACACAGTCTTTTTCATAATGCAGAGGCTAGCTGGAAGCCAAGGGCCTCACTAGGCATGTAGGGCACATATGCTATTTTCCCTAGAAGCTATGGCCCCTACAGTTTTCAACTGGGTGGAAGCACTTCTTCTTGTCTTCAAAGATCAACTGACAAAATGTTGGTAGGGAGAACTAAATCAGTTTGGTTTTGGGTCTATTTTAGATTGCTTCTTCTTTGAGAGGATACCTCTCATGAGACCCCAGGTGATCTTCACTGAGCTTAGGGCTAGAGACCCATGCATGCTGAGGTGGGTTGAGATCATGGCTCATACAGGCAGTGGCAGAGCCAAGGTGAAATTCGAGGCCACTACCACTACCACTGCCATGTGGTGCTCAGTGGCAGGATATTGGTAAGAAACAAAAACCGTAAAATGGTGATCATGTTTTTTATGTTTTATATCTTTTATATTTTTTATGTGTAGTAACAAGACCTAATGTTTACATGCATATGTTGGTGGTGCACGACCTGGAGGATATTCGAAAATGGATAGATGAGCTGGAGCTCAGTTTGTTCATAGGGGTGATGACCACCTTACTGAGCTAGAGGAGAACTTAGAGCGACTAACTCTTGACATTCCTGATGTAGCTATAGATGACCTCCCCATGAGGTATCAGAGGCATACTGTAGGGGTACTGGGCTGCTTCAGGCGACTACTTTGTAGGGTAGCACGGGACATCATGTTCTATCATGAGCATCATTAGATGGTGGTCCACATGTTATACTACTGAAAGCTTACTAGCTTCAGAATTTTTTGTATGATTTTGTATTTCATGAAAGCCACAGTGCTTCAGATGAGGTCTCGTGACCACATTTTTGTAAAAAACACATAGACTTAATACTGGTGTTTGTATGTCTCAAATGGAAACCATATTTACATGAGTTTTATGTGCCATTTATAGTTTATTTTATAATGAACCATGTTTATTTTGTAAGTTATGAATGAGAAATATACTAGTCTAGGATGTTGTTTGCTAACAAATCAACAACTATATTATCAGACCTAGGGATATGCCTGTAAGTAATATATTTGAATGACCTCTCTAATAGACACACTCTCCAAAATAAATGAAGAAGTACCAGGTTTATGATGGTATAGACATGGTTTAGATGACAAACCACTAATTGTGAATCCATAAACACTACCAAGTCTTGAATTTTTTGAGATGCAGCCTCAGTCAATAGACCTATTACTGCCTGATACTCGGCTATGTTTTTGGTAGTGGGACCAATACAGACCGCTCCTGAACTGATCAAGTCATGAGCCGAGGAATAGAGAACCTAAGCAACTGAAGGAAGGTTCAGGGTATGACGGCAAGCACCATCCGTGATACTGTAAAAATCCATCCAATCTACATAACCAAAACATGGTATAAATAGTTTGGACACTAAACTCAACACCATACTGAATCAAGACACAACACAATGAAAACCAATAATATACATATATACATGGTACCATACGAAAATGTTTTAAGCATAGTACCTCTTCAGGTACAACCCATTGCGAGGTTACCCGAAGGTTATCTCGTCATAATCTACAAGCTCGTAAGCTCATTTTTCTAAAAATTTGCTGATGCCAAAGGGACCATACCACATTGGCTTGAACTTCCCTTTACCTAGTTTGTCATGTTTCTAATCATAGGTCAAAACTAGGTCACCTTCATTAAAAACACGAGGCTGAACAGATTTATCATACTGGGCCTTGACACGTTTCTTAAATGCCTCATTAGCTAAGGCAACATCTCATTTGGTTTTGTCAAGAATAGTTAGATATAGAAATGTTTCTTCCTCGGTGGAAGTGTTTGGTAGAAGTTCTACTGCAAGTTTCATTGATAGAATCTGGAATTGGATAGGAAGGACAGCTTCTAGTTCGTAAACTAATGGTGTGAAACTAGTTGCTGTTTTTACCGAAGTCCTGTAAACCCAAAGAGTAGAAAAGAGATTCAAGTGCCAGTTGGATTTATGATCTCCAACCATCCTCTACTACATAGTTTTCAAAACTTTGTTAATGGCCTTAACTTGACCATTGGCTTGTGGATAGTAAGGTGTTGATTTTTCATGGAGAAAACCCAACTTGGTACTCAACTCAGTCATCATCTAATTCTGGAAATGTGATCTGTGGTAAGTGACAATAGACTGTGGGACTCCAAACCTAGCTATCACATGATTAAATAAGAAGATGGCGTCAATATTACCATCCTATGCATACGTAGGCATAGCCTCAACCCATTTTGTGAAATAATCAATGAATATGATGATGTAACCATGCCCCTTGGCTGAGGTAGGATTACAATGCATAAAATCAATTACCCATTTGGAAAAAAATCCAAATGCAATGACGGGGTGTAAAGGAGCAAGTGTGTGCACTTTTTTGGGTAGAAATGTTGACAAGGTGGGAATTTCTTAGCAGCCTCATGATAGTCTTTGAATATTGAAGGCTAGAAATAGCTAGCACAAAGGATTTTATGGGCTGTACCAATCCCAGAAAGATGACCACCACATGCTCTAGAGTGGCAATCATTAAGGACTTGTTTAGTCCCCTCATGTGTGAGGCATCGTCGGAGAATGGAATCAATACCACGTCTATACAATGTATCATTTAAGATAAGGTAGTATTTTTTGTGGTGGCGGATACAGTGATGATTTTCATGGGTTATATTGGGATGAAATATCCTGTGCTAAAACCATTCCAATGGTCGTAGTGGAGGCAAAAACATATAAGAGAAATTCCTTTGAATAACCTAGGGGGTGTATCACGGGTGAATGAGTCAGAGCATGATTGAGATTATCAAAGGCTCGTTGGGCCTAGTTATTCTAGAAGAATGGAGTGTTCTTCTTCATCTGACACATCTAACTGTGTGTTTTCTTAGCGAAATTGCAAACAAAATGACGAAGAAAGTTTTCCTTCCCTTGCAAAATTTGGAATTCAACAATATTTTTTGGGGAAGGTAGGGCCAATATAGCAGCAATCTTCAGTGGATCAATTTGGATGCCATCCTTAGAAACCACAAACCTAAGGAGATGCCCCATCTCAATGCAAAAAATACATTTGTGTGGATTGAGTCATATGTTATAATGAAGACATCTCTAAAAAATGTCTCTAAGATTCCCAGGGTGGTCTTACCTTTGGTGTGAATGCGCTGGGAGATGATCAAGGTACGACTCCACAATGTTTTTAATATCATGAAACACCTAGGACATGGCACACTGGAATGTAGCTCCGACATTCTTGAGGCCAAATGGTAACTTCCTATAGGAAAAATTTCCCCACGGACATATAATGTCATTTTGTGTTGATCGCCAGACAATATCTCAATCTGATTATAGCTAGAAAACCATTCATGAAAGAGAATATGACACTTCTAGCATAGTTGTCGATAATCTAATCGATATGTGGAGTCAGAAAATTGTCTTTGGGACAAGCTTTGTTTAGGTCTTAGAAATCGATGCAGACTCTAATGGTACTGTAATTTTTGTTCATATGGACAATGTTAGATACCCATTCCATCAGAGGTATAAGATAAATAAATCCTTTCTTTAGAAGTTTTTCTACTTCGGCTTTAATAGCCGCAGCTTTCCGGGGATGGACTTGACGCAATTTCTTCATGATAGGTTTTGCTGTAGGATAGGTTTTAATTTCATGAACCACAATAGATGGGTCTATCCTAGGAATCTCCTCATAAGTCCAGGTAAAAATATCTCAGAATTCTCTGAATAATGCTCTATATGCTTTAGTTTCTTCTGTCGAGCAGTTCTTCCCTACATGAACATGCTCAATGGTTCTAAGTTTGACTGATATGTCAATTGGGGTTGTTTTAGTAATGTTGCATAGATTTCCTTCGGATTCAGTATTTTGCAACAATACCAGTGTTTGCGAATGGGTGACAATATCAGTACTGATAAGTGATTCAAGGTAAAAACCCATCGAAGTGGCATTGGGAAGAAAAGAAGATCGATGATGGTGATCTTCCCAAACAGGTTCATTCTCACTCATGATCTACATAATGGACTCATTTGAAGGAAAATCCCATGTGAGATAATCTAGAGTGGGAAGAGAGGGTTCCAACCAATAAGACAGGTGGTACAAATCCAAAGCCACGAGATGAAGGTCATCAACATGGTCATTGGAAATGGACTGGATAGCATCATACATGGATTCATATGGGCCAAAGGAGGATGACTCAACAATTTCTTTACCCTTGGTACTATAGCTAGTTGTGGAAATCATATTTACTGTTGCCACTTCTGTATTAGGAGGGGTTTACAGAAACACACCCATAAGGGTGTAGTCTTTCAACATAGCTACCCCAATCAACTTATAAGTGTTAGGATATTTAGACACTTAAGAGTTAGTTAAGATCAACTTGTGTAATATATCCGTTAGGTAAAAGTGTGTTTCTTTAGTATGCATTAGTATGCATTTGTAAATATTCTAATCCGATGGTCATGATATGTTCTAGACATAGAGTGATCCGACGGTTCAACTTCTTTTAGATCATACCTACCATTGATTTGTGGCTTAACACCTGATTGGTCTATGATCTCTATTTAAAGAGCATAGAGGGTCCTTAGCTAGTTGATCAATTATGAGAAGCTCATGTAACTTTCTTTCTTTTGCATAATAAATTGCTCCAAGTGGCTATTTGGTTGGGGTTGTGGATTGTTTCCCTCTTGAGGGTTTTAACCATGTGACAAACATCGGTGTGTTGATATGTAATCTGTTTGTGTGAAGCGGTATCTAAAGGTGTTTGGTCCTTTGGGAGTACCCTGTGTACCCGAACACGGTATCAGATCTTTTATGAAGAGCCACTTTCTGTTTTGATCAAGATATGGAACCGTTGTTGCCGAAAATTTGAAAGGGTTTCTAGTTTTGGATTTTATATGCATTTGTGGCCTATGGGAGCTGTTCCATTGAGTCTGAAGCACCATTTCCATTTGAAAACAGTTTTCGTTTCACCAAAAACCGTTTCCGTTTGCTCCAGAAACACCCATTTCGGCAAATCTGAAGGTATAATGTTACAGTGACGGATTTCTTTTTTTAAAATCTCTCATATTTTATTAGTTTATTATTAGATATTTTATGTTTTAGTCTCAGACTGTTGTTTTCCCTGACTGCGTATGCTCTTTGCTGTGCACCTTGCGCGATTGCGGAAAATCAGAAACAGTAAGGGAATTTTTTTTTTCTTGTCTTCTCGGCTCCGTATGCTCTTTGCCATGCACCTTGTGTGATCACAGCAAATCAGAAACAACAAGAAAACTTGAAAATATAGACTTTCCGGGTAAGCTAACCTAGATCTAACCCCATTGTGTGGAAAATTTTTTTGTTTTTGTTTTTTTTTTTTTCATTTTTTTTTTGTGATTTGCAGGAAAAGAAAGCAAGCACAGAAAATGAGAGAGAAGAGTATAAACAAAAAAAAAAAAAAATCCCCTTCCTTTTTCCATACTTTTACGTACCTTTTAAACTTAGCTCACTTGGTCCAAAGTTTCTTTACACCTTGATAAGTCTTGAGTTCAAGTTTTATCAAGCTACTTTTTAGTGCATGCAATTTCTATTTTCAAGTTATTTTATTGTAAAAGTGCATCTCACATAAATAAAATAAAATAAAAGTGAGTCACTTAAGTTTTTTTAATTTATTCCCGCACTGTTTAAAAGTCACATTATTGTAAAAGTGAACATCACTTATTCTACAAAAGTGATTCACTTCGAAACAACTTTATTGTAAAAGTGATTGTCAAAGGTTGATCTTGGGAAGAGGGGGCTTCTTTTTTTCAGTTGGTCAAGTTAATATTTGCCACATCATTATTGGGGACATCTTCAACATTTTCTTTGACCAAGCATAACTTCATCATCCAGAATCCGTTTTAAGTGTCGTTTTTTTTAAAACCGCATATTTTTTTGAGCTCTTTGTATCCAGACAGTTAGTTTATGTTCTTTCAGCCATTATTTTATAGTATGGATGCCCATTGTGATATTATACTTACACGTTCTAACTATTTCTCATGGAAATCTCGTATGGAGGATGTTCTGCGAAGTAGGGGACTTTTCAGGATAACCTCAGGGAAAGAAACAGAACCCACTGATGATGATAAGAAAATTAAATGGGAAAATAGATGTGATGAAGCTCGTGGATTGATTGAGATGTCAATCTCTACTGATTTGCAATTCCACATATCTGGCATTGATGAACCTGATAAAACTTGGAAAAAAGTTAGAATCTGTGTTTGGTAAACACAACAAAATTTGGGGTCATCAACTTGAGAATGAGTTGCTTTCCTTGAATCCAAATGATTTTTCATGCATTCAAGACTATTTATCTAAGTATAAAACTCTTAGACTCTTATGTGCAGAATGCAAGATTAAGAAAGAAGACAAATAATGTATTTATCATATTTTTTTCAAACTTGAACCTACATATTTTGTTTTTGTATCTACATTCTACTCCATGAAAGAATCCTTGACTGCAGCTCGCTATCAAGAGCCTAGTCTTGAATCCTTTTGTGATTCCTTAATTAGAGAGCAAGATAAGATCATTCATCTTGGAATAATTAACAATGCAGATACATCTGGAAAAGCCTTATTGTCCCAACATAAAGAAAAGTCCAAGCCTCCCAAGAAACATAATTTTTGCAATAATAAGCCAAAAAACAAGTGTCCCAAACCCTCTCAGTCAACTCGGTCTTCAAAAAATGACAAAGGATCCAAGCAAAAAGGAAAGAAGATTGAGCGTCATTGCAATTTTTGTGGGAAAGATAATCATGATGAATCTAAATGTTTTAAGAAGATGGCAGCCTTGGAAGAAGCAATGAAGAAGCACCACATCAACCTAGATTCGTTTTCAGAATCTAACTCTCATGGACATGCACTTTGTGCTTCTGGTTACTCTTATACTGCATTTTCTTCTTCTACTTCAAATGAATGGCTCATTGATTCTGGAGCATCTTATCATATGGCTAAGGATCAAGCCATCTTTTCTACTATGCATGAATGTAACACCAAACAAATATTTGTTGGTGATGATAGATCTCTAAGTGTTGTAGGATCTGGAACAGTTCCAGTAGAAAATGGTCATTTCAGTGATGTACTATGTGTTCCAAAAATTTCCTGCAATTTGTTATCAGTCTATCAAATTACTCATTCAGGTGAAGGTAAAAATGTGATGTTTACACCTCACCAAGTTGTAATAAAGGATTTTAAAAATCCTCAAAATGTCCTTGCTACTGGAACTGTTGATGATATTACCAGGTTGTACAAATTTAACAACTTTGGGTCATCACCTTTTCCTTCAGTTTTTGTTGCTCATAGTGATAACTTGAGCAAACTTTGGCATGAGTGATTTGGTCACTTAAATTATCGTTCATTGCAACAACTATGTAAAGAAAAAATGGTGATTGGTCTTCCGCTGGTATCTTGCAAGGATGGTGTTTTTTTGGTTGTGTACTCGGAAAACATCATCGGGACAGTTTTGACAAACATGCCTCTTGGCACGCCTCGGTTCCCTTGGAGATTGTGCATAGTGACTTGAGTGGCCCTTTTCCATCTGCTTCCTTTTTTGGTTTCAAATATTTCTTAACTTTCATTGATGACTACTCCAGACGCACTTGGGTTTACTTCCTAAAACTTAAGAGAAAAGTATTTAACATGTTCTTGGCCTACAAGGCCCTTATTGAAAAACAATCTGGTCATCAAATTATTAAGTTAAGATCTGACAATGGAGGAGAATATGTTAACAACAAGTTCACTACTTTTTGCACTGAACAAGGAATCCAACAACAACACACTATTCCATATACACCACAACAAAATGGTGTAGTTGAATGGAAGAGCCGCACTTTAAAAGAAATGGCTAATTGTATGATCCAATCTAAGGGACTAAGTCTTCAATATTGGGCTGAGGCCATAAATTGTGCAAATTACATAGTTAATCACACACCCACTAAAGTTTTACAAGGTATTACACTGGAAGAAGCATGGAGTAAAATTAAACCAAATGTAAGTCACTTTCGTGTGTTTGGTTGTGAAGCATGGGCTCACATTCCGGGTGAAAAACGGAAAGCATTGCAGCCTAAAAGTGAAAAGTGCATATTTGTTGGATATTCTAAAGTTGTAAAAGGTTATAGAATTCTTCATCCCCATTCACATGATATAATCATTAGAAGAGATGTTAAATTTGATGAAAATTGGTTGGCCTACGAGCTTAACTTGGCGGGTGTGCCATCTTTGGCCTACGAGCCTGATTCAGCGATTGTCCCTTCTTCTTCTTCTTCCAACTTCCTTGACAGGTTTCCAACTCTAGTTTCTAATGATGACAGTGAGGATGAAAATCCACCTCCTCCTATCCATGTTCCTCCAATTGCACCAGCACCAATACTTCCTTGATGGGTCCGTTCAACATGTGAAGCAGCTGGTGATCTTGCAGGTGATCCTAGAGATCAACGTCGAACCCGTTCTCAGTTTCAGCGAGTCTCTTCTCTTTTGGCTCAAGTTTCCGAGAATCATGATCCAGAAACTTTTGCAGAAGCTTCAATAAATCTAGATTGGGATGTAGCCATGGATGAAGAACATCGTTCCTTAATGACGAACGATACTTGGGATCTTGTTCCTCTTACAAAAGGAAGAAAACTTGTCAGATGTAAATGGGTCTACAGAACTAAGTATGCATCAGATGGAAGTGTTGAAAGACTTAAGGCAAGGTTAGTTTCCAAAGGTTTTTCCCAAGTTGAAGGGATTGACTACAATGAAACCTTTGCCCCTGTAGCAAAAATGAACTCCATCCGCCTTGTTCTTTCCCTTGCAGCCTTACATAACTGGGAAGTCCATCAAATGGATGTCAGGTATGCCTTCTTACATGGTGATTTACATGAGGAAATGTACATGGAATAACCTCCTGGATATGTTTAGATTAAATCTTAGCCTTATTTGTCTCCTTAAGAAATCCTTATATGGCCTTAAGCAAGCTCCTCGAGCTTGGTATGCCAAAATGGATAGCTTTCTCCTTGACACTAGTTTTTCTAGATGCCATTCTGACCCCAATGTCTATATCGAGAAAGTAGGAAACCATCTCATCATACTTGTTCTTTATGTTGATGATCTTATCCTTACTGGTAGTGACCCTAACCTTATAACCCATGTGAAATCCAGTCTTAAGCAAAATTTTGAAATGTCAGACTTAGGACATTTGCATTATTTTCTTGGTCTCCAAGTCTTGCAAACCAAAGAAGGAATCTTTCTTTCCCAGTCTAAGTATGCTTGTGACCTTCTTTATCGCTTCCACATGGAATATTGTAAACCAGCCCCTTCTCCCTTCCAGTCTGGAGTCAAACTTTCTACCACTTGTACTTGTCCTGAAGTAGATGCCACCTTGTATCGTCAGCTTGTTGGTAGTCTTTTATACTTGAATCATTCCCGTCTTGACCTTTCCTTTGCTGTTGTTCGTGTTGCCCGTTATATGCAAACTCCTCATGAAAGTCACTGGAAAGCAGCAAAAAGAACACTTCGATATATTAGAGGTACAATTCAGTTTGGGATTCATTACAGTACATGGGGGAAACCTTTGTTGGTTGGTTTCACTGATTCAGATTGGGCCGGTGATCTTGATGATCGAAATTCTACTGTAGGTTATGTTTTCAGTCTGGGATCTGGACCTGTCACTTGGGCTTGTAAGAAACAACAAGCTCTTGCTCTTTCTGAATCAGCAGAAGCAGAATATCGAGCCATAGTTAATGCCAGTCAAGAAGCTTTATGGCTTCGACAGATCCTTTCAGAGTTTGGATTCGAGCAGCAGTAGCCTACTCCACTTTGGTGTGACAATCAAAGTGCTATCAAGCTTGCCAAAGATCTAGTTCTACATCAGTGTAGCAAACACATTGAGCTACACATGCACTTCATCAGAAATCTTGTTCATGATAGTGTTATTGAATTTCTCTATTGCCCTACAGATGATCAAGTTGCAGACATCTTCACTAAGTCTCTTACAGAAGCGAAGTTTTCTAAACTTCAGTCTATGTTAGGAGTTCAGGCATGTGTCTTTAAGGGGGGATATTCTCTAATGCCTCCTTCCTTCTTCTAATAGTGTCACTTTTGTAAATCCTTCAATCCTATCCCAAGTTGTTCTTAAGGGGGGATGTTAGGATATTTAGACACTTAGGAGTTAGTTAAGATCAACTTGTGTAATATATCTGTTAGGTAAAAGTGTGTTTCTTTAGTATGCATTAGTATGAATTTGTAAATATTTTAATCCGATGGTCACGATATGTTCTAGACATAGAGTGATATGACTGTTCAACTTCTCTTAGATCATACCTACCATTGATCCGTGGCTTAACACCCGATTGGTCTATGATCTCTATTTAAAGAGCATAGAGGGTCCTTGGCTAGTTGATTGATTATGAGAAGCTCATGTAACTTTCTTTCTTTTGCATAATAAATTGCTCCAAGTAGCTATTTGGCTGGGGCCATGAACTGTTTCCCTCTCGAGTGTTTTAACCACATGACAAACATTGGTGTGTTGATTTGTGATCTATTTGTGTGAAGCAGTATCTGAAGGTGTTCAGTCCTTTGGGAGTATCCTGTGTACCCGAACAATAAGGAGGAGGGGAGTGACCTAGCATAGGGATGCCATTTACCGTGGGGGTTGTAACATCTGGCGTACAATAGTCATGTTGATCAACAGTCACAATATTCCCCAAATGTGAAAATTGGAGAGTTCTAAATATTGTCGAAGCGACAACAATAATAGCATAAAATCAATTCCTCCCTAATAGAAGATTGTAATCTAACGGGGCATCAACCACTTCCACCTGAATGGAAAACAGTCTTACCCCAAGCTCGATAGAAAGTGCTGGAAATAGACCATGGGGATGGATATCCCATCCATCAAAATATTTTAAAGTAGTAGGTGATTTCATTACCTTCAGAGAACCAATGGCCCTCCAACAGGCTATAGACAAGACAGAATTCGAAGCTCCTTCATCCAGAACGGTCCGATGGACCTTTCTACCAATTACTACAGAGGCAATCTGAAAATGTGAGTTGGTGAGGTAGTATGGATTTATAGTTCTTTACATTGAAATGAATCAGGTTGGTATTATATGGGTCTAATGCCCCCAAATTTGTTAGCAGGTTTTTACGCTACGTTGGACAGCTCTGGAGTACCTCAAGGGTAGACATCGCGCAAGGATCCTGACCTAAATCTTCAACAACATTATAAAATTGGGTAGCTCGAGCATTGGGATTGAAAACTAACTTCCTAAGGGTAGCCTTAGGTGGTCGTAAAATTAAATCAAGATTAGGTTTTTCGATCATGAGAGGGCCATTAGACGAAGATGGAGGAGAACTAGTAGAAGGAACTTTGTCAGAAGGAGGATTTTCATCCTTTTTCTCTACTGTATTGTCATATGATTGACTATGAGTACTCAAACTGATGGTCTCAAAATATATCATCCAAATTTATTCCATGGAATTAGGTTTGCCCTGATTAGACATGTGGTCTATCAGTTGTTGTTGAGAAGGAAAAGGATTAGTAAGAGCTGCTGGTGATGGGTTACTCTTCAAAAACTTGCTAATTTCATCACAATGAGTACATTATTTTGTGAAGTGATCTCCTCCACACAATAAGTAGGGATATTTGGATTTCCTCTTCCTTTTATCATTCTAATTGGTCATTTGTTTAGGATTCTCATGTTGGTTTCCAGGTTTCTTGTTTTTACCTTTTCCCTTTTTCTTGTTGCCGGGGGTTTGGGCGCTTTGAATAGCATTTACCTCGATGGAAACCGTAGGAGTTGAAGGATTAGTGGTAGAAGCATTTTGTTTCTTGGAAGGTTTTTCCATCAACAAGGGCTGGATGGAACCAACCACCCCATCAACAGGAGTTTCTGCTGGTCGCTTAGTGGGATCTGTGTTGGGGCGAGGAGCTTGCAGAATTAAGTCATACAACGTTCTGGATTGGGAATATACCAAATAAAGATATTGCACATGACTGATAGCCTAATATTTAGTAACAAAACTGTCGATAGCCACGTCTCGGGCGACAGGAGCAAAATGACTTAGTGAACCAATCAGCTAGTAGTTGGTCCAGGGTGGGAGCTTTAATAATCCTTCTCCGCCTTCTCCACTCATGGATATGGTCTGATATGTGGGTGGAGGTATTCTGATAAAGTGAAGTCAAAATATCCATACCCATTTCATAACGAATGGGTAGCTGGAATTGTGTAAGGAAAACAGTTGCCAGAGAGCTAAAATCCATAAACAAATGTTGTGGAAGTTCAATGTACCATTTCGCAGCTGTAATAGTCAATGTGCCCTGGAAGAGCCTTAAACGAACAAAATCATCCATCAAAGAGTTCAAAGAACACCATAGATGGAAGGTCATAACATGGTTCTTGGGATTATCTCTGTAAGCAAGAATATTTCACCTTCTGCGGATAGAAGTTGTTCCTCTGGTTTGAATGGTTCAGATCCAAAACAAATGAATGACAAAGGATGAAGACCCTCCCTGGATGTCATAGATACCTGGAATTTCGCTTCGACAGTAAACCTATCTACCTACAATCAGATTAAACACACAAACACATCAAAGCTACCAGAACATAATCTATTCATCTATGTCAGTGACTAAGGAATCCAACAACATTTACATGTGAAATCAACAACAACAATAATGTGGGATGGAAATCATCTTTGCATTAAGATGAACGGAGAATTTTACAACCAATTAAGCCTTAGTGTCGACATGCATCTCCATGAAACCAACGCTTCATCCCGATAAGATCCAACTTTGCTCTCTATGATTTCCAATGGCTTGGGCCAAGTGGTCAATCCAATAGCATAACAATACCTCTATAGTTCCCCCCTCAACCATGGACATGAGCTTGTATTTATAAGGCTCAATGGATAGGAATGGTTGAGATATTTGT
This sequence comes from Pseudotsuga menziesii, assembly GCA_001517045.1. Taxonomy (NCBI): domain Eukaryota; kingdom Viridiplantae; phylum Streptophyta; class Pinopsida; order Pinales; family Pinaceae; genus Pseudotsuga; species Pseudotsuga menziesii. Next base: position 143,672 of record LPNX010208021.1, read on the forward strand.
GGATAAGGTGGCCTCTAAGATCCTATGATGGGGGATCTCAAGCTCAATTGACCCACAATGTTAGGGATAAGAGAGGACACGAGGCTCATGATCTAGAAGCCTCGAGAAACCTCTCTTTTTTCCCATTTTACCCAGGGTACCACCTTTTTCCTCTTATGACAGAGTGGTTCAGGTTAAAAATGATTATGGACCAAAGGCTATAAGCAGTGGCACCACTTATGGTAAACAAGATACAGGTGGTGCGATCAAGGTACTGCTCATGGCTAACAGGGAAAACGCGGTGCTGAGTATTTTCATGAAAGATTGACAATCAACATGGGTTTCTACTCCAAGTGCTAGGATTTAGGGAAAATATGTGAGTCAAAGGTCTTATCACATGGTGGTGACAGGATTTTGGTATAACAGGATTTCCCCCAAAGCATGAGTCTTAGAGGGATACGATAAATGAGAGATTTGAGAGAACAAGTCGTCGCTACGAGGTTAGAATGTTGGCTTGATCGGAGCATGTCATCAAGTAGGCATCTGTAGTACATCAATATTTTTGACTCATAGACACAAGTAATTGAATCATGGCTATAGACCAATACAAAGCAGATCCATGGGAGGAATAAACAAGCATGGCTACTAGAATACAGCGTAGATCCATGTGATCGAGGACTCAAACTTGGACATAGCTACGAGACATACAATATAGATCTATGTCATACAGACGCAAATTTGAGCATAGCCATGACCATAAAAATGTGGATCCATGCCAGACATACAAAACTCCATCACAACCTGGGAGAAAAGCAATGAATGCTTAAACAAATACCCAGGGTCTTCGTCTCATATTCCACAAAGTATGATTCTATCTATGTGATTACAATGATATGAAGTCGAACATGGTAGAAACCACTTGATTATCGGCCAATGATGCTAACCGTTAACAAGTGCGAGGGAGATCACCATTGATGTCAATGATTCCCAAGGAACCCTAGTACAATATACTGAGTGTGAATAGATGTCCTGATGTCAAACACCTAGTCGATTCTATCGATCAAAGGTCAATGATGTGAACCTATGTCGAGAGCGAGAGAAACTATCATTAAGGCATACAGATCTCAAGGTACTATGCATTGTTTCTAAGACTATTTCCCAGATGATGAGCTGATGTCGATGGAAAAAGTCTCATCAAAGGAGGGCCATGATGAGTCCCACATCGATGACATGAAACTCAAAATATAGTTATGGAATGATGTGAATGTAGTAACCATAGGACTGACTCAAAAGTAATGACACAAAGAATGTGTTGACTGCAGAGGTAATACTTCTTCAAATTCCCTTTGAACATCAGGCGGCACGACACAAGACTTGGCAGCATGACTGGACAGGACAAACACATAATGCGACAGTGGACAATGCATTATTTTGAAAGAATCAAAGGAGTGGCATGACTCATGAAAGTGGATCGTCATGGAGATTAGCTGAATACCCAATTGACTGACATGATATGCAGGCAAGTGCCATGTTTAAAGGTAATGACAAACTACTACCATTTATTTGCAAAATGATTCCCTTCCCATTTTCCCCATCATTATCGATGAGTGCCTCTTTTCAGTTTTACGAGTTCAAAGAGGGTAACAAACACTCGATATAGCCTGTCGGAAGACAAGTCTAGACTCATATGTTTTACAAACCTAAGAGAGGAGGGGTTCATTCCCAAAATGGGTCTCTCAATATTTAATTTAATGAGTCCAATGAAATAAAACTCGCTATCATTCATGTTTAGAGAGTCTGAACGATTACGGAAGAAGACTCCAAAGGGTCCTTTTTCATATGATTTAGTCTTTAAGGCCCGAAAAAGTGTAAAATCATACCTTAGAGAACTCTTCCAGTCATGATTGGCTGGAGTGTTCCTTTTTCGTAAATAGTCTATTTGAAACGAAAAAGAGATAACCTACGATCAGAGAGATGAATCTTCAAATGCTTTAACGAGCGTGAAGAAGACAAGATCGCTCGATAATCTTTTCATATTTAGGGAGCCTAAAAAGATATTAAAGAGGACTCCATGAGGTTTCTTTACACAATGTCAATTTTTACGAGCCTGGAAAGAATCGAAAATAGGCTTGATGATATTTTCGTGTTTAAGAAGTCTGAAAAGAAGTGAAAGAAGACTCCACGAGATTTCTTTACATAATGTCAATTTTTACGAGCCTGAAAAGAATTGGAAACGGACTCAAACCTTTTATACTAGGTTTAAGGAGCGTGACCAAAGTGTCGTAACAAACACTCATTGACTTTTTTGGTTTTATGGAAGTACGAAAAATTCATAAACAAACTCCCAAAGCTTTTTGCTATGGTTCTCCTATCCTGCAATCGAGTAAAAAACAAGTGTTAAATGCACTCATGATGAACATTAAGGGATTACAATAGATAAATTTCGAGTAAAAAGTGATTTTAAATAAAAAATATAGTATATCAAACCCAAAAATGCCTATATAAGTCATGTAAATAGTAAAAAATCAAATCATTTTACTATTTACTCATAGTGGAGAGCATTTGGAGCACTTTCCTAGACAGATCTTCAGCAGCTGATACCCGGGGTTCCCACTGTCGGATTTGAGTGTCGTCAGTTGCAGGTAATAGATAAAACCTTACTCTTTCTTTTCATAGAATTTATTTTGAGTTTTGATGGGGTTTTGGGCTTGTATGGAAAGCCCTAAAACCATGAACATGGGTGTTAACCCAAAAATCCCCCACATAGCTCTCAATGGCCTACACCACCCAAGGACACCATCTCACAACACCCATTTTCTGCATAAGACCTTCCATTAGACCCCCACAACTCCAAAAGAGCCCAAGGATGAAGAAAAGGGCTAAAACCCCCCAAAAAGAGCCCAAAATAACCCCCTAGGAGCTAAAGCCCTAAAAAAGGGGCTAAAACCCTAAAAGGGGCTAAAGGTAGGGAAAAAGGGGCTAAAGCCCTGACCAAGGGCTTAAAACCCTAAAATACCTTGGAAAAGCTATAAAAGGAGGGTGGGGGGTCACTCTCAAAACACTCCTCCATTGCCTATTGTTATGCTGCCCGTGGATTCTTTGAGACCTTTGCCTCTCAAACCACCCACATTCCCTCTCCTCCACATCCATTCCCACTTGAGCCATTGCTCCCCCAACCAAGAGAGAGAGGTTTCTAGGAGCTAGGGCATGGTGGCCCATTTCCACCCAATAGAGGTATAATGTTTCTTTACATGTTTGTTTAGTTATTTTTTTCTTTCTAACCTTGTTTTCTAGTTGCAGGTTTTATTATTGACATTGTTTGCAGGTTTCTCCATGGCAGCTTAGGTTTGTTTTGCAGGGTTAAGGAGGCGGAACCCTAACCCGTTTTCTATAGAGGGGTTCACAAAGCTTCATCCCCACTGCTTCTTTCTGCTCATGCTATTAGATCTAGTTTATAGTTGCTGCCATTTGCTTATTCTTGTTTAGATCAACTTAGTTTAATTTGCTGTTTTGTTTATACTATTTCCATTTCATTTTTTTTTTCTTATTTTCAAAGAGTAGGAACCTACCCTTGTTCCCTATAGGCATAAGGGAGCCATTATTTCTCTTGCAGTGAGGAGAAATCCTCACTACAGCTTTGGTGACCATACCAGGGCGATCCCACAGGATCCCTGTTCCAAAATTTTCAAGTTTTTTCAATTTTACCCTAGTTTTCAGAAATCTTATGTTAGATATGTCTTAAATCCTATTTATTTCCTATTTTAGTTAGTGCTGAATCCTCTGCTAGGCTAAGCCAAGTCAGACTGACCCCAGTACCAGTTACTGTCTGCCAGATCTGACCCTGCCTCACAAAAACCCCTTTCCGGAGCAGGGTGCTCTTATCGGGGCAAAAGGTGAGACTAGGGCACGCTTAATGAGCAAACAGGTGTGCCTAGGGTGCACTTAATCCCCAAACAGGCATGAATTCAGCCCAGAAGCTCAGGTTGTAGCTGTTTTTGCATTCTGTGAGACCCCCTCACTCATTTCTGGAAAAATCTCATGGCCCCCTCGCTAGATTTGGTAAAAAATGTGTGGCCTGTCACACAGAAGTTGAATTTAAGTTTAATTAATAGTAATTGTCAGTTTTAGAGGACTGTTAGTGTGGACCAGCCGCCTCTGTCCACCATTGCAGGTCTTTTTTAGTTCCAGTTTTTATTTTCTGCAAATCAATCCATGAACAAATGTGTAAATGTTAAATCAATCATCAAGGCTTAATAAAATGAACTAGTCTAACTAAAAGTAACTTAAAAATAACCATCTTGCTACCCCCTTCCTCCTCTACCCAGTCATCACCCTCTGGGGTATTCTGGGATATGAAGAAGGGTAAGCTCGTATAGATCTAAGCACTCCATGGTATTCTTCCCAAACCACTAAAAACGGGTGACCTGGAAGGTAGAGGGGGTAGAGAAGGAGGGCTTCTCACGGTGCTAAGCGTCCTCCCTGTTGACCAACCTAGCATCTGGGAGGTGACCTGAGGATCTACAGATGGGCTTAGTCCCATTGTGTTGAGAGCCCAACACCTTCTCTTGGTTTGAAGAAGAATATCACTGAGAGGTAGACATTTAGTTAGGCCAGCAATCCAGGGTTAATCACTGTACTTGCTTACAAATTTTTGTTTATGTTTTCATACAAAACCATGATATGAACTCTACCATGAATTCATAAACCATATTGCAACAACAAAATACCAGAACAAACAAGAAAACCAACACACCATACCAAATAATTAATCCAACTCAGTTCATGACGCTGAGTAAGCCTTAAAATTTACCAAATTTACACTAAGTTCAATCAATTCTGCAGTCTTTGAGGACATAAGCCCCTAACTGCTTCAACTGTGGGAAGTACTTGGGATTTTCCTAGAAACTCATTGTAAGGAGTACCACATGAACCCCAAAGTAGCTAGACATTGAGAGGAATTGCCAAGTGAAATGGGCAACGACCCCTTTCGATTGAGTAGAAGCACCCATGAGGAACAAGCCAAGCGCTGTCTTCTGGCAGCCTTGGTGGTCGAGAGACCACCTTTAGCCAATAGGAAGCCATTGAAACTGGGGTCCAAATCTCATACCCACCATTTTCATACACAAAAGCGAACACAATTGATCCTCCATGATCTTCCTCACGCCTAAGAGGTGAACCACCACCATTTGGAACACTTGATTGGCACTATCGAAGCCATTCTCAGTGATCTCCCACACCATCAGAGGGCCACACAACCTCTGATTATGACTCAGACCCATATCAGTCTGAACTAGACCTCCACACTGCACCATCTAGCCCCATGGCTAATACAAACCCGGATCCATTTTTCGGCCTAACCTTAGCAAGTGGACCCATGTCCACATCACAACCCGTCACCCACAACTTGGCAAGTGGTGCAAGAAAAATCATGCAGACTATCATTAGCCAACTGCCACCACCCATAGTGACTAGCCAAGATGGCCCAATGGTAACACACGGGGGTAGTGGCCCCTCCACACACACTGCCCCCCCCTGCCACACAGGGGGGCAATACAACGACCACCTACATTACCCCTACTCTCATACATGGGGGCAATGCCCCTACCACCTATTCCACCCCCCACACAGCACTTGGGGGCATTGGCCCATTTGCAATGGTGCCACCACAAGCACCCCCAGCCATGCAGATGCATTATGCACTTGCAAACCCCACCACCATCGCAACCCCATCCCACATCAAGTTGGGGTCAAATGTGCCCTTCATGGCTAGGATGAACTTGCTTGATTTGGCTAGATTAACAAATGACCCCATCCACCACCAATATTTCTGGACACCCATGCCAACTAAGCTGCCATCAGACATCTCAAAGTTTGAAGGCAAAGCAGGGGAATGTCCCCAAAACCACATAATGACATTCCATCTATGGTGCTCATCCAACAACATTGTAGATGAATCCATCAAGTTGAGGCTGTTCCAACGCACCCTTACAGGTGCTGCGGCCAAATGGTACATCGAGCTGCCACAAACCAAGTACCCCGAATTCAACTCCCTAGCCTTCATGTTCCTATAGTATTTCCAACTCCCTATCAGATATGACGAGGGGGTGGAGATCCTACTATCCTGCCATCAAAGCACTGTCACTCACATAACTGACCATATACACGAGTGGCGGCAATGCCGTAGCTTATACAAAATCCAACTAGACGACAAGATCTTCTTGGATTGGTTCCTTAAGACTTTTCTCCCACCCATCGCAAAGGACGTTGCATCTGAACATCCCCAATCTGAATAAGAGGCCATACTGAAGGGCCAACAATTTGACTTGATCTAATCTCAGTCTGGATACCTGTACACTATCATTCCAGATGCTCCCCATCCGAGTACCTCCTATCATGATGCACCGGGGGCATCCCATGCTGCGGACGGCATCATAGGGCCAGTCTCCCAACAGCTAGAGCCTCGACCAACACCACTTTCCATCACACCACAACCAAGAAACACTACTAATGTTGCTTACCAAAACCAAGCTCTGGACTATGCTAGAATGATGTCCCAGTCCGGAGCAACGACTTCCTATGCACAACCTGCACCACCATAGCAGGCTCAGGCCATGGCTTGGCCAGCACATCAATATGTGGAGAAAATGCCCACATTTGTGGCACCACCACCCCCACAAATCTACTATGCACCACCAGTGCAACAAGTTCAAGCCCCCGCCCTCGTTCCACCCACTCTATTGGGACAAGTGTTTGCACAGCAAAACCATCCCAACCAGCTCGCCCCCAACAATCAACAAGGGAAAGCTAGAAACAACCGGCCCCGCAACCAAGGAAATAACCAACCGTAGGGAGGCGATCAACAACCAAATCCTCCCAACAATGCTGCAGTAAATCGGCCAGCCCATAACCCCCCATGACCAAATGCACTAAGATGCAACGCCTCGCTGCGCACAAACCAACCATGCACACTTTGTGAGGTCTATGGGAACTACACATTCGAGTGTCCCCTCATGGCTCGTGCTAAGCAGGCCATTCAAAACGAGGCCCAACAGGTCACTAATGCTGCCAATCAAGCCCAACCCAACCTGGCACCACAAGGACCTCCTCCCATGGTGCTTCAAAACCCACTGCCAGTCCAAGGATTGGTTAAAACCGCACCCCCTCCCCAACCCAATCCCAACGCTCCGGGGGCACATCCCACGGCCGAAACAGGTGTTCATCACCTGCTAGCCATGACGACTAAAGAGGTCAACTTGCAAACCAGGCGAGATCAGTACTGTACCACCATCGAACCTATTGACTCATCAGCAACATCCACATCTAATACAGTCAACTTACCTCTTCAGCTACCCCCATTTCCACGCCCCCCCATATGCAGAATTGCCAATAATGGCACAGCTAGAGCTGCAGTCAGTTATATCATTGTGGATGATTTGGCCCAAATGCCAACCGCCATGTCCGCTCTTGAGGTACTTAAAACATGTCCAACGTAGCGAAAAGTATTATTAGCTACTCTAGGGGCAGTAGACCCCTCTGACTCCAAGTTAATCACGTTTGACACAAAGAACGGAGAGCCACGCATGCCCTCCACTATCGCCTTCCAAATCCCGGTGTCCATCCGAAACTTGGTTGTGCACTGATGCATAGTGTATGAGGGGGCATCCACATGCGTCATGTCTACCTTGGTTTGGCAGAAGCTTGGATCATCGATTCTGCAACCATCCTCCATGAATCTGTAGGATTATGATGGACATCCCACTAAATCCCAAGGAATCCTCCCCCATGTCCCCATCATGTTAGCTGGGAAGACTGTCCTGATTGACATCGAAGTCATCAATGCTCAACTAGACTACAACCTCCTCCTCTAATGGAGTTACATGTATGCCATGCAAGCTGTCGAGTCAACTGTCTTTCGCCTCAGGATGTTTCCCCATGAAGGGAAGATTATGACGGTTGACCAGCTCACCTACCATGATCCGCAAGGGTTAATAGTGCCTGTCAATGTTATCCCTACCATCACCACCTTTGAGTCGCAAGGGGCGACTGCACACACTAATGTCATCCCTGCAACCAACACTGTGGTTGAAAACACACCAGCCTCCCCACCATTGAATGTGGGCCCTGGGTTGTTTACCGATCCCACCATGACGGTTCCTTTCCCATTGGTGTCACCATCAGTGACACAAAAGCAAACTGCGGACTTGTGCATGGTATCATCAAGCACCGCTGCACCCAAATAGCAACCGTAGCCACATCCCCAACCATAACCACAACATCGCCCGCAACCATAACACCAACAGCAGCCACAACATCATCAACAACCATAGCACTACACATAGCCGCAACCACAACTACACCTCCACATGCAACCAGCTGGGAGTTATGTGGGCTCATCTCCAGTCCATACAATTCCCTCCTCTTTCCCCCACCTGGTGTCATGAGCAAGCTGGTCATGGCCACCTTAAGCCTACCCAACTTTACGTTGGGGATCCCGGTGTGGTATCTAGATCCACCAGCTCAACCAACAATGCCCTAGGTTGTGTTAACTCCTGTGCAACTTATTGCGGTTGAGTCTCACCCCCCACCCACTCCGCATAAGCCAACCACCGCACCCGCACCTACACCACCCCAACCCAAAAGGGTGAGGGAAATAACACCAAAGCCATCGCAAAACTGTTAGAATAATCAACCCATAGTTTACCCATTTAGACATTAATTTAATTATTTCTGTCTTATTAGCCTAGTTCATGTGTCCCACCTTGTGCAAGTTGTCATTTGCCTATCTATAATGGTCAAAATTTCCTTATTTGACTCATGTAGCACATGGGAGAGCTAAAGGAATCAATTCTACTTTATTCCTGGCCTCCTAGGCACCCTTCTTCTTTTTCTGCTTTATTGCCTGCTTTTTCAGTGTTTTAAGGAAAAAGGAAAAGATAGACTAGGTGAGGTTGACTAGTTTTTTTTCCTACACATCCTCCTCTCTTTTCTCCATGCAAAAGCATGTATGAGCTTCCATTCCACCACTCTTTAGCTTGCTTAAGCCATTTTTCCAATTCGTGAGCTCCATGACAGATTTGGGATCAACATTTTACACCTATGGGGGATTTGCTTATTTTTAGTAAGCCTACTTTATGCTAGATTTGAATTGCTCCTCATGCATTCGAATCCCTGATGTATGTTATTTATTCAACAACCTATGTTATTATAGGGTTGGCTATTGTACACTGATTTAATACAGTTTAGTGTTCAGCTCCAATTTTCAGTCTCTTTGTGAGTGATTTTGCATGATCAATTGTTAATTGTTGTGAGTAAAATTAATCTATCACCTAGTTCAATTTCCACATGGTATCAGAGCCATTGCAGGTTGTTTCTCTCCTTCAAAAATTGTTTTGCAGGTTCGACATTAGTGACTAGGAGCCTTCTACTGATAGCCGGGACAGATTTTCTAAGCTATGGATCAATCACATAAAACTATCTTAACTCCCTTCAATTTCTTTGAATGGAAAGCAGAGATGGAGATACTGTTGAGAGCGAAAGGCCTCTACAGGGTGACTATGGCAACAGAAGTAGAGCCCAATGCAGCTGCAGAGAAGATAAAATGGCACAACAGGAGGGATGAGGCTTATGGCCTCCTGTGTCTTAGTATTTCCAGAGACCTCCTTTTCCATCTTGATGGATTGACATCACCGAATGAAGTATGGGAGAAGCTTGATGATATTTTTGGAAAGACAGATGAGATGAGGGGACATCAAATAAAAAATGAGCTGATTTCTCTGAGTCCAAATAGCTTTGAATCCCTGCAGCTATATTTCTCCAAGTTCAAAGCACTAGTTTTACAGCTGAAATAGTGTGGTATTGAAAAGAAAAATGATCAGCTCGTATTGGCCATCCTCTCAAAGCTGGGTCCTGATTGTTCAGTGTTTGTTTCGACCTTCTATGCCACAAAACTGACAGCTTGAACCTGGAATATGCCTAGCCTTGCAGATTTCATGGAATCTCTCACACAAGAACAGGACAAGCCGGTGATGATGGGCACCATCAAACCATCCAAAGATCAGGCTTTGATTGCTGGAGATTCGAAGGTGGATTCAAAAGGAAAAAAGAAAGCTAAAAATCCACCTGAGCAAAAGAGAGACAAGAAACAGTCTCCGGAGGATCCACAAGGTCCCAAGAAGAATTACCAGAAGAAGAAGAACAAAGGTGAAATGAACAAGTGCACATACTACAATAAGGGAAATCACTCTGAAAGCTCTTGTATGCAAAAGCAGATAGACATGCTGACCCAACTCCTGGAGAAGAATGGCATCTCCCTTCCAGAAAGCTCAAAGAAGAGAGAAGGAGGATCAAGTTCAGATGACAGAGAGAGAGTTCATGCTCTAGTTGCTGGCACATCAAGCTCACCCAGTTTTATCATTGATTCTGGAGCTTCAAGACACATGGTTTCGACTAAGGAGGCCTTCTCCTCACTGGACATGTCGAAAGGACCATCTATTGTACTGGGAGATGACTCTCTCACTGAAAGTAAAGGAAAAGGAAGGATAGATCTTGATCATGGTTAGTTCAGCAATGTGCTGTATGTGCCTGGTCTCACCTCCAATATCCTGTCAGTGTACTAGATGACCCACACTAGGTCTCCTAAGAAGGTCATATTCTCCCCCGATGAAGTTGAGATCACAGAGATCTCAACTGGTAGAGTCATTGCAAAAGGAGTTGCGAATCATGCTCAAAAGGTATACATGTTCTCACACTTCCTACCTTACTCAAACCCCTCTACTCTTCTCATTCATGCTAATGAAGCTAGGAAGCTGTGGCATGAAATATTTGGCCACCTAAATTACAAGTATCTTTCTGATCTTAGTGAAAAAGAGATAGTCATAGGGTTTCCCAAGATAAAATTTTCCAAAGGAGTCTGCCAAGGTTGTATCCTAGGAAAACACCCAGAGCACAAATTTGAGAGAGCTAGTCATGAGAGAACCTTTGCACCCCTCGAGCTGATCCATAGTGATGTTGCTGGCCCATTCCCTCATATGTCCATGAGTCAGGCAAAATATGCATTGACTTTAATTGATGACTTTTCCAAGTATTGCTGGGTTCACTTCCTGAAACACAAGTCTAAAGTTTTTGGCCTATTCAAAGTCTTTAAGGCTTTGGTTGAAAACCAGTCTGGAAGAAAACTCAAGGCCCTCAGATCTGACAATGGT
>LPNX010208021.1:155714-221813 GCA_001517045.1 Pseudotsuga menziesii
GAAAGCAAAACTCCTTTTCTTTCAGGAGTGAAGCTGGAAGAAGCTGATTCTTCACCTATGGTAAACAATACACTGTATAGGAAATTGATTGGATGTTTATTGTATCTGACACATACTAGACCTGATATTTGTTATGCAGTAAGTGTGGCTTCTAGATTCATGGATCAGCCTCAAGAGATCCATTTGAAAGCAGCCAAAAGGATCCTTAACTTTGTTCAGAGAACAAGGACACATGGGATCTTATATAAAGCGAAATCTGATCTTGATTTGATTGGATTTACTGACAGTGATTGGGCAGGTGATAGCACAAACAGAAATTCCACTTCAGGATATGTGTTCATGCTTGTAGAAGGGCCAATCAGCTGGTTAAGCAAGAAACATAGTGCCATTGCACTCTCATCTACAGAAGCAGAGTACAGAGGAGTTGTTAATGCAGCAACTCAATGTTTATGGTTGCAAGGTTTACTTGGAGAGTGTGGCTTCGAACCAGAGTACTCAACTACCATCTACTATGATAACCAGAGTACCATTCGAATTTGCAAATATCCAATTCAGAAGCAGAGAACCAGACACATTGAGATCCATATGCACTACATCAGAGAACTTGTGCATGATGGCACCATTCACCTACTCTTCTGTTCATCTTCCGAAGAAGTAGCTGATATCTTCACCAAAGAATTTTGTGAGAAGACCTTCAGCAATCTCAAATCACTGCTGGGGATTTCTGATCATGCTATGAAAACATGAGTGAAGACAAGATTCTACAATTTTGTTTTACAGTCCATGTTTAAGGGAGGATTTTCCCAAGTTGGTTTTGCCTCTTTCCTTGTTTAAATGGACATGCAGTATGTAAAGGGTGACTAAGCCTTGTTGCTAGTCCCTATAATTTTCTGATATATTACTCATAAGTCAGGATTAAGCGGGGGTATTAGAATAATCAACCCATAGTTTACCCATTTAGACATTAATTTAATTATTTCTGTCTTATTAGCCTAGTTCATGTGTCCCACCTTGTGCAAGTTGTCATTTTCCTATCTATAATGGTCAAACTTGCCTTATTTGACTCATGTAGTGCATGGGAGAGCTAAAGGAATCAATTCTGCTTTATTCCTGGCCTCCTAGGCGCCCTTCTGCTTTTTCTACTTTATTGCCTACTTTTTTAGTGTTTTAAGGCAAAAGGAAAAGCTAGACTAGGTGAGGTTGACTAGTTTTTTGTCCTACACATCCTCCTCTCTTTTCTCCATGCAAAAGCATGTATGAGCTGCCATTCCACCACTCTTTAGCTTGCCTAAGCCATTTTTCCAATTTGTGAGCTCCATGACAGATTTGGGATCAACTTTTTACACCTATGGGAGATTTGCTTATTTTTAGTAAGCCTGCTTTATGCTAGATTCGAATTGCTCCTCATGCATTCAAATCCCTGATGTATGTTATTTATTCAAAAACCTATGTTATTACAGGGTTGGCTATTGTACACTAATTTAATATGGTTTAGTGTTCAGCTCCAATTTTCAGTCTCTTTGTGAGTGATTTTGCATGATCAATTGTTAATTGTTGTGAGTAAAATTAATCTATCACCTGGTTCAATTTCCACAACAACCATGACAAGTCTCACCTTGTGTCGTCTATGAACAACAGGGCCATCCAACTTAGAATTGCCCTGAAATTCCAATGATCTATGCACATCTGGATGCCATGGATACGAATGAAAACATCCTCGTGGTTGAACTCCCAACCGTGACAGTAGTCAGAAACAAGGCATTGAGGACAAACCATGCTTGTGCCCTTTATGGCTTGTATGGACATTACTCCCACCATTGCCAAGACCTACCCAAATTTTGAATGGCTCTCGCTGACCTCCATCACCATTCCCTTGAGTCTGAAATCACCTTAATCAAAGAAGTCCACCCACCACCACCTTCTTTGGACACCATGTCCATTTACATGATGTCCAATTCTACAGACCCTCTTGTCTCCACCATCACCGATGGTTCATTAGACCTGTCTCTTTTGTTGTTTCCTTAGTCATAGCCACAACCTCAGTTACCAGGGAAACATTGGGGTTCATTCCCACTCAACATGATCCTTTTACTTTTCCTTTTCCCACCATCCAATATCATGAGTAAGTCTAACTTGGAAACCCGCAATCTACAGGATTTCACACTAGGAGATCCTATGTGGTACCTTGAACCACCTACCCCACCTCTAAGGCCCCAGGATGTGTTGACTCATGTCCATCCAATTGATATTATGTTGCACCTACCTCCAGGTCCATCAAAGACTCCTCCCGTCTCCAGGACTGCCCCTCTTCCTCCAACAGAGACTGGGGACAAGGAAACCAAAGCCATAACCAATACCATTTTCAGGATATCTAGCACCAGTTTTCCTTTTGCCTCGTTGGCTGTGGAAGATCCACCTGATCTATCCCGGCACCACTTATGCGATGACGGTGATATATGTAAAACCACCTTAGGTTTTACCCCATTCCATTTAAACCATAGTGTGGAATCTGTTCTTCCCATAAAAGACCAGATTCTGTCATCCTTCCTTGCCAATGACCTTCGTCTCAGCAAGGGGGCATACCTCTTTGCTGACTCAGACGGTTGACTCTTGAAGAAGCTGTGCAAGGGGCTCCACCTCAAGAGAGTCTATGTCTGATATAACCACTATGAGTCCCTTATAGCGTAGTTTTTTTTCCCTTTCTTGTTTTTCAACATTTTTTAGCACAAGTCAGGGGCAGCACCATTAGTTGCTAGTCAAAAGTCACTCAAAACCTGTTCGAGACACTTCTCACACCTCTGGGATCAAATTTCTATCTCCTTATGAGACCATTGTCTCATGTTTAATAAGTCAATTTCGGGACCATTTCCCACAAGTCACCTCAATTTACGAGCCATGACATAATGATGCAAGTGTCTACAGACCTGTACTTGCATCACACTTCCTGATCGCAACTCATGCGAGTTTTTGGGCCGCCGCCTGTTAAGGATTGGAATTTTACTTTTATCTTTTGTATTTATGATTGTCTTTTTTCACTGCACCTTAAGCGAACATCTGGACCATCGTCCACAAAACCCTTTGTTTTTCTTCCATGTATTTGACATAGAAGTATCCTCGGGCCGCTGCCCATTAATGATTGTACTATACTTTTATTTTTGCATTTATAATTGTCTTTTTTCACTGCACCTGACGTGGACCTCTGGACCACTGTCCATAATTTTTTTTATTTTTCTTCCATGTATTTGGCATATAAGTGTCCATGGACTTGCACTCACATCGCATGTAGTCAAGTTCATCCACCACAACACACACACACGCTCTCCTGACCTCTATTCGAGAGCCACCTTGGTTTGCGTGCCTCTGCCGCACCGACTCAAGAGCCTCTGCCATGATCTATCCCACACATGTATTGGTATGTTTGAGAGCCTTCTGCTCTATCCATACTGCGTGGATGACCTTTGGACCTTTGTCCACCGTCCCGACATGGGGCACCGCTTGTGTCACCACAGTCGGTTGACCACATTGGAGTTTCATTTAATCTCTTTTCTGACTCCTTAAAACAATGAAAAGATCACCGAGCATAGCTGCTTCCTTTCCCGCTCGCTAAAGTATAGGAAAGGGCGTCTACATCATCTCGTTTACCTCCTTTTGCGGACCATGTAGACCATTTCATGAAAAGGACCTCCTTGGTACACTCAAGCCAAGACCATTTCCCTCTGCATACTTTTATGCTTTCTCGGGCAGAGGGGCCGCACTTCACGAAAAATATCACTATCGGTTGTTGTTAAGCTCTTTTCCAGCCATCTCAACAAGAAAAGATTGCCAAGCAAACTTGGTTTCATTCATACTCGTAAAAGTATTTGAATGACTATCTAGTCAGTATAGTTTTAACCTTTTCTGGCCTGATTGGACTACCAATGGTAAAGAAGTCTCTCATCCCCTCCAGGATGGGTGAGCTCTCCTATGTACACTTTTATCCTTTTTCTGGTACAAGAGACTACCAATGAAAAAGAGCCCCCACTAGAGTCTTCTTCGTGCTTTCAGACTCTCTAAAATTGAAAGCACCATCGAGCATTTACCTTCTCGGGCTCGCCAAAAATCCACGAGATCGTACCATAATGGTGTCTCTAGACACCACCCCACAGAAAATAGTTTGGCAGCATCCCCACATTGGGTCACCTTTGTTCAGAGTACTCTGCAATGTGTCTTCCTTGGATCCCATCAGTATAAAAAATGTCCACCTCCTCCAAATATTTCCCATCTGCAGTGACATTCTATGATCCCATTCCCATGAGTTAAGTTTCATTTGCTACCTGGTCCGCCCTACCATCATACTCTGAACAAAGGAAGTTTGAGTCTCCCACTCCCCCCCTGCCCCCGTTCAATTTTTTCCTTCCCTCCCCTCCCACCCAATTCAATGAGTCAGTCCGCAGATTGATTCACACCTTTTGGTTATCCCTCATGCTCCTGTTCAAGGAAAAATCATTGCCTTGACTAAGGGCAGGTCTCCCTCTATCGACGCCAGCACAAGAGGATAGACCCAAAGGTCCCTGTACCTTGGTTTCATTAACATCATTGATGAGTTACTTGGACCACTTGAGAGGAGTCCTTAGTGCCTCTTGGGATGGTTGTTTCTCACGTGCTTGACTTCAACTCCATCATCGCACCGTTGATATTTGTACAGGGTTTGTTCCACACAGTACTTGGTCGAAGACCCCAGATGTCACCTGACTCTAGCACATTGGTGAGTCCACTCGAGTGACCTAAATAGGTTATGTCCCTTGTGATTTCCGGGTTGCGTTGGAGACAGTGTTCAGAAGCCCCATGAATGCTTTGATATACCTTTACAATTGATACAACATACTTGTACCGTAGAGACTCTGACTCTCAATCAGTGAGTCCACACAGCTATGTACCAGATCCAACAGACCGTCAGTCATGAAGATATAGCATTCCATGAGAATTCCCTGGCTCTATTGTACCAGATCAGTACTGTATTCAGCCTCACATGGAGGAAACCATCATTGTAACAACAGTTGTATATGATCGGCTCTTGTATTTTAGAGCATAGATCAAATGATTCTTTTAACATTGTCATGAGCATGGGAATGCCTGCCTCATCCATATACATGTGACACATTTATTATATCTCACCCATTGATGGGAACCAAAAGCCACCATGCCCCAGCCCCGGAAGCACCACCTCTCTACAGTAAATCCTATGATGTCCGTCAGCCATACGTTGAGCTCCTACCCTCACACATCAGGGGGCAGTCTGTTAACCCAAAAATCCCCCACATAGCTCTCAATGGCCTGCACCACCCAAGGACACCATCTCACAACACTCATTTTCTCCATAAGGCCTTCCATTAGACCCCCACACCTCCAAAAGAGGCCAAGGATGAAGAAAAGGGCTAAAAACCCCAAAAAAGAGCCCAAAATAACCCCCTAGGAGCTAAAGCCCTCAAAAAGGGGCTAAAGGTAGGGTGAAAGGGGCTAAAGGCCCAAAAAAGGGTCTAAAGCCCTGACCAAGGGCTTAAAACCCTAAAATCCCTTAGAAAAGCTATAAAAGGAGGATGGGGGGTCACTCTCAAAACACTCCTCCCTTGCCTATTGTTATGCTGCCCGTGGATGCTTTGAGACCTTTGCCTCTCAAACCACCCACATTCCCTCTCCTCCACATCCATTCCCACTTAAGACATTGCTCCCCCAACCAAGAGAGAGAGGCTTCTAGGAGCTAGGGCATGGTGGCCCATTTCCACCCAATAGAGGTATAATGTTTTCTTACATGTTTTTTTAGTTATTTTTTTCTTTCTAACCTTCTTTTCTAGTTGCAGGTTTTATTATTGACATTGTTTGCAGGTTTCTCCATGGCAGCTTAGGTTTTTTTTCCAGGGTTAAGGAGGCGGAACCTTAACCCGTTTTCTACAGAGGGGTTCACAAAGCTTCATCCCCAGTGCTTCTTTATGCTTGTGTTATTAGATCTAGTTTATAGTTGTTGCCATTTGCTTATTCTTGTTTAGATTAGCTTAGTTTAATTTGTTGTTCTATTTATACTATTTATATTTCATTTTTTTTTCTTATTTTCAAAGAGTAGGAACCTACCCTTGTGCCCTATAGGCATAAGGGAACCATTCTTGCTCTTGCAGTGAGGAGAAATCCTCACTACAATGGGCACCACGCATACCCCTTGTGGGATACGCGGTACCTCACTAGAACTGCACCTAAAAAAAAGCTGATAGGAAATGCCACCGCCTGTCTCCAACAGTGCATAGGCGATGTCGGCTGTGGAGATTTCAAACTAATAGCAGGAGCAATAATAAACCATTCTTTTGAATTTAAATCATTGGAGATGGTTCTAATGCATGCTATGATTTTTTTTGGTAGGTGTTTGTTGCTCAAACATGGTGATATGGAAAGAAAGACAACATGACAATGATGACGCCTTTGCTGAAAGAAATGCGGGTTGTATAGCCACATTACGAGACTGTGGGCTCCTAAAAATATTCCAGACCCCAAGCATAGTATCAACCGAGCGGTTTTTAGAGCACATACTTCGGATGTGGAATCCGAAGCAGCAACATTTCGAGGTGGGGGCCCATATTCTAACAGTGAAGGTAGAGGAAATCTACTTCTTGACTGGTCTCTTGAGACAGTGTGCCCCCATCTTACTGACAGATTCCTGGGGAGGGGATATCACCACTTGAGAGTTGATATATCGTCACTATGTTCCAGGGACGAGGACATCGGGGAAGAAAATCCCCATCAGAGCAGTGATAGACAGGCCTCTACGGACTGTCCTATTTACCATGCAGAGGGTGGCTGGGAGTCAGGGTGTGCACCAGGCTTCTAGGGAACACATGTTATATTCCATAGAGGCCATGGATCCCATGGTATTCAACTGGGTGGAAGCCATGCTTTCGATATTCAAAGATCAGATTACTAAGTGTCGGCAGGGAGAGCTAAAGAAGTTCATCTTTGGTTCCATTTTAGCCTACTTCTTCTTCGAGTAGGTGCCGCAGATGAGACCTCAGGTGGTCTTCAGAAGCCTGAGAGCATGGGACCCTCGTATGCTAAGGTGGGTCCAGATTATCGCTCGTACAAGAGAAGGTAGAGGGAAGGTGAAGTTCAGTGATCCATTCTTTAGATGGATCTGAGATCAGATCCTCATGGTGGAGGATTATGCTTATGTGGGCATAGAATTCCGGGGAGACCTTAACCTACTGCTCCCACTTGGTAGACAGTGGGGCGACATCGGTAAGAAGCAAGAAACCCTAAAATGGATGAAATTTTTTTTATGTTTTTTGATGTTTTTATACTTTTTATGTTGAGTAACGAGACATGGATATTCTCATGCAAATTTTGGAGCAGTGCGACCTGGGGGAGCCTCCCCGTTGGATAGGCGAGCTGGAGTCCACTTTGTACCATAGGGTGATGATATCACTAGGGAGTTAGAGGAAAAACTGGAGAGGTTGACCTTGGATATCCTAGATGCTTCCATTAATGACCTCCCTATGTAGTATCAAAGACCTACAGTGGGAGTACCGAGTCAATTCAATAGGTTGCTATGTAGAGTAGCTCGGGCAGTGATGTGTTACCACGAGCATCACTAGTGTATGAGATATGTACTGAAGGCTGATGGCTTCAGGATTTTGTATGGTGATTTTTCCTGAAAGCCTATGTGATTCAGATGAGGTCTTGTGACCTATTTTTTGTAAACTTGTTGATATATATATATATATATATACAGACTTTTACCCGACGTTTATACGTCTCAAATGGTGAATGCATTTTACATGAGTTTTATGTGTCTTTTAATGTTTATTTACAATAGACCATGTTTCATTTCAATGTCATGAATGAGCAATATGCCAATCTAGGATGTAATTATCCAATGAGTCGGCAACAACATTATGTTCCCTAGGGATATGCCTATAAGTGATGGTTTCAAATGATGTTTCTAACAAACATACTCTCCGGAAGAGGCAGAGAAGTACAGGGTTTCTACTGGTGTAGACATGGTTCAGATGATAAACCACAAGTTGTGAGTCCATCAAGACTATTAGATTGTGAACATATTGGGAGGCAGCTTTAGTTAGAAGACCAATGACTACTTGATACTCAGTGTTGTTATTAGTAGAGGGACCTATACAAACTGCTTCTGAACTGACCAAATATTCAGCTGGGGAATAGAGGACCCAAACAGCTGAGGTGAGATTCGAGGTGTGGCAACAAGCACCATCAGCGAAGCCTTAGAAAGCCATATGCATGACCAAAACATGGTATAAATAGATGTAGACACTAAACTCAAAACCATCTTGAAAATACTAAAATCACATTGAAAGCCAAGCAATATACATATATACAAGATACTATCCAAGAAAACCCTAGGCATAGTACCTTTTCAGGTAGAACCCATTGCGAGGTTTCCCCAAAGGGATTCCATCATAATCAACGAGATCGTAGGCTCCTTTCTCTAAAACCTTAGAAATGACAAAAGGTCCATACCACATGGACTCAAACATACCCTTGCCTAGATTGTCATATCTGTGGTCATAAGTCGAAACTAGGTCACCCTAATTAAAAGCACGAGGTTGGACAGATTTATCATATTGCGCCTTGACGCGTTTCTTATGTGCCTCATTAGCCAAGGCAACATCTCTTCTAGTCTTGTCAAGGTTATTCAAGTATAAAAATATTTCTTCCTCTGCGGAAGTGTCTGGGAGAAGTTTGACGGAAAATTGTAAAGATGGAATCTGACATTGAATCAGTAAGACAGCTTCAAGTCCATAGACAAGTTGGAATGGCATGAAACCAGTGGGTGTTTTCACCAAAGTCTGATAAGCCCAAACAGTAGAGAAAAGAACATGGTGCCAGTTGGATTTATGATCTCCAACCATCTGACGAAGCATAGTTTTTAAAAATTTGTTAATGGCCTCTACCTGACCATTAGCTTGTGGATAAAATGGCGTAGAGTTTTCATGACGAAAACCAGCTTGGCGCTCAGTTCCTCCGTCATTTGATTAGGGAAATGGGATTCGTGATCAGTAACGATGGACTGCAGGACTCCAAATCTAGCTATGATATGATTGAACAATAAGAGAGCAGCAGTCTTACCATCTTCCGCATATGTAGGCATGGCCTCAGCCCATTTTTTGAAATAGTCAATGGCTAGGATAATGTAACCATGCCCCCCTGCTGAGGTAGGTTTACAATGCATGAAGTCAATCCCCCATTTGGAAAAGGGGACAATGGCAATGACAAGGTGTAGCGGAGCAGGATGCGTGCGCCTTTTGGGATAAAAATGTTGACAAGGTGGGAATTTCTTAACAGCCTCATGACAGTCTTTGAAGACGGAAGGCTAGAAATAGCCAGTGCAAAGGATTTTTTGGGTTGTAGCCATCCCAGATAAATGACTGCCACATTCTCTAGAGTGGCAATCATTTAACACATGTTCAGCCTCCTCATGGGTGAGGCATCACCAGAGAATGGAATCAATCCCACATCTATACACAGTATCATTCAAGATGAGGTAGTATTTCACGTGGTGAAGGATACGTCAGCGATTGTCATGGGATAAATGCAGCTGAAATCGTTGTGTTTGGAGATAAATAAGCAAATCTCCATACCATGGATCGGTAGTGCTAATCAAGACAGGAATTCATCCAAAAATGAATCATTGGGCTTAGATTCCGTCGAAGTACAGGGAAGATCACACATGAGCTTGGAAAATACCGAGGATTTCTTTGATGCGGCTTTGGCAAATTAGTATGACTATCCATCGGGAGTACTTGCCCCCAAGCACCTGACGAGTTAGGATGTAATACATAAGGTTATGGTCTGCCAATACAATGGTAGTGCGGAGTATAATGTAGTGACGAAACTTTTGTACAGCAATGACCATGGCCAATGCTAACTTTTCCACACGTGAATAGTGAGTTTCGGAATCCATGAGATTCTTACTGGCATAATGAATCATGTGCTCCTGACTGTGGAGATTTTCCTGCACTAAAACCATAGCGATGGTAGTAGTGGAGGTAGCAATATACAAGAGAATGTCCTTTGAATAATCCGGGGGGTGTATCATGGGTGAATGAGTCAGAGCATGTTTAATATTATCAAAGCGTGTTGGGCTTGGTCATCCCAGAAGAACAAGGTGTTCTTCTTAAGGAGACACATATAACTGTGCATTTTCTTTGCAAAATTGCACACGAAATGACAGAGAAATTTTTCCTTCCCTTGCAAACTTTGGAGTTCAAGGAGATTAGTTGGGGCTGATAGAGCTAAAATGGTGGCAATTTTCAAAGGATCAATCCGGATGCCATCTTTAGATACCACAAAACCTAGCAGATGTCCCATCTCAATGCAAAAAACACATTTATGCGGATTGAGCCATATATTATAATGATGGCATCTCAGGAATATCTCTCTAAGATGACCAGGGTGGTCCTCCCATCGTTGTGAATGAGCATGGATGTCGTCAAGGTACGGTTCAACAATATGTTTAATATCGTGAAACGCATAGGACATCGCACGCTGGAATGTGGCTCCAGCATTTTTCAACCCAAAAGGTAACTTCTTATATGCAAAGGTTCCCCATGGGCAAATGAATTTCATCTTATGCTGATCGGTGGGTAATATCTCAATCTGATTATAGCCAGAGAAGCCATCCCTAAATGAGAAGATGACACTTCTAGCATAGTTGTCGATAATCTGATCGATGTGTGGAGTAGGAAAGTTGTCCTTGGGACAAGCTTTATTTAAATCTCTAAAGTCAATACAGACTCTAATGGTGCCCTACTTTTTATTGACAGGGACAACATTCAATACCCATTTTGTCAGGGGTATAGGATAAATAAACCCAGCTTTGAGAAGTTTCTCTATTTCAGCTTTAATAGCTGTGGCCTTCTGACGATGGACTTGCCTTAGTTTTTTCCTGACAGGTTTAGCTGCGGGATAGGTTTTAATCTCATGGACCACAATGGATGGGTCAATCCCTGGCATCTCTTCATAAGACTAGGCAAAAATACCATGAAATTCTTTGAAAAGTGCCTTGTATGCTTCGGATTCATCTGCTGAGTAGTTCTGCCCAACATGAACATGCTTGATGGTATCAGGATTGACTGATATGTTAATCAGATTCGTCTGAGAAATGTTGCAAAGGTTTCCTTCAGAATCTGTGTCTTGCAACAATATAGGACTTTGGGGTATGTTGACAATATCAGTAGGAAACAAGGATGCATAGTCATGGCTAACCGAATTGGTGTTGGGGAGGAACATGGATCTATGATGGTGATCCTCCCAAATGGACTCATCTGTATTCATGATCTCTATAATGGACTCGTTGGAAGGAAAAGTCTCATAGAGATAATCTAGAGTAGGAAGAGAAGGTTCTAACCACTACAGTAAATGGTAAGGATCCAAAGCCAGTAGATGAAGATCATTAGTGTGATCATCGAAAAAGGTTTGAATGGTGTCATACATTGCTTTGTGTGGAATTAACGAGGTGGACTCAACAACTTGTTTACCGTTAGGCTCATAATCAAATGAGGTGATCATATGGACTATCGCGGTATCCGTGCTAGGAGGAGTGGATGGAAAAATCCCCATAAGGGATGAATCCTTCAACATTCCTACCCCAATCGACTGGTAAGGAGGAGTGGACTGGCCTAACATGGGTATGTTATTAGCCATGGAGGTAGTAACATCTGGCGTACAGAAATCAAGCTGGTCAATGTTAACAATTCTCCCTAGATGCAGAAATTGGACTGCTCAGAATACTATTGAAGCGACAACAATCATGGCGTAGAACCAATTTCTTCCTAGAAGGAGGTTGTAATCTAACGGGGCATCTGCCACTTCTACTTGAATGGAAACAGTTTTTCCCCCAAGCTCAACTAATAGGGCTGATATGAGACCATGGGACTAGAAACCTCATCTGTAAAAGGCTTTGAGGGTCGTAGATGACGTTACAAGCTTGGGAGAGCTGAGAGCTTTCCAACAAGACAGAGACAAAATTGAGGTCAAAGCTCCTTCATTTAGTACCATTCAAAAAACTTTCTTTCCAACTACTTTCGTAATGATTTGAAATGCAAGTTTATGAGGTAACCTAGACTTATAGTTCTCAACATTGAAATGAATCAAATTAGTATTATCTGGGTCTAAAGCTCCTAGTGTTGTCAACAAGTTTTTGCGCTGTGCATGACAACTTTGGAGTTCTTCTAAGGTAGACATTACACAAGGTTCCTGAGTGAGATCTTCAACTACATTATAAAATTGAGCAGCTCGGGCGTTGGGGTTAAAGTCAGCCTTCCTAAGAGTACACTTGGGTGGATGCAAAATCATGTCGAGAGTAGGCTTCTCGATGGATAGGGGGACAGTAGACGAGGATTTAGGAGAAGAATGATCTTCTTTCTTATTTGCAGGTTTTTCATAATTCTGACTTCGAGTTTGTAGATTAATGGTATCCAAGGATATCATATGAATTTCCTCTGCTGAACTAGAGTTACCCTGATTAGACATGTGGTCTATCAGTTGTTGCTGAGAGGGAAAAGGATCCGTGAGTACTGCGGATGCGGGATTTGATTTCAGAAATCGAGAGATTTCGTCCCAACAAGGACACTCCTTTGAGAAATGGTCACCTCTGCATAGCAGACATGGATATTTTTCCTTTCTTTTCCCTTTATCGTTATCACTGTTGGTTGGTCTTGGATTCTCCTGTTGGTTTCCGGGTTGTTTGTTCCTATTTTTACCCTTCTTTTTATTATTGCCCGAGGTTTGATTACTTTGAATAGAATTGACCTCGATGAAAACCTTAGGAGTCGAAGGAGTAGGGGTGGCAGTCTGGGGCTGCTTGACAAGTTTTGTTGCTGACGGGAATTGGATTGAACCAACAATCCCATCAACAGGTACTTATACTGGTGGCTTGGCGGGATCCGTGCTTGGGAAAGTAGCTTGAGGAATCAAGTAATAAAGAGTTCCAGACTGGGAATAGACCAAGTCTAGATACTAGGCTCAACTAATAGCCTGCTCTTTAGTAATAGCACCGCCCATAGCCACATCTTGAGCAATAGGAGGCAACAAAGATTTGGTAAAACAATTAGCTAATAACTGATCCGAAATAGGGGCCTTGAAAAGCCTTCTCTCCCTTCTCCACTCATGGATATGATCGGATATGTGGGTGGAGGTGTTCTGTCACAGAGAACTTAAGAGATCAGTACCCATTTCATAATGAATAGGGAGCTGAAAGTGTGTAAGAAATACAGTTGCCAATGAGACAAAATATACAAATGAATGTTATGGGAGTTCAATGTACCACTTCATGGCTGTTGTTATAGCTGATTTTACCACACCAGGTGAATCACACTTGTATGGCCTTCCCCTATCCCGCTACAGACTCCTTAGACCCCTTGGACCATTTTTTGTCCTTTCATGTTTCCTATACCATCCCTAAAAACATGTGAAAATTCATATACACGAATTTTAAACCCCTACTCGCATATATACGCGGGTTTGACCCCTAAAACCACGTACATCGAGATGTGTACAAAATCCAAATCCTTTTCAAGTTTTCCATGACATGGATCCAAATCACTTGACTCCTGGCATTCCATATGCCTTGAGATTGCTCGGATTTGACCTTTCATTACCCCTTTGAAAAGCTATATAAGGAACTCTTTGATACATTGAAGGCACATAAGAGAATTGAGAACAAAGAAACTATAGTCCATTGTTTCCATAACTTATGCTTGAGTCTGCATCCCTTTGTCCCTTGGAGCACTTTTGTGTTCTTCCCAAGATTTCCTTTTTCTTGTGAGCTTGCTATCGAGAGACAGAGGATTGAGGTGGTGGAGGCCCAAGTGGGGGATTTAGTTTCTCCAATTTGCAGACGTGCCGACAGAGGTTGTATCCATTGTAATCTCTGATTTTATATTGATAGAAATATCCTTTCCTGTCCAATAATGTATGTTTGAATGAATATTTTATCCATGGATGATTTCAAATGTTTATACATTGTTTATTATGTATGCTAGAATAGATCTAACACCAATATATATAGTATGCTTGTCTTGTTTACTTGTTGTTGAGGAAGTGATTCATCAATTCAAGATGAAGTTGGAAAGCTCAATGGGGATCTTCTTCAACCATCCGAAATAAGGTACAAGGTCTGATCCTTTAGTGTTAGATATTTGATTTCTATTACATATTGGAAAGGATTGATTTCTGGAGTCAAGCTGTCTATTGTGGTACCCCAAGCCATAGGAATTTCTCTCCATAACAGAATTGGTGACTCCACTGGGGAGTTCCTAGTAGTTGTCCTTTGGGGATTTTCTATCGGCATTCAATGACTTTGAATTGCTCTTTTTCTCTTGTTTCTGTGTCGGGTCTAGGGGCATGTTTTCCTGGTAGTGTCTGATTGGTGTGAAGTTTGTCTCAGCTTGTTTGTTTGCCTTTATTTTTATGCACCTTTCTTCATGTACGTGAGTTTTTAACTCACAGTCACGTATATACATGGGTTTCACTGCTATTTCTGCGTACACATGCGAGTTTATTGCAAACAGTCGCGTATGCCCTTAGTTTTTCCTTCTAGAGGAAGATTGATTGTTGCTGGGTGAATTGTGATGATTGGTGAGTCTCCTTTGATACTGCTAGAGTTTGTATACACATCTATTTCTGACCAGAGATGTTTTTTTTAGGGTAAAATTTCTTTTTTGAAGAATGTTCTTATCATTGCATTTTTTATTTTTTGTTTTGGGATTAGTGCATTAGATTTCTTTTACCTTATTACTTTGCTTGAGTGCTTCTTGAGTGTGCTTGCAAAGTCTGGGGGCTGTAGAATCATTATTTTGCCTTTGTATCTCATTTTTATTTCAAAAAATCCAAATTTTTTTGCTTATCATTATGCATTGCATCTTTCATTTTGCATAGTACTTGCATTAGATTTGCTTTGGAGTATTAGTCAGGATTTCATATAGGAAAGCTTGCATCTATCATTTGAAGAAAATTGTGCATTTCACGTAGTAGCATACCCTATTTTTCACGGACACAATGCATTTGCATTGATTTTTAGGTGTGCATTTTACTTCATGTCGTGTCATAACGCCATTAGTTGCACAACCATATACCTCTTCTGAGTAATAAAGCCAATTAAAATCAACGCTTAATTAAAATGAACTACACTATTTTATTTGATAGGGTTCACCAACAAGATTAGGATTTAGGGTCTTGGAATAGTTCATTGTGAGTCAATTCTCCAAAACCACTAAACAACAACATGTATGTGTCTGTCCAGGTGAGTGTGTGGAATTCCTTGGTACAACTAGTGTTTCTCAGGATCCTCCTCTCAAAAGGGAGTTAAGCACAAGGCAGTATGAGCAGTTATTGATTGGGATGACCCCTAGTCATAATTGAGTAGCACTAGAGATATTTCCAGGATTGTATTAGTATCTGGGGGCTCTTTCGAGAGTTTCAAGCTTTGCTACCCTACCCATACGGTCAATCCCGCCTATGAATGTCTACCTAAGCATTGATTATATTGAGGTGACCTTAGTGTTAACACCCAAAAAGGGTTCACTACCTCATCTACCCCATTACATGGCTCATTTGTCCATTTTCCCACCATATTTCCATCAAAAACCCATAAAACCATGCAAAAAGCCTCCAAAAGGCTTAAAATGCCTCCAAAAGGCCATAAAACCCTCTTTTCCTCTAAAAATATCCAAAATTCCTCCAAAAAAGCAAAAATATCCAAAAAAGGAATAAAAAATATAAAATAATGAGGAAAATGAGGAAAAAACCCTAAACAGCTGAAACCCTAAACAGCTGAAACCCTAACCCTAAAACCACATGGTTTCCAACTATAAATAAGTGATGGAGACCCCTTATTCAATATCCACAATCACAAGTATCTTGCCTCTGCCAAAATTGCTCGTGAAACCCTAGCTCACCATTGAGCTACTTTCACCGTAAGAGCCCCCTTTTGGCCCATTTCCACCATTGGAGAAAGAGAAGAAGCAGCTTGAAGCTCGGAGCCACCGACTCAGATCACCGCAAAGGGCTTCACCAACCTTCACATTGAAGGTCAGATCAATACAAAATTACTATTTACTTTTTACTGTTTTGTTTAATAAACTTGTTTAGATTTAGTTTTTTATTTCAGTTATAGCTTTTAATTCACATATCATTGAACTGCTACTAAGGAATCTATTGTCCTTAGTAGGTACTCATTCGTACAAGCTAGGGCGAAAACCCTAGCAACACTTAGTAGCCTTACCTAGGATATCAAGGGGGTACTTTACAGGGGTTATTCCATGGGTGTACCGGCCAGGTTGGGGTCAAACAATACAGTCGCTTTACGCGTTGAAGCTGAGGGCTACAATACTCGGTTACGTACCTTCTCTTGTTTTGTATGGGAGTCTCAAGCCTCTCCTAGGTGAGACATACCTTCTTCATTCAGGAGCTCACTTATCCTACCCTTGATTGCTTGTGTTTGGCTTTAGATTTTATTGGTGATTGCTCTGTGCATGTTAGCATGCCTAGGGTTTGCATAGCTAGAGAGTCTTTTATATTTTTTGAGTCATTGTGGATTCGAGTGCGGCTCCTCGCTGTTCTCGTCGTTTAGCAGGACTTTCTCCTTCTACATCTCCTCCTCATTTGGGAGAGAGAAATAGACAGTCTAGGAGGACTACTTCGCACATTGATTCACACACGATGGGAGACCATGTTGAAGGTATTCCTGAACCACCTTCTCCCATTCAAGTGGAAGATGGGGAGTTTACTCCTAACTATGATCCTTCACCTGATTGGACTGAGTTAGGTCCTATGATTTCTGAGATAGGTACTTTTCATGATAGACCTACTTACTCTAGTGTTGATCCCCCATTGACGCATCACTGGTATGGAATGCCGGAAGATGATGAGACTCATTTTGAACCCATGAGCACTAGTTATGGTAGTTATGGTATGTCTGGTTTTCCCACACATGATTTGGCATTTAATGTCGAGTCAGAGTTTGAGCCTAACACTATGCCTGGGGGCACTCTCATTCCTTACCATGGGGAGAGGTTTGGGAGCACAAGTCACATTGCACCTTCCATCCTGGTGGTGGAAGCTACATCACATATTTCTCCTAGGCCTAGGGCTAGCGATCCTATTAGGATACCAGATTTGAGATGAGTGACTATAGGGAATAACACGTACATAATTACACAGGTCCCTTCGTTCTCTGTCCCTAGTTCTTCGAATGTTCACCCTCCACCTCATTCACAATGTCCTTCAGGCTGGAACGTTGCTACGAGTCATGTCCGTACTGCTGTTACTTGACCAGTTGTGTCTCAGGTTCACATACCACCCGTTGTTTTGGGAGGTTATGCTCATACTTCTAGAGGTCATGTTACTACTTTCGAAGCATATATTCCTACTTCCAGAATGTATATTCCTACTTTCGGAGCGTATATTCCTACTTATGGAGTGTCTTGTGGGACATCACATGTGATGACTTGTGGACCTTATTATGAGATGCAATATGGATAGGGTTCTTCACCTTATGGTGTGGGTATCAACAACCTTCTTACTCTCCAAATTATGGCTTTGTAGCTCCGAATAGTCAAGGTACACCACACTATGGTGCTTCCATGCCACCCTATACGGGTCAAACGGGAGGAGGGCACTATGGCCAAGGCCATGGCGGTTATGGTAATCAGACCTATGTGAATCAGAACTATTAGGGAGTGGTCCATCAACCTAACCATCCTAGGCTCCCTTTCCTTGCAACGCTGAATCTTCCTGAATTGTCGAGATTGATGAATGATCCTGTAGCTCATGACCCGGCTTGGCCGACTGTCCCTACTAAGCTTCCCTCAGACATACCCAAATTCGAGGGCAAATCGGGAGAGGATTCGAGTGAAAATGTTACTACCTTTCACCTATGGTGCTATTAAAATTCCTTACACTAGGACTCAATCCATTTAAGGCTATTTCAGCACACCCTTACAGGGCCTGCCATGAAATGGTATATAGAACTACCTAGGGGGGCATTTGCTTTGTTCGATGACCTAGCGATGACTTTTATTAACCACTTCCAGATACCAGTGCATTATGATGTTGGTACAGAACTCTTGTCGACATTTCAGTAGGATAAAGCCACACATATCTCGGATCATATCCAAGAGTGGCGTAGATGGAAGAGGTTGATCAAAGCCTTTATACCGCTGGAATTCCTCCTTGAATGGTTCCTTAACTCGTTATTGCCTTATATAGCGAAGGATGTTTCTACATCCAAAATGCAAAATGAGGAACAAGCCATTTTTAGGGCATAGGAATTGGATTTGATTTATGCTCAATCCGGTTTGTTATATGAGATCATTCCCAATGCTCCGTGTTCTAGTTTCAACCCCAAAGTTAAACCTGGACCACATGCCGATGGCATTGTTGGTTGTGCGAGTGCTAAACCTATTGATTCAATTGCAAAACAAGTTAGTCAATTGTTAATCAACTAATCTGCTTCGGGACAAGCCACGGCTTCATCTCAACCCACCCAAATGACGAGTGTGCTTTCGGTGCAATCGTCGGACCAGAAGGGTAACCAGCAGCCTGAAAGGAATAAAAAGAAGGGTAAAAACAATCATAAGGGTGGGAATAGGAATGAAAATGCTAATAATAATGGAAAGAATGCTCATGATGCTGGGGGGGATAAGCAAGCTAAACGTAAGGTTAAATTTCCTTGCAAGTTGTGTAAGGAAAATCACGTCACTTACTTGTGCCCTCATATCGATGAAGCCTCGAGATTCTTGGCATAGGGCCAAGCTGTGCTAACTAACCCTTTACCTCACAATCAAAATATGAACTTGAGGACCCATGATCAGTCTGGTGGTGATCAAGATCTGCTGAAGGGTAGTGTTCATGGTTGCATTAACATGGTACATGCTGCGAAAGTTGTGACCCATGGGAAGGACTATGGTTCGTCACAACCTAGCCCAGGAAAGGAACCTGATCCACCAGGGACCCCTTTTCATATTGAAAAACCTGTGATAAACCTGAAGCTGCACCTCGCATTCCTAAGGGAATCCTTAAGTGTTCAGGGCACAATCCTAATTCCTGAGCCGCCCAGAACTATTCTGTTGTCAAGGATTTGGGCCACACTCCTTGTGTGATGTCTGCACTAGAAGTACTTCAGAGATGTCCTTAGCAAAGGAAGGATTTTCTTTCTGCCCTTGGTGTGAATGATGATAATTCTTCCTCCATGATTAAATTTGAAACCGCAGGACTTCAGCCTCGCTTGCCTTACTATGTGTCTCTTTTGATTCATGTAGAATGTCTTAACATGACCGTCAAGTGCACTATGATTGACGAAGGCACTACTGCTTCTATGATGTCTTTATCATGTTGGAAGGGTTTAGGTTCCCCTGAGTTGTCTAAATCGACAACCATGTTAACTGCGTTAGATGGGAGATCGCTTGGGCTGCACGAGATCCTTCCTTCCCTTAAGGTCCATTTGGGAGGGAAGACCATTGCGATAGAGGTCGAGGTGGTTGATGCGCCCCTTGACTATAATCTCTTGCTGGGTAGGAATTGGATGTACAGTATGCAAGCCATAGATTCTTCCCTATTTCGCATTATATGCTTTCTATTTAATAGGAAGGTAGTTACGATTGATCAAACGTCATTCAAGAATCCATCGGTTACCGCATATTTGGGAGCTTTGATCCCGATTGTAGAGCACTTTCAGCCAGTAGCTGGGAGTGTGGGTGTGGGCATGTACCATCCCTCATGGGAAGTTTTAGTTTTCCGGCACCTATCCTTATGATAGGGTCTAGTTCCGGTGAGGCTTCAACATCTGTGAGATCGATGTCTTTTCACACAAGTCATATGGAAGATCCTTTGATTCTTCCTACACCGAATACTTCAAGTGAGCCCATCATGATGGATGTGCCGTTGCTTGCAACTATGTTAGCTTATTAAGCTAATCTTGAGAGTGTTGCAAAGCCTAGTCCTTCCTCTTCACGGACGGAGGAGGAGGACTCGCATGTGATACCTGCATGGGCAGTATAGTCTTCTCACACACACGACTGCCTTGATAGTGTTTTTCCTTCAGACGAAGCGATTATTGAGGCCATGTTGGGAGTTGAGCCACCATGGGAAGAGCTCCATAATAGATCTTACTTTCTTCCCGAGCTTGACCATTTGGACCATGAGGACTTTAGGGAGGTTCTTAGTGAGAGAATTGGTAGTCCCATGGTTTCGTTAAGCTCTCATGGTCTGATGGCTCATGGAAACATGGCAAATATATCTCCAATGATTCCTATCAATATCTCTCGCGATCCTGGTAGGATGGAGAATGTCTATATTGGGGCAGAATGTTCCCATGCTAAGATTCAAGAATACATCGAGCTGTTTAAATAATTTCATGATATCTTCTCTTGGTCTTAGGATAAAATGCTAGGTATCGACCCTCACATTGTTGAACATGAGATTAAGACTTATCCCAATGCTAAGCCTGTTCGACAACGATTGTGTGCAGTGAATCCAAGGAAAGCACCTGCGATTAAGGTAGAGATAGAGAAACTGTTGAAAGTCGGTTTTATCTATCCCGTTCCCTTGACAGAGTGGGTTTCAAATCTCGTTCTAGTTGATAAGAAGCAGGGAGCGATCTGCATATGTACTGATTTCTGTGATTTGAATCATTCCTGTCCTAAGGAAAATTTCCCCACACCATTTATTGATCAGATTTTGGATGAGTGTGCAGGTAGCGAGGTTTTTTCCTTTATGGAAATATTTTCTGGATATAATCAGATACAAATTAAACCCAAGGACCAACATAAGACCGCATTTATTTGTCCTTGGCAAACTTTTGCATATCGAAAAATTCCTTTTGGCCTTAAGAATGCTGGTGCTACTTTTCAGTGGGCAATGACTTTGATTTTCCACGATCTCAAATCAATTATCAAAGTGTTTTTTGATGACCTTGCTGCTCATTCTCATATGAGAATGTGTCATCCCTATCATTTTAGATTGGTATTCGAAAGGTGCCACCATTATTTGGTCAGGTTAAATCCTCACAAGTGCATCTTTTGTGTGAATTCAGGTCGCTTATTAGGATTCATTATTTCTAAAGAGGGTATAAGAGTTGACCCTTTGAAGGTTGATACAATACTTCAGTTGTCTCCCTCGAAGAATATTCGTCATCTTCAATGTTTCCAAGGCATGGCAAACTTCTTACAGATATTCGTTGTCAATTTTTCCAATTTGACTAGAGGCTTCATGCATCTTTTGAATAAGGACACCACCTTTTATTGGGATGAGCAAGCCCAGGAGTCCTTTAATGCACTCAAATGAGCCCTAACATCGGCCCCGATGATTAGTCCCCCAGACTATAGCTGTGATTTTCTACTTTATGTGGCCGCGTCCATGGAGACGATTGGTATGGTTTTGGTTCAAGAGGATGAGGAGCTCCAAGAGCATGTGATATACTATCTAAGCCAAAATATTATTGACGTGGAGATTCATTATTCCCATGTTGAGAAGATTGCCTTGGCTACCATACATGCGGTTCAATGGTTGAGACATTATATTCTCCTTTACCAGACCTTGGTTGTAGCCGATGTCAATCCATTTCAATTAGTACTCACTTGAAGGATGATTGGGGGAAAATATAATAAATGGATTGTCATTCTGCAATAATTTTACCTCGAGTTTGTTTCGGCAAAATCGAATAAATCGTTAATTTTTGCAGAACTTATATCGGATTTCCCAAGCGAGGCCGAGGAGTTGGTTTGTGAAGATACGTTTATCGATGAGCACATCTTCTTAATCTCAACTTTAGACCCATGGCATGGGGATATCATTATATATTTACAAACATTGAAGGTCCCTACTCACCTATCATGGGATGAACGATGACGATTACGTCATGTGTCTAAGAATTACCTCCTAGTGGATAACACTTTATACCGCCGTAGGGTAGATTCCATTTTACGTCATTGTTTAACTCATGAGGAAGATAAGGTAGTGCTGAATGATTGCCACAGAGGGGCGTGTGGTGGTCATTTATCTAGGCTTTCTACAGCCCAAAAAATCTTAAGAGTAGGTTATTTCTAGCCGTCGATCTTTAAGGATTGTGTATATGCGGTCAAAAGGTGCCACCCTTGCCAGGTGTTTACACGTAATATGTGCTCGAAACCTACCCCGTTACATCCCATCATCACCACCGGTCCCTTCACTAAGTGGGGGCTTGATTTTATGGATTGCAACCCAGCTTTAGCTAGGGGGAATCACCATATCATAGTGGCTGTTGACTACTTCCCGAAATGAGCTGAGGCTATGCCTACAATTAAATCCGATGGTGAGACAGTCGCGCACTTTGTATTCAACCAGATTATTACTCGGTTCAGGATTCTGAAAGAGCTTGTCACTGACCATGGATCACACTTTCAGAATCATATTATGGAAGAGTTGGAATCAAATATAGGGTACAAACAAGAGCATTCCTCCTCTTACTACCCTCAGGCGAATGGACAGGTAGAAGCAGTGAATAAATCACTCAAATCCATTCTCCAACAAACCATCGCACAAAGCAAGAATAATTGGCACATTATGTTATATCCTGCTTTGTGGGCTTATAGAACCACTGTTAAGACTATCACAGGTTTTTCTCCATATCAACTTGTACATGGAGTGGAGTCAGTATTGCTGGTTGAATGCGAGATTCCTTCTTTGAAGCTAGCCATAGAGCTCTTACCAGACACTTCCCCATTGGAGGAGCGTTTGGTCCACCTTGAGCAACTTGATGAGCAGCGTTGAGATGCCTTGGTCACTCTAGAAGTAAATAAGCATCGCGTAAAGGTCCAGTACGATAAGTATATCCATACAAGGAGGTTTAGTGAGGGAGACTTCTTCCTTTTGTGGGATCAACTGAAGGAACCCTTGGGGGCAGGAAAGTTTAACCCCATTTGGCGTGGTACTTACATCGTTAAACGTGTATTAGAGAAGGGTGCTTATGAGTTAGTGGATTATGAGGGGACGGCCTTGGCAGAGCCTAGAAATGGGCTCTATCTCAAGAAGTACTATGCATGATGTTTAGCCAAGGATGGTTATTGTATATTATTATACATTTTTGCATAGGTAGTTCTTTTTCTTATGGTGATCGGGTTTGTGATTAGTTTCTGTTTCTTTTGGCAGATGTCAATGTAATCTTCCACCTTCATAGGATTTGCGGATGGTGCGAGCCGTCACACTCAACACTCAACCTCTGCTGCTTGGGTGATTTATACTCCTATGGACTAGGTATTGTCTTCAGGAGGCGTATGTCTACAACCATCTTCCAACAATATCGCTGAATATAGTGGCGTTATTGAGCTTCTACGGGATGCCATTTTACATGGTGTTCTCTCTCTTGAGGTATGTCTTGATTCGGAGTTAGTAGTGTCACAGCTTAATGGTTTGTACCATGTTAGAGATTTGACATTATTAACAAGATTCTTACATGTGAGGTTATTAGAACGACAATTTGACAATATAACATACATACATGTTCCAAGAATTAATAATCAAGTTGTTGACTCATATGCTAACTACGTGTTAGATTGGAATTTGTTTCATACTCAATAAGCTCATCACAAATATAAATTTTTACACATGTAAATAAATAAACCGATCATCATAAAAGTTTTTATAAACATCCAAAATGTGGTAATACATAGTGTCATAATACAAAAATGGGGCTCTCAAGCCACCAAAATATAATACACGGTAATACAAAATGTATCACTCCCAGGTATCTAAGCCTGTGGAGGAGGAGGGGGGTTGTGATCATGGAATGTCACTATGGCTCTAGCTAGCCGTCGGAATAGCCGCATCCATGCTTGTGGTATACCCACCACCTGGTGCTGCATGGCCTTAGGCAAGTTCTCGACTTGCGCCATGGGTACTTTATGTGTCAGTCTCATGAAGTTGGTATGAATGCTTTGGACCGTCCGCTTCGCATCCACACCCGTGATATCGTCTCCTCTTCCCCTCCGTCTATGATGAGGGAAGCCTTCAGGCCATCGTGGTCCCACATCTGCATGCATATGGTAGATGTCACTATTTATTGTCACCCAAAAACATGTCTTTTGATTCCATATAATCAAAAAACATAAAAAAATTAAATAACTTAAAAATTTCAAAAGAGGGTCAAGATTCATTACCTATGTTACTGTATGCTGATCCTGGTGGTAGCGACATGTCTGGGTCTCCCCAAAAATCTATCCCCACATAGGGGTAGTCATTGATGGAAACTATCTGTCGTCGCCACCACGGAAAGAAAACAGCTGGATAGGGGTTGGACACCCTACCTCCACCCAGTCTGTGTATCGCATTCGCCCAACAATGTTGGGCTGGATCTCGAACCCCGTGTAGAGGAGTTTCAACTCTAGGGCTCAATCCTGGAACACGCTCGAAGAAAAACATGCTCAGAAAGATGCTGAAACTGAAGTTTCACACTCTACCCATCTTGCACTCACTGAGATGATGTTTCATGTTGCCTAGTAGCGTAGTGCTCCAATCGTATACCGTGGGTCTCATGCACTCCATTGCATAGAACATCAAAGGCCATGAGGCTTAGTGGAGTGAAGCCAAGCTTGCTACCCTGCCCAATGTCAGTAGGATGGCCTTTAGGCCCATCACCTGTATGGAGTTAGTTGGGATCTGACTCCCCACCTTCTCCATGTCTGGATAGCAGTACACCGCAATGTACTCATTTATAGTCAGGCCACCTCCGGGCCCACGAGAACATAGGTTCACTACTTCCCCCCATCAGGAAAGTCCAGTAATAAAGTATATGTCCTCCACTTCTATGGTGAGGGACATTCTGTCTATCTGGAACAAATCTGAGTCTGGATCCCAATAGTCCACTAACATATACAATAGTCCTGCTTTGGCCCTTAAGCCACCAAGACACCAAAATTTGTATAGCCCACATGCATGTAACACTTGTTGAGCCATTAGATCTACCCTTACTACCTCTTCTATATCACCATGTTCACATTCTCTCCATCCTAAGACCATCCTGCACAAAAATTTTGAATTTTGCCCATTAGAACACTTGAAAAACCTTAAGCCCGGCCGCATACGTGACTGTTTGCCAAACAACCGTGTATGTATGTGGCTTTGGGGGAATTTTCCATGTATATAAATCCCTATACACAAAAAAACTCTCGATTTCCACGTGGACCGTGGCGCCTATCTTAGAGTGGCCTAGAATGCTAAATACACCATGGAATTTGACAAAATTTGCATCAAAACGAAAGAGTAGAGCATGGGTAAGTACCTGGAGAAAACGGTAGTGGATTTTTCCTGCTGGATCTCCTAGAATTCACTATTGAAGTTCTAAGCTCAAATGGGTAAAAGTTTCAAATGTTTTATAATGTTTTGAATTATTTACTATTTATAGATTTTTTTCAAATTTTTGAAATTTTTTATCCCCTTTCCTATAGTTTGGACCGTTTCAGTCGTTGGATTGACCCGTTCATGCCGATTTCAGGTATCATGTCTAAACTGGCATATAGGTTAGGTTTCATCACCGTTTGCATTTTGCATGACCTTATGACCATTTCATTATAGCCTTAGGTACGAGCCCACTCTATTATGTTACGGAACCTTCTTACTGTTTTAGAAGTGGCATGATATGAGTGGTAGAGCTTGACCTTACATGGGTACCCTAGTTAGCGCCTTATTTGCATTTGGTGCTCATGCTGATGTTTTGTCCCTTAGGGTGTGGGAGTCCATTGTATAGCATTGCCATGACATTTTGCAAGAGCCTCATACTCCTCTTGATATTTTGCTGGCCTATTTCCCTCAGGACTCCCTTATGTCAAGTTGTAATTGCATTATCATGAGCTTTTCCTACCTTATTGAGCCTTACGCCGGCTTCCTTGACATTGAGTTTCAGCCATATAGCCCAAGCTTCTCTCATGTCTAGCCATTCAGAGCCATTTTATATATCCTTTGCAGCTTGATTCCCTATGTTTACCGAGAGGGGACTTTCCCTCGAGTGTCGCTATCCTACACATGTATCCTTGCATTGAGCATAGGTATGTTCCACTGCTTGGAACTAGTTTGTTTTCCCAGATGAAACTTGTCTCCTCCTAGTATGTAACTATAAATCCATTTTATTCTTTTTCAATATTTTTAAATATTTGAAAAAGTCGAAAAAAAAATCAAAAAACCAAAAAGCCGGACAAGGAAAGATGTTATCTTTTGGTAGCTATCGAGTCATGTCGCCTTCGAACAGAGCAATATATATCACATCCATTGGTTGGGTTTATAGTTGAATTTAGGAGCTGTACCTGTTTATCTGAGTTTATCTCCATCGACTGGTTAAGCTTCTAGTCCCCATGGAGCCTCTGTCGATGCCTCCTATGTCGCAGAGATGTCCTAGTTTTCTATATCGAGTCTATGATGCCTTTATTTAGTCACCATTCATCGTTATGCTCTTGTTTGAAGGAAGTTGAAACCTGAGTCAGCCATTCCTCAATTATCTTGACTTTCCATGTCGACCATTCCCGGTACAGTTACTGGTTCGTGTACCTTATGATCGAGTCCTTCCACATTATACAGCTTTGTTGAGTACCTCATGTTGGATGATGGGGGATGCCTTAATGCGCTCCTTCCAGCGGATTTCATCCCATCGACTCCAGATCATTTATTCTGGGATTGGAATCTAGAGTAATCTTTGAGTGCCTTGAGACTTGTAGTCATCAGTGGCAGGTTCTCTTGCCATCGATAGTTTTTGGGAATACATCAATGTCCCCTGATCGATGGATCCTCTCAAGTGTTCGACCTCAACACATTTATTTACACTTGTTAGTTTGCATTATAGTACCTTGATTCCGATTTTCATTATCGGTGGGTGATCTTGTGTCTGTTAATGGTATACATCAATGACCGGTAATCAGATGATGGACTACTATGTTCAACCTCAACACCTCTATTCACATAGTAGGACATGTACTCATAATGGTTTGCGTAGAAGACCTTCTAGATTGGTGGCACCTCTTGTATGCTACCTCCTTGATCGTGCCAGGGTTCATGAGATTTCAGCTCTCGTGACTTGATTCCAGTATATGTCAAACATTTCCAGCTATTATGGAGATATTGATCCATTGTATATCTTCAGCCATTATGGAGATCATGATCCTTTGTATATATTCATCATGGAGATTCTGGTCTATGTATATTGTACGTGGCGATGACCACTTATGTGATATTTTGTATCCTGCCTATTCATGGCCATTGTACTCTTATGTATCCAGGACTGCTATATGTATTTGCAGTTGTATGCAGAGTTGTATCATTGTACTATGCTGATTGGGTGGCTGGTATTCCATTTGGGATCCTTCATCACCCCACTTTTGGGATGGACTTATAATGTATTTCGGCCAGCATATGGCCCTTTTGACCTCACACATTAGGGGGCATCTGTTATAGCTGATTTTACCACACCAGGTGAATCACACTTGTATGGCCTTCCCCTATCTTGCTGCAGACTCCTTAGACCCCTTGGACCATTTTTTGTCCTTTGATGTTTCCTAGACCATCCCTAAAAACATGTGAAAATTCATATACATGACTTTTAAACCCCTAATCGCGTATATACGCGGGTTTGACCCCTAAAACCACGTACATCGGGATGTGTACAAAATACAAATCCTTTTCGAGTTTTCCTTGACATGGATCTGACTCACTTGATTCATGGCCTTCCATATGCCTTGATATCGCTCGGATTCAACCTTTCATTAGCCCTTTGAAAAGCTATATAAGGAACTCTTTGATACATTGAAGGCACATAAGAGAATTGAGAGCAAAGAAACTATAGTCCATTGTTGCTGTAACTTGTGCTTGAGTCTGCATCCCTTTGTCCCTTGGAGCACTTTTGTGTTCTTCCCAAGCTTTCCTTTTTCTTGTGAGCTTGCTATCGAGATATGGAGGATTGAGATGGTGGAGGCCCAAGTGGGGGATTCAGTTTCTCCGATTTGCAGACGTGCCGGCAGAGGTTGTATCCATTGCAATCTCTGATTTTATATTAATAGAAATATCTTTTCCTGTCCAATAATGTATGTTTGAATGAATATTTTATCCATGGATGATTTCAAATGCTTATACATTGTTGATTATATATGTTAGAATAGATCTAACACCAATGTTTATAATATGCTTGTCTTGTTTACTTGTTGTTGAGGAAGTGATTCATCAATTCAAGCTGAAGTTGGAAAGCTCAATGGGGATCTTCTTCAACTGTCCAGAATAAGGTATGAGGTCTGATCCTTTAGTGTTAGATATTTGATTTCTATTGCATATTTGAAAGGATTGATTTCTGGAGTCAAGCTTTCTATTGTGGTACCCCAAGCCATAGGAATTTCTCTTCATAACAGTTGTACCGGTCAAATTTCGCTGAAAAAGTCGTAACCGAACTGAATCATCCATGAGGGAGTTTGAAGAACACCACAAATGGAATGTCATGACATGTTTTTTCGGGTCGTCACCCTGCTTCCCATCGAACTTCGGGATGTCCGATGATAACTTTACCGGAATGGGAGGCCACGAGGGATTGTGTTGAATGGTGTCATTAATCAACTTGGACAAATCAGGCAAGTCCAAAGTTGCTAGGAAAGGTAATTGGTGGTTGGGTTGAACGTACTGGTAATATTTATATGGCATATAATTACCAGTAGGACTGTAAGTGGACTGATAGACAGGTTGCTGTGATGAAAAACTAGCGGAAAATCCGCCCGCAGGGGGTTGCTTTCCGGGATCAAGACCGACAGGACCACTAGGGCCTCCAGGAGGAGGACCATTAGGGCCTTTGGGACCACCATGACCATTGGGCCAGGATCACTGAGACCACCAAGAGGCAGACCACCAGACCCTCCAGGGCCACCAGGAGGTAAACCTCCAGAGCCTCTGGAACCACTAGGAGGAGGGCCGCTAGACCCTCCAGGGCTATTAGGAGGAAATCCACCAGGCCCCCCAAGACCACTAGGACCAAAAGGAGGAAAACCACCAGGTCTGTTGGGACC
The DNA here is from genome assembly GCA_001517045.1 of Pseudotsuga menziesii. NCBI lineage: Eukaryota > Viridiplantae > Streptophyta > Pinopsida > Pinales > Pinaceae > Pseudotsuga > Pseudotsuga menziesii. Next base: position 184,766 of record LPNX010208021.1, read on the forward strand.
ATCGGATCCCCCAGGGGGAGGACCTCCATAAGGTGGTCCTCCCGCACCTCCTGCAGTATGTATAGGTATCCCCCCCATAGCTAGCATGTAAGACCAGTTAAGTTGCCCCCATGCCGTAAAAGTATTACTAGGGTATGGAATTCTAGTATAAGGAATTCCTGTAGGATTAGGTGGATGATTAATATTTCCTATAGGTATTTGATAACCATAACCTCCAAAAGAATGACTAGTTACAGGTTGTGCCCCCAAGGGCTGACCTGAACTAGATGGGGGATTAACCACATTAGTGTGGGTGGGAGGGACATAAACTATAGATGGTTCTATATTAGAGGTCTATCCTTAACTAGGTATAATTCTAGCATCAGATAATGTAGGTCGTGCCAGGGGTTTCCCCCCGACACTAGAAGGTAAAGACGAAACGAGAATTGAAGGTTGAGCCCCAGGTGCAGAAGACCTGAGAAGATTGGGAACAGACATAACATGGGAGGTGGTGGGGTTGGTATTTTGACCTGGATTGTGTGGTGTTACTGTGCGATCTATAATTGGTTCAATGGGTCTCATAGAATCGACAAGTGAATGGTATCCCACAGGAACAGCTGTGGAATGTGTTGGTGGTGTGCCCAATATGTCATCTATTTGTCTTTCAATCTCCAGTGCATGGAGAATGGAAGCATGGTATTTTCTATGTTCTTCTTTATCTAGAGACACTTCTCTAGAAGGGTTTACATGGGTGCCATATGAGGCAATGGCCTATCCTATAGAGGTATCCCAAAATGGAGCATTGGGACCATAATCCGGACGGGTAGTATCATTAACATGACCTTCTTCGGGAGAATGGGATCAGGTATTTCCTCGATAAGGTTTTTGGACCAAGGGAGGCAAGTGTGAAGAATATGGTCCTCCACTTTCTGCAACCACATTATCTCCAACTTGTGAGGTAGTAGCAGCTCCTTGGTTGATAGCTTCCATTGGATTTTCTCTTGAACCAGGAATAAAATCGAGTGGCAAGCCCCGTACTCTTTTGGAATGTCTTAACTCATCCAGTTGGTATAGTTCCTGTCTAACCTAGGGTCTGAAAAACTAGAAAACACACCAAAAAATTTCCCTACACAAGCTATAGGTCAAAACAAGCACACTTAAAATGATAGCAAGAGTTCAGATAGTCAGGTCTCTCACTAGGATTGTCAAGAAGGTGCCACTCACGATATAACTCAAGGGTACATGTGTAGTAATCTCCCTGAATGCTATTTTCAGTGTATGGCTCAAAGCAAGATGGCTAAAGGGATTTTCTCAAATGGATAAGGTATCCTAGTGGGGTCTCCCGATATACTCAAGGTACGTGGGAGCTCGAATCGGTAGTAGTGCTGTCTAATGCATAACCGTACACAAGGGGCCTTCCGATATACAATTGAGTACATGAAGTACCTTTCTATATACCTCAAGGGTACGTGAAAGGATGTTCGATATACAGACGGTACGTGGAAGAACTGTGCGTGTCCTGGGATGTAATGCGGACAAATAACGACAACTCCTATGCTTAACGAAACCCAAACACATCTCTAACCTATCACTCCAATTGCTATGTAAATTTTAACCTATAACTACCATTAATTTTAAAGTGGATGGTTAGGTGAATGCATGGTGTTTTGACAGAAAATTAAAACCATGTAGTATGCGTATGCAAATATTTTCACTTTACCGTTCAGTATGCCTACTTACGGGAGGGAAAGATAGTGTTTTCTTTTGTTTCAAAACCAAAAATATTTCCAAACAACAATATTAAACACAAAATCAAAGACAAGAAACACTTTCCAAACTGATTTCTCTTTTTTGAAAGCAATAAGAAGGGGAAGGTCTCTTTTCCTAAAAGAAAAACAAGAAGCACACTACATGCAAATGCACTCTATCTTCAATTTTCTTAAAACATAGGTAAATCTAACTTAAAACTACCATATTTTTATTTTATTTTGATGAGATAGTACTAAATGCATAAGAGACAAAAGAACATGAAGAGCCTAAAGGCTTGTAAAGCCAATCAAAGATCCAATGTCCAATGCTCAATGATGATAACCTAATCTCAGTCAAAAATTTTCTTTTTAAAGGAATAAAAATAAGTTCTCTATGCAAGCAAGAAATGAAAACTAGACGCTAATCAAATGTTTTTCTTTTAGTCTATATAATAGAGATGAAAAGAGATCTTACTAACACCCTAATCTTTTCAAAAAAAAAAAAGACCTTTCACAATCACATACAACAAGCACAAAAGTGAATGAATAGTCAAAAAGCCTAATCTAGCTTTTGAATTTTCTAATCAAACCAATATTTGAACCATAAAATTTCAAACCACAAGCCTCATATTTTGACATGCAAGACTGGCAGTGCAGGGATGAAAGCAAATCAACTTAAATTTTTGGAAAAAATGAGGAAAAAGAGGTCTTGGAATGATGCCTGCCTGGCACCGCGCTTCTTGGGTCTTGACAGACTGGTTCTAATCTAGCACCGCTTCTTGCCAACAGGACTCAAGCGGTGGCACCGCATGCTGCTAACTAAGTTCAGGTGATGGCACCACTTCTCATCAACTGCATAAGTGTAGTTCCCTGTAAAAATCCAAAACACAAAGAGAACGACAGATCAAGTCATAAAAAGACCAAATCAAGGTAAAAACTGATAGATTGAGAATAAAAAAGATCATAAAAGGTCAAAAATAATTCATATCTAAACATATCTGGAAGTTTCAAGCCCAAATTCACTGAGTCAGATAGCAGATCTGATTGAAGAGAGTTGGAGAAGGAGCCTAGATTTGGATAAGAGTTGAAAAACTGAGGAAGATAAGATCAACTGATACATATATTCATTCCCCAATGGAGTTGCCAGATTTGTAAGCAGGAATATTTCACCTTCTGTGGACAGAAGTTGTTCCTTTGGTCTGAATGGTTCAGATCCAGAACAAATGAACGACAAAGGATGAAGACCCACCTTGGATTTCGTAGATACCTGGAATTCCGCTTCGACAGTAAACCTGTGTACCTGCAATCATATTAAACACACAAACACATCAAAGCTTCCAGAACATAATCTATTCATCTATGTCAGTGACTAAGAAATCCAACAACATTTACATGTGAAATCAACAACAACAGTAATGTGGGACAGAAATCAACTTTGCATTAAGATGAATGGAGAATTTTACAACCAATTAAGCCTTAGTGTCGACATGCATCTCCATGAAACCAACACTTCATTCCCATAAGATCCAACTTTTCTCTCTATGCTCTCCAATGGCTTGGGACAAGTGATCAATCCAACAGCATAACAATACCTCTATAGTTTCCCCCTCAACCATGGACATGAGCTTGTATTTATAAGGCTCAATGGATAGGAATGGTTGAGAGATTCGTTGATGAGGTGGCCTCTAAGATCCTATGATGGGGGATCTTGAGCTCAACTGACCCACAATGTTAGGGATTTGCCACTTCTAAAACAACAAGAAGGTTCCATGACATAATACAGTGGGTTCATACCTAAGGCTATAATGAAATGGTCATAAGGTCATGCAAAATGCAAATGGTGATGAAACCTAAATTATATGCCAGTTTAGACATGATACCTGAGATCGGCATGAACGGGTCAATCCAACGGCTGAAACAACACTGAAGAAGGTCTCCTACATCATAAAATAGGTCAAAAACGGTCCAAACTATAGGAAAGGGGGTAAAAATTCTTATAAATAGTAAAAAATTCAAAACATAAAACATTTGAAATTTTTACCCATTTGAGCTCAGATTTTCAACAGCAAATTCTAGGAGATCCAGCCGACGGAATCCACTACCGTTTCTATCACATCCCCATGCCTCCGACCGGCGAAGAGGACGCGACCCATACTTAATCCGACGGGCTAAGAGCCCCATGAACATGTAAATTCATAAAATTTGCATAAACATAATGCTGAAAGGGAAAATGCATTGCAGTTTAACATGCATAAATAAAACCGTTTATCATACACATCCAAAATCATTCATCTTGCACAGTGGAATCACCATGCATTCAAACAAGCATTCTTTCAACATGTTCATTTCATTTCAGAATTTACAGTTGCAGAAGTAAAATGAAGAAAATCACTTATCTTATGAAAGCTCCGTTCCGCAACCAGCTACGTCGCTACAACGTTCCACCCAACCATAGGCCAACGTGCTCCTTAATCTCTCAGCAGCGCTACCACCCCCGAGATGGGCATGATTCTCCAAGGAATAAGGGAACAAGCAGGCTTACACATAGCCAGGGATGCACAAAACATAGCCAAGACAACACAGTTGGATTTATCAGGCCATTAAGGAGTTGGAGAAGGCAAATTGCTAAGCTGGTGAGCTCATTACAGAGCCAAGAACACCTACACCAGAACTAGCCTGACCTCTAAGACACCCAAACACACCCAACACAAGGAATCAGTCCCTTCTCTACTACACAGTCCCTCAGGCCCTGTATTCCCTTCCAGTGCTATTCAGGGGTGATGGAGAAGAAGGCCATCCCTCTAGCTCTGTCTGTGTGGTTTCCAGCCACCAAGTTTATCAAGCAAATCTAAGCCAACATCCCTGCTCCTCTCGCAGTCCAAAGACCAACCATTGCACTCAAGCAACTCATTTAGTTGTCACAGCAGCAGGGGAAAAATCAACAGTCCGTCCAAGCAAATTGAGCCACGAAAAGAATCACACAGACCACGTTGGAAATAGATTTACAGACTTCCGGCCTGATCGTGAGTAATAACCAACGCAGAGCCCACAAATCCAACCCACGGGGAAAGGATTCAGCCACATCATTCACAAATCCATGGAGGAAATGGCGTGGGTAAAAACCAGGGAGATTCCTGTACGTGGAAAGAAATAACGGATGGGTAATGGTGGAAAACGAATAGAGCACAAAGAGGATGTGGAAATAGGTGTGCATGAGTGTTCAGCAAACTCGTGGAGCCCAGAAAATGCCTGCGTGAGACCCAAAATGCCAAGAGCCTGTGCATGAGGATGAACAGCAATGGAGAGGACGCGAATTTCCAGTCTCAAGCGTTTTGCAAATCGTGGGGAGGAAAAAGAGTATGCATGAAGGATGGGGACGAATTGAATGAAGGGCATAGGCTAGGACTGACAGTCCTGCCACCCCACACCCCAAAACAATAACTGCCATAACTCCTCCCAGCTACCAACATAAATTCTTAAAGAAGGTGGTTGGACTAAGACAAGGGAAGAAGACACATGGGTTTTTCCCCCTTTTGGCTCTAGGTTTGACAAATCCCCCCCCCGCCACATCCTTATCCTTGGGAAAATCATGCCCCATTCAATTTAGTTGCCGCGACCGTAGCTGGTTGTGTTCATTTTAATTATAGATGCACATTTACATGGTGATAAATTCAAAACATATGCCGCATGCCCCGATATACCATCGGTGACAAATTTAAATCCAAACATAGCATAACCGATCAATGGTGGGGCCTTCACCTTTAAATCCACACCATGATCATTTACAATATACACATCATATACATCTAATGTAACGGGATCAAAACCGGGACATTACATTCCCCTCCCCCTTCAATTAGCACTATCCTCAGTGCTTTACAAAATTGAGAAAAATGCTACACTGGCATCGCCTCAGCGTTCCGCAGAATTGAACAAAAATGGATGTGCCAATCGCATGACATCCTCTAGCTCCCATGTAGCCTCTTCAGGCCCATAGTGCTCCCATTGCACCTTTACCTGCCCTATGGCTCGGTTCCGGAGCATGGTGACCTTCCTGTCGAGGATGCGCATTGAATCGATTCAGAACTCTCCCTCGGGTTCCACCTAAATCACATCCCAATTTATCACATGGTTAGGATCATGTACATATCTCTTAAGCAAAGAAACATGAAAAACATTATGAGCTCTAGTGCTAGTAGGCAATGCAAGTCTATATGCTACTGGCCCTATCCTTTCAAGCACTTCAAACGGCCCACAGTATCTGGGTGACAACTTGGCACAACTTCCAAGTTTCAAGGAACTCTTCCTTTCCCTCACTCTGAGGTAAACATGATCCCCAACACTGAACTCCCTGTTCACCCTATGCTTATCTGCATAGCTTTTCTGTCTGTCCTGTGCTGCTTTCAGCTTTTGCCTGATCTTTACGACCTCTTGCTCCATTTCTTTAAGCAATTCTGGTCCAAGAACAAACCTGTTCACTGGATTGTCCCAAGTCACTGGTGTCCTCCACCTTCTTCCATACAAAGCTTCATACGGACTCATCCCCAAGGATGCTTGATGTCCATTGTTATAAGCAAACTCTACCAAGTTTAAGTATTCTTCCCACTTGGCTGGTTTGTCCATCAGATACATGCGAAGCATATCTTCAAGCACCTGATTAACTCTCTCTGTTTGCACATCCGTCTAAGGATGGTATGCAGTGCTGAAGTTTAGCTTTGTACCCAAATCTGCAAACAAACCCTTCCAAAAATTGGAAGTGAACTTGATGTCTCTGTCGGATACTATTGCCTTAGGGAATCCATGCAATTTGAATATCTCCTTCATGAAGATCTTTGCAATGTCACCAGTCTCATATGTAGACTTAACTAGTATAAAATGTGCTGCCTTTGTCAAGTTGTCTACCACAACCATGATGGAATCATGTTGTCTCCAAGTCATTGGCAATCCTGTAATAAATCCATGGAAATAACTTCCCATTTCCATTCCGGAACTGAAAAAGGTTGCAACAAACTTGCTGGATGTTGATGCTCAACCTTTACTTGTTGACATTTCATACACCTTGAAATGTACTCAGCCATATCCCTTTTCATACCTGGCCAAAAGTACTGCTTTCTAGTTGTAGCAATTGTCTTCTGATATCCTGGGTGACCAGAATATGGAGCTTTATGGATTTCATCCATAACAACTCTCCTTAAATCTGCTACATCTGGAATATAAATTCTACCTTTATAAGTGAGAATCCCATCTTCTTCCAATTTATATCCCTCATACCTCTTCTCGAGACTTTGCTGCTGCAATTTGTATTTTACCTACTCATACAATTCATCTCCAACAACATGATTAACAATCTGCTGCCTCAAATCTGATTGGCAAATACTAAGAGATGCCACATGCATTTCTTGCATCTTTCTGCTGAGTGCATCAGCTACCTTATTTTCCTTCCCTTTTATGTGCTTGATTTCAAAATCAAACTCACATAAAAATTCCAGCCATATTGCTTACCTAGCATTCAAAGTAGGCCGATCAAATAAATACTTTAGTCCACAGTGATCTATTCTGAGCTCAAATCTCCTACCCATCAAGTAATGTATCCACATCTTGAGAGCATGTACTATCGCAGCAAGCTCTAGATCATGAGTGGCATAGTTCTTCTCATGCTCCTTCAACTTTCTTGACTCATAACATATCACGTGGTTGTCCTGCATAAGGACTCCTCCAAGACCTTGTCTGCATGCATCAGTGCACATCACAAAGTCTTTCTTTGGATCTGCAACCTTCAGTACTAGTGCACTGGTGAGAAGACTCTTCAACTGCTGGAAGCTTTCTTCACACCTCGATGTCCATTCGAACTTCATCCCCTTCTTTTGCAAAGAAGTAATTGCATGCGCAACTTTGGAGAATCCCTCAATGAATCTCCTGTAATATCCTGCAAGTCCCATGAAAGACCTTACATCTATCACATTTCTTGGAGTAGGCCAATTCATAATGGCTTCTATCTTTTCAGGGTCCACAGATATACCTTCCTTCGAGATAATGTGACCCAAATACTGAATTCTATCTCTATAGAAGTCACACTTGCTCAGTTTTGCATACAACTGATGCTCCCTGAGCAATTGCAATGTCAATCTCAAATGCTCTTCATGCTCTTCCTCATTCTTAGAATAAACAAGAATGTCATCAAGGAAAACAAGAACAAACTTGTCCAAATACCTGCTGAAGACACTATTCATAAGGCACATAAATGTAGCTGGTGCATTTGTGAGACCAAATGGTACCACTACAAACTCGTAGTGCCCATACCTTGTCCTGAAGGCGGTCTTATGAATGTCTTCATCCTTGATTCTCACCTGATGGTAACCATACCTCAAGTCAATCTTGGAAAATACCCTTGCTCCTCTCATTTGATCAAAGAGGTCATCAATCCTAGGAAAAGGATACTTATTCTTCACAGTAACCCTATTCAACTACCTGTAATCAATACATAACCTGAGTGTACCATCTTTCTTCTTGACAAATAGAACTGGTGCTCCCCAAGGAGACACACTTGGTTGGATATACTTCTTTTCCAACAACTCTTGCAGTTGCATCTTCAATTCTAGCATCTCTGGTATACTCATTCTGTAGGGTGCCTTGGACACTGGTGCCGCTCCTGGCACAAGTTCAATTATGAAATCAATGTCCCTCTTTGGAGGAAGCCCTGGAATCTCATTAGGAAATACATCCCTGAATTCCTACAACACCTGATAGTCCTCCAACCGAGGAGTTTCATCTTTTGATTCCTCCAAAATCTGAGCTGCATACAACTGGCAACCCTTCCTACAGAACTTCTTTAACTGCATAGCTGAAACTTGTAATACTGAAATCACCTTTGGAATACCCTTCACAACAACTAGGTTCCCTTCTTCATTCATGCATTCAAAAGTCTTATTGTAGCAATCAAGCTTCACCCTGTGAGCTTCTAACCAATCCATTCCAATGAGAACATCATAGGAACCAAGCGGTAGAACATTCAGATCTACACAAGTGACCAATCCATTCATGACCAATGGACATTTCTCCACCACTTCACTGAGCTTTCTCTTAGTTCCAGTGGCTAGCTGGACTAACCAAGACTTCCTATGCTTTAATTTCTTAAAAGCACAAATATCTACTACTCTAGGAGTAATGTAATTGTGAGTAGAGCTAGGGTCAATCAAAATAGAAACAGGTTGCTCAACAATATTACCTGCTACTTCAACCACAGCTGACTGGTGATCTGCCTGATGGTCCTCTAGTGCTGCATAAATCCTAGGGACTTCCCTTGCTACTTGACCCACTGTTTCTGCTTCTTGAACATTATAAGATGGTCTTGCACTCTCATTCTCGAGTGGACAATTTCTACGCATGTGGGTCCCTCCACATTTCCAACATTGAAGTGGTCCTCTGTTCTGTTGTGGATCTTTAGGCTTTTCTCCTGTCACTCCAACCGGCTTACTCGCAGCTTGAGATGGCTGCTTCTGCTGATTCCTGAAGCTAGAAGGTTTGAAACCCTTCTTTCTTTGGTCAAACTTCTCGTTCTTCTTGTCCTTCCATGCCTTATGGTAATCAGGTTTACCTTTGCTCTGCTCATAGCAATACTTAGCCTTCCTTATTGCTTCTTCAAGAGTTCTAGGCTCATAAAACTCAATTCTATCTTTGTAGGATTGAGGTAATCCACTTAGAAAATGATGGACCTTTACTTTTTCATCTCTGATGTACTGGACATACCTCAACAGCTCCAAAAACTTATTTGCATACTCTTCCATGGTCTGCTGTCCCAATCTCAGCTCATGGAACTCCTTAATCTTGTCATCATAATACCTGTCGGATAGGTATTTATACTTGAAATACTTCTTGAACTGTTTCCACTTCAGTCTCCTTTCACTGATCCTCTTTACTTGCTTGAAGTGTGCCCACCAAATGGATGCTCTTCCATTCATATTGAATATGGCAACTCTTGCCTTCATGTTTCCTGAATAATCATGCACTTGAAAGTATTTCCTTATCCCAAGAAGCCAAGCTTCAGCTTCTTGTCCAGTCTTTACCTCACGATCAAATGCAGGAGGTTTAGCTTTCTTAAATTCATCACGAGAGCGATCCCTATGGTGTCTCTTCCTTTTTCTTTTATGACAAGAAGAAATTGAATCCCCGCTGGATTCTTCAGAATCAGATGTTCCACTAGAAGTTCTTCTCCTTCTCCTAGTATTGCTCTTACTGCCTTCTGGTCTTGCTGTACCTCGGCCAGAGTCTATATTTCTCTGCAAGTCTGTCAAACTCTACAACATTGCAGCATTCAACTGATGCTGCTCTTCCTGGGCTTTAATCAAGCTTCTCATAGTGGCTGCAACATCTGACGGTGTCTTGTGGAATCTCCTTCCGTTAGACTCAATGTCATCATTTCTATTTCGGGCATTTTCTCCCATGGCATCTCGGGCATGCTCATCAGAATCCTGAGCATCATATCCGTCATGGGTTCTCATTCCGAACCACCACTTACTTATCAAACCACACTACCTGGAATACTTCCCTTGAAGGTGACTATGACTCTGCAAGCGGGTTAATAACACAATTGTTAGATTCATAACATTGATATAAAACATCATTACTTACCTTCTCCTGGAATAGCCATAAAACAACAATTTGCCCAAACACTAGATTTTTCTTCCTTAAGGAATGACTGTCTGAAGGGGACGACGGGGGTCAAGGGGGCTTGCCACTGCAGGGCGGGTCGAGGGCAGTGCCCTCGTTTTTTTTGTTTTGTTTGTAAAACATTGGTTTTCATGCAATCTGGCGCATTAGATCGCTACCTCTTTTCTCATTTTATCCCCTGAAAATTCTCAGTAAAACAACTCAGAATTTCTCTGAGGAACAGTCAAAATCTGCTGGAAAAATCCCACCGAAAACGCAAATTTTCCCTGTGCAGAATCGGCTGTCGGCTGTCTTTCTGATCGGCTGTCGGAATCCTTTGTGCTTCGGGTAGTTTAGTCATTTAGGCAGCCGCAACGGTGGCTCTTGGAAGCTCCAATCCTTCCGCTGAATCGACTCCCAGAACCATTCTTCCTTCCGCAGAATCGACTCCTCTTCCATTCTTTCTTCCACCGAATCGGCTCCTCTTCCATTCTTTCTTCCGCCGAATCGGCTCCTGGAACACTTTCTCTTCCGATCTGGCACTTAGAAAAATTCGAACGTCGGACGTTGGGAGACTTTCACATCGGAAGCCAAATGACTTTGGCTTCCGCAACGACGGCTCGCCAAACCTTAGCTTCTCCCGATCGGCACTTACGGAGAACAATCTTAACGTTGGGCGTCGGCTGACTCTTGGATTGGAAGCCTTAATGCTTCTACTTCCACAACGGCGGCTCACAAAAGTCCAAATCCTTCCGATGTCCGCTCTTACTTGGAGAAATTTCAACTTTTCGGATGTCGGCGGTCTTTCTGGATCGGAAGCCTTAATGCTTCCGCTTCTGAAACGGCGGATAGAAGACTTCTAACTCTTCCGCAACGGCGGAAGTCTTTCCGCTAGTGGCCCGACTGTTCCATACTTAGCCAAATTTTAAACCTTTCTGCGGTGTCGACGATCAGATGAATTCCACATCGGATGCCGAATCCCTTCGCCATCCGCAACGGCAGATGGGAGAACGTTAAACCTTCCGCTACAGCGGAAGTCAATTCCGCCAATCCTTCTGACGGTTCAAACACTTAGGCGATTTTTGGAAACTTGCTTCCATCAAATTCCTGATTGCTGCTGTTCTGCTGAACATAGAAGGTAATTCTACCCTCTGCCACTGCATCTTCTTAGCCCATAGAGGCCCATTGCTGCAACCCATTGCTCTGATACCATTCTGTCACATCCCCATGCCTCCAACCGGCGAAGAGGACGCGACCCATACTTAATATGACGGGCTAAGAGCCCCATGAACATGTAAATTCATAAAATTTGCATAAACAGAATGCTGAAAGGGAAAATGCATTGCAGTTTAACATGCACAAAAACAACCATTTATCATACACAGCCAAAATCATTCATCTTGCACAGCGGAATCACCATGCATTCAAACAAGCATTCTTTCAACATGTTCATTTCATTTCAGAATTTACAGTTGCAGAAGTAAAATGAAGAAAATCACTTATCTTATGAAAGATTCGTTCCGCAACCAGCTACGTCGCTGCAATGTTCCACCCAACCATAGGCTAGCGTGCTCCTTAATCTCTCAGCAGTGCTTCCACCACCAAGATGGGCATGATTCTCCAAGGAATAAGGGAACAAGCAGGCTTACACATAGCTAGGGATACATAAAACACAGCCAAGCCAACACAGTTGGGTTTATCAGGCCATTAAGGAGTTGGAGAAGGAAAATTGCTAAGCTGGTGAGCTCATTACAGAGCCAAGAACACCTACACCAGAACTAGCCTGACCTCTAAGACACCCAAACACACCCAACACAAGGAATCAGTCCCTTCTCTGCTACACAGTCCCTCAGGCCCTGCATTCCCTTCCAGTGCTATTCAGGGGTGATGGAGAAGAAGGCCATCCCTCTAGCTCTGTCTGTGTGGTTTCCAGCCACCAGGTTTATCAAGTAGATCTAAGCCAACATCCCTACTCCTCTCGTAGTCCAAAGACCAACCATTGCACTCAGGCAACTCATTTAGCTGTCACAGCAGCAGGGGAAAAATCAATAGTTCATCCAAGGCAATTGAGCCACGAAAAGACTCACATGTACCACGTTGGAAACAGATTTACAGACTTCTGGCCTGATCGTGAGTAACAACCAATGCAGAGCCCACAAATCCGACCCACGGGGAAAGGATTCAGCCACATCATTCACAAATCCGTGGAGGAAATGGCGTGGGTAAAAACCAGGGAGATTCCTGTACGTGGAAAGAAATAACGGACAGGTAATGGTGGAAAACGAACAGAGCACAAAGAGGATGCGAAAATAGGCATGCGTGAGTGTTCAACAAACTCGTGGAGCCCAGAAAATGCCTGCTTGAGACCCAAAATGCCAAGAGCTTGTGCGTGAGGATGAATAGAAATGGAGAGGACGCGAATTGCCAGTCTTAAGAATTTTGCAACTCGTGGGGAGGAAAAAGAGTCTGCATGAAGGATGGGGACAAATTGAATGAAGGGCATAGGCTAGGACTCACAGTCCTGCCACCCCACACCCCAAAACAATAACTGCCATAACTCCTCCTAGCTGCCAACAGATATTCTTAAAGAAGGTGGTTGGACTAAGACAAGGGAAGAAGACACATGGGTTTTTCCCCCTTTTGGCTCCAGGTTTGACAAATCCCCCCCCCCACATCCTTATCCTTGGGAAAATCATGCCCCATTCGATTTAGTTTCCGCAACCGTAGCTGGTTGTGTTCATTTTAATTATAGATGCATATTTACATGGTGATAAATTCAAAACATATGCTGCATGCCCCGATATACCATCGGTGACAAATTTAAATCCAAACATAGCATAACCGATCAATGGTGGGGCCTTGGCCTTTAACTCCACACCATGATCATTTACAATATACACATCATATACATCTAATGTAACGGGGTCAAAACCGGGACATTACAGTTTTTTCCAAGTACTTACCCATGCTCTACTCTTCCATTTTGATGCAATTTTTATCAAATTCCATGGTGGTTTTGTGTTTCTAGGCCAATCCAAAATAGGCACTGCATCCCACGTGGAAATCAAGGGTTTTTCCGCATATAGGGCTAGATATATGTGGAAAATGCCCTCATAGTCGCGTATGCAACCGCATATGACATTTTTTAAGTGTTCTAATGGGAAAAATTCCAATTTTTTGTGCAAGATGGTCCTAGAATGGAGAGAACGTGAACATGGTGATGTAGAAGAGGCAGTAAGGGACGATCTAATGGCTCAACAAGTGCTACATGCATGTGGGCTCTACAAATTTTGGTGTCTTGGTGGCTTAAGGGCCAAACTAGAACTATTGCAGATGCTGGTGGACTACTGGGATCTAGACTCAGAGTCATTCCAGATATATGAGATGTCCCTCACCATAGAGGTGGAGGACATATAATTTATTACTGGACTTTCCCGACGGGGGGAAGTAGTGAACCTACGTTCTCGCGGCCCTGGAGGTGGCCTGACTATAGATGAGTACATTGCGGTGTACTGCTATCCAGACACGGAGAAGGTGGGGAGTCATATCCCTAATAACTCCATACAGGTGCTAGGCCTAAAGGCCATCCTACTAACACTGGGCAGGATAGCAGGCTTGGCTTCACTCCACCAGGCCTCGCAACCTCTGATGTTCTATGTAGTGGAGTGCATGAGACCCACGGTATATGACTGGAGCACTACACTACTGGGCAACATGAAACACCAGCTCAGTGAGTGTAAGATGGGCAGAGTGTGAAACTTCGGTTTCAGCAGCATACTAAGCACGTTTTTCTTTGAGCATGTTCCAATATTGAGCCCCAAAGTTGACGTTCCTCTACATGGGGTTGGAGATCGGGCCCAACAGCGTTGGGTAGATGTGATGTGCAAACTGGGTGGAGGTAGGGTGTCCAACCCCTATCCAGCTATGTTCTTTCCATGGTGGTGATGATAGATAGTTTCCATCGATGACTACCCCTATGTGGGGATAGATTTTCGGGGGGACCCTGACATGCCGCTACCACCAAGATTGGCATACAATGACATAGGTAACGAATCTCGACCCTCTCTTTAAATTTTTGAGTTATTTAATTTTTTGTGTTTTTTGATTATATGGAATCAAAAGACATGTTTTTGGGTGACAATACATAGTGAGATCTACCATATGCATGCAGATGTGGGACCACGGTGGCCTAAAGGCTTCACTCGTCATAGATGAAGGGGAAGAGGAGATGATATCACGGGTGTGGATGCGGAGCAGATGCTCCAAGGCATTCATACCAACTTTGTGAGGTTGACACATAGAGTTCCCATGGTGCAAGTCAAAGACTTGCCTGAGGCCATGCATCGCCAGGTGGTGGGTGTACCATGAGCATGGGTGCGATTATTTCGACGGCTAGCTAGAGCCATAGTGACATTCCATGATCACAACCCCCCTCCTCTTCCACAGGCTTAGATACCTGGGAGTGATACATTTTGTATTACCATGTATTATATTTTGGTGGCTTGAGAGCCCCATTTTTGTATCATGACACTATGTATTACCACATTTTGGATTTTTATTAAAAACTTGATGATGATCGGTTTATTTATTTACATGTATAAAAAAATTTGTGTTTGTGATGAATTTATTGTGTATGAAACAAATGCCAATCTAACACGTAGTTAGCATATGAGTCAGCAACTTGATTATTAATTCGTGGAATATGTATGTATGTTATATTGTCAAATTGCCATTCTAATAATCTCACACGTAAGAATCTTCTTAATAATGTTGGATCTCTAACATGGTACAAACCATTAAGCTATGACACTACTAACTCCGAATCAAGACATACCTCAAGAGAGAGAATGCCATGTAAAATGGCATTCCGTAGAATCTCAATAATGACACAATATTCAGCAACATTGTTTGAAGATGGTCGTAAACATTCGCCTCCTAAAGACAATACCTAACCCATAGGACTATAGATCACTCAAGCAGCAGAGGCTGAGTGTTGAGTGTGATGGCTCGCAACACCCGCGAATCCTATGTAGGTGGAATATTCCATTGACATCTGCCAAAAGAAACAGAAACTAATCACAAACCCGATCACTATAAGAAAAATACCTAACTATGCAAAATTGTACAATAATATACAATAACCAGCCTTGGTTAAAAATTATGCATAGTACTTCTTGAGATAGAGCCCATTCCTAGGCTCCGCCAAGGCCGTTCCCTTGTAATCCACTAACTCATAAGCACCCTTCTCTAACACATGTTTGATGATGTAAGGACCATGCCACATGGGGTTAAACTTTATTGCCCCCAAGGGTTCTTTCGGTTGATCCCACAAAAGGACCAAGTCTCCCTCACTAAACTTCCTTGGATGGACAGACTTATCGTACTGGACCTTTACGTGACGTTTATTTACTTCTAGAGCCACTAAGGCATCTTGACGCTGCCCATCAAGTTGCTCAAGGTGGACCAAATGCTCATCCAACGGTGAAGTGTCTGGTAAGAGCTCTATGGCTAGCTTCAAAGAAGGAATCTCGCACTCAACCGGCAATACCGACTCCACTCCATGTACAAGTTGATGTGGAGAAAAACCCGTGGCAGTCTTAACAGCGGTTCTATATGCCCACAAAGAAGGATATAACATGATGTGCCAATTATTCTTGCTTTGTGCGATGGTTAGTTGGAGAATGGATTTAAGTGGTTTGTTCACTGCTTCTACCTATCCATTCACTTGAGGGTAGTAAGAGGAGGAATGCTCTTGTTTGTACCCTAACTTTGATGCCAACTCTTCCATAATACGATTATGAAAGTGCGAGCCATGGTCAGTGACAAGCTCTTTTGAAATCCCGAACCTAGTAATAATCTGGTTGAATACGAAGTGCGCAGTTGTCTCACCATTGGATTTAATTGTAGGCATAGCCTCAGCCCATTTCATGAAGTAATCAACAGCCACTATGATATGATGATGCCCCCTAGCTGAAGCTGGGTTGCAATCCATAAAATCTAACCCCCACTTAGTGAAGGTACCGTCAGTGATGATGGGATGTAATGGGGCAGGTTTTGAGCACATATTACGTGCAAACACCTGGCAAGGGTGGCACCTCTTGACTGCATCTACACAATCCTTAAAGATAGACGGCCAGAAATAACCCGCTCTTAATATTTTTTGGGTTGTAGCAAGCCCAGATAAATGACCACCACATGCCCCTCCATGGCAATCATTCAGCACTACCCCAGCCTCTTCATGGGTTAAACAATGTTGTAAAATGGAATCTACCCCACGATGGTACAAAGTGTTATCCACTATGAGGTAATTCTTAGACACGTGATGTAATCGTCGTTGTTCATCCCGTGAGAGGTGAGTGGGGACCTTCAATGTTTGTAAATATATAATGATATCCCCATACCATGGGTCTAAAGTTGAGATTAAGAACATGTGTTCATCGATAAACGTATCTTCCCAAACCAACTCCTCGTCCTCACTTGGGAAATCCGATATAAGCTCTGCAAAAATTAACGATTTCTTTGATTTTGCCGAAACAAACTCGAGATCGAATTCTTGCAGGATGACAATCCATTTATTATATTTTCCCCCAATCATCCTTCGAGTGAGGCCAAATTGAAACGGATTGGCATGGGCTACAACCAAGGTCTGGCGAAGGAGAATATAATGTATCAACCATTGAACCACATGTACGGTAGCTAAAGCAAGCTTCTCAACATGAGAATGATGGATCTCTGCATCAACAAGATTCCGGCTCAGATAGTATATGACATGCTCCTGGAGCTCCTCATCCTCTTGAACCAAAACCATATCAATCGTCTCCATGGACACAACCACATAAAGTAGAAAATCACGGCTATAGTCTGGGGGACTAATCACCGGGGCCGATGCTAGGGCTTGCTTGAGCGCATCAAAGGAATCTTGGGCTCGCTCATCCTAACAAAAGGTGGTGTCCTTCTTCAAAAGACGCATGAAGCCTCTAGTCAAATTGGAAAAATTGACAATGAATCTTCGTAAGAAGTTTGCCATGCCTTAAAAACATTGAAGATGACGAATATTTTTTGGGGGAGACAACTGAAGTATTGCCTCAACCTTCAAAGGGTCGACTCTTATACCCTCTTTAGAAACAATGAATCCTAACAAGCGACCTGACTTCACAAAAAAGATGCACTTGTGAGGATTTAACCTAACCAAATAATGATGTCATATTTCGAATACCAATCTCAAAAGATAGGAATGACGCATTCTCATACGAGAATGAGCAGCAAGGTCATCCAAAAATACTTCGATAATTGATTTGAGATCGTGGAAGATCAAGGTCATGGATCGCTGAAAAGTAGCTTTGGCGTTCTTAAGGCCAAAAGGCATTTTTCAATGTGCAAAAGTTCCCCAAGGACAAATAAATGTAGTCTTATGTTGGTCCTCAGGTTTAATTTGTATCTGATTATATCCGGAAAATCCGTCCATGAAGAAAAAAGCCTCGCTACCCGCACACTCATCCAAAATTTGAACAATAAATGGTGTGGGGAAATTGTTCTTGGGACATGCACGATTCAAATCATGGAAATCAGTACATGTGCGGATCTCTCCCTGCTTCTTATCCACTGGAACGGGGTTTGAAACCCACTCCGTCAAGGGAATGGGATAGATAAAATCGGCTTTCAACAATTTCTCTGTCTTTGCCTTAATCGTGGGGGATTTCCTAGGATTCACTCATGCAAGCGTTGCCGAACAGGCTTAGCGTTGGGATAAGTCTTAATCTCATGTTCGACAATACGAGGGTCGATACCTGAAATTTGTAAGACCAAGCAAATATATCATGGAATTCTTTAAACAGCTCGGTGTATTCTTGAATCTCAACATGGGAACATTCTGCTCCAATATAGACATTCTCTATCTTGCTAGGATCACGAGAGATATTGATAGGAATCATTGGATATATATTTTCCATGTTCCCATCAACCATCGGACTAGGAGAGCTTAATGGAACCATAGGACTACCAATTCTCTCACTAAGAACCTCCCTAAAGTCCTCATGCTCCAAGTGGTCAAGCTCGGGAAGAAAGTAAGATCTATGATGGAGTTCTTCCCATGGTGGCTCAAATCCTAACATGGCCTCAATAATCACTTCATTTGAAGGGAAAACA
Organism: Pseudotsuga menziesii; assembly: GCA_001517045.1. Lineage (NCBI taxonomy): Eukaryota > Viridiplantae > Streptophyta > Pinopsida > Pinales > Pinaceae > Pseudotsuga > Pseudotsuga menziesii. The sequence goes on from LPNX010208021.1 coordinate 203,284, forward strand.
CTATCAAGGTAGTTGTGCGTGTGAGAAGACTGTACTTCCCATGTAGGCAGCACATAAGGGTCCTCCTCCTCTGTCCGTGAAAAGGAAGGACTGGGATCTGCAACACACTCGAGATTAGCTTGATAAGCTACCATAGTTGCAGGAAACAGCACGTCCGTCACGATGGGCTCACTTGGAGTACTTGGTGTAGGAAGAATCCAAGGATCTTCCATATGACTCGTGTGAAAAGACACCAATCTCATAGATGTCGATGCCTCACTGGAACTAGACCCTATCATAAGGATCGGTGCAGGACAACTAAAACTTCCCATGAGGGATGGATACATGCCTACACCCACACTCCCAGTTTCCAGCTGAGAGTGCTCTACGATCAGGATCGAATCTCCCAAAGATGCAGTAACCAACAAATTCTTGAATGATGTTTGATCAATCGTGACTATCTTCCTGTTAAATGGAAAGCATACAATGCGAAATAGGGAAGAAGATATGGCTTGCATACTATACATCCAATTCCTACCCAGCAAGAGATTGTAGTCAAGGGGCGCATCAACCACCTCAACCTCTATCGCAACGGTCTTCCCTCCCAAATGGACCTTAAGGGAAGGAAGGATTCTGTGTGGCCTAAATGATCTCCCATCGAACACAGTTAACATAGTCTCTAATTTAGACAACTCAGGGGAACCTAAACCCTTCCAACATGATAAAGACATCACAGAAGCAACAACGCCTTCGTCAATCACAGTTCACTTGATGGTCATGTTAAGAAATTCTACGTGAATCAAAAGAGACACATAGTAAGGCAAGCGAGGCTAAAGTCCTGCGGTTTCAAATTTAATCATGGAGGAAGAATTATCATCATTCACATCAAGGGCAGAAAGCAAAGCCTTCCTTTGTGAAGGACAACTCTGAAGCACTTCCAGTGCAGACATCGCACAAGAAGTGTGGCCCAAATCCTTGACAACTGAATAGTTATGGGTGGCTCGAGCATGAGGATTATGCCCCAAATGCTTAAGGACTCCCTTAGGAATGTGAGGTGCAGCTTCAGGTTTATCCACCGATTTTTCAATATGAAAAGGAGTCCCTGGAAGATCAGGTTCTTTTCCTGGGCTGGGTTGTGATGAACCATAGTCTTTTGCATGGGTCGCAACTTTCATGGCACGTATCATGTTAATGCAACCACAACCAATACCCTCTGGCAGATCTTGATCACCACTAGAATGATCATGGGTCCTCGAGTTCATATTTTGATTGTGAGGTAAAGGGTTAGTTAGCACAGTTGGGCCCTGTGCCAAGAATCTCGAGGCTTCATCGATACGAGGGCACAAGTAAGTGAGGTGATCGTCCTTACACAACTTGCAAGGAAATTTAACATTACATTTAGCTTGCTTGTCCCCTCCAGCATTACAAGCATTCTTTTCATTATTATTAGCATTTTCATTCCTATTCCGACCCTTACGATTATTCTTACCCTTCCTTTTATTCTGTTCGGGCTGCTGGTTACCCTTCTAGTAGGACGATTGTACTGAAAGCACACTCACCGTTTGGGCGGGTTGAGACAAAGCCATGGCTTGTCCCGAAGCATATTGGTTGATTGACAATTGACTAACTTGTTTTGCAACCAAATCCATAGGTTTAGCACTCACACAACCAACAATGCCATCGACATGTGGTCCAGGTTTAACTTTGGGGTCGAAACTAGAACGTGGAGCATTGGGAATGATCTCATATAACAAACCAGACTGAGCATAAATCAAATCTAGTTCCTGTGCCCTAAAAATGGATTCTTCCTCATTTTGCACCCTGGATGTAGAAACATCCTTCGCTATAGACGGTAATAACGACTTAAGGAACCATTTGAGGAGGAATTCTGGAGGTATAAAGGATTTAATTAACCTCTTCCATCTACGCCACTCTTGGATGTGATCCAAGATATGTGTGGCTTTATCCTATAGAAATGTCGACAAGAGTTCAGTAACAACATCATAATGCACTGGTAGCTAGAAGTGGTTAAGAAAAGTCATCGCTAGGTAAACAAACAAAGCGAATGCCCCCCTAGGTAGCTCTATATACCATTTCGTGACAGGCCCTGTAAGGGTGCGTTGAAACATCCTTAAATGGATTGAGTCCTGGTCTAAGGAATTCGAAGAGCACCATAGGTGAAAGGTAGTAACATGTTCACTCAGATCCTCTCCTAGTTTGCCCTCGAATTTGGGTATGTCCGAGGGAAGCTTAGTAGGGATAGCCGGCCAAGCCGGGTCATGAGCTACAGGATCATTTGTCAATCTCAACAAGTTAGGAAGATTCAGTGTTGCAAGGAAAGGGATCCTAGGATGATTAGTTCAATGGACAATTCCCTGATAGTTTTGATTCACATAGGTCTGGTTACCATAAACACCATGGCCTTGGCCACAGTGCCCTCCCCCCATTTGACCCGTATAGGGTGGCATGGAAGAACCATAGTGTGGTGTACCTTAACTATTCAGAGCTACAAAGCCGTAATTTGGAGAGTAAGTAGGTTGTTGATACCCGTACCCATAAGGTGAAGAACCCTGTCCATACTGCATCCCATAATAGGGTCCATAAGTCATCGCATGAGATGTCCCATGAGACACTCCGTAAGTAGGAATATATGCTCCAGAAGTAGGAATATACATTCCGGAAGTAGGAATATGACCTCAAGAAGTATGACCATGACCTCCCGAAACAATGGGCGGTGCATGTACCTGAGACACAACCGGTCTAGTAACTGCAGTACGGACATGACCTGTAGCAACATTTCAACCTGAAGGACCACGTGAATGAGGTGGAGGGTGAACATTTGAAGAACTAGGGATAGAGGACGAAGGGATCTAGGTAATTATGTACGTGCTATTCCCTATAGTCACTCGTCTTGGATTTGGTATCCTAATAGGATCACTAACCCTAAACCTAGGAGGAATATGTGATGTAGCTTCCACCGCTGGGATGGAAGGTGCAATGTGACTTGTGCTCCCAAACCTCTCCTCATGGTAAGGAATAAGAGTGTCCCCAGGCATAGTGTTAGGCTCAAACTTAGATTCAACATGGAATTCCAAATCATGTGTGGGAAAACCAAACATACCATAACTACCATAACTAGTGCTCATGGGTTCAGAATGAGTCTCATCATCCTCCGGCATTCCATACCAGTGATGCGTTAATGGGGAATCAACCCTAGAGTAATTAGGTCTATAATGAAAGGTTCCTATCTCAGAAATCACAGGACCTAACTCAGTCAAGTCGGGTGAAGGATCATAGTTAGGAGTAAACTCCCCATCTTCCACATGAATGGGAGAAGATGGTTCAGGACTACCTTCTATATGGTCTCCCATGGTGTGTGAATCAATGTGCGAAGTAGTCCTCCTAGACTACCTATTTCTCTCTCCCAAAGGAGGAGGAGATGTAGAAGGCGAAATTCCTACTAAATGACGAGAACGGTGAGGAGCCACACCCGAATCCACAATGACTCAAAAAATATCAAAGACTCTTTATCTATGCAAACCCTAGGCAAGCTAACGTGCACAGAGCAATCACCAAGAAAATCTAAATCCAACCACAAGCAATCAAGGGTAGGATAAGTGAGCTCCTGAATGAAGCAGGTATGTCTCGCCTAGGATAGGCTTGAGACTCCCATACACAACAAGAAAAGGTATGTAACCAATTATTGTGGCCCTTAGCTTCAACACGTAAAGCGACTGTGATGTCCAACCCCAACCTGGCTAGGACACCCACAGAATAACCCCTACAAGGTACCCCCTCGATATCCTAGGTAAGGCCACTAAGGTCACCTTAATATAATCAATGCTCAGGCGGATAGTCACAGGTGGGATTGACCATATGAGCAGGGTAGCAAAGCCTGAAACTCTCAAAAGATCCCCCAGATACGAATGCAATCCTAGAAATATCTCTGGTGCTACTCAGTTATGACTAGGGGTCATCCCAATCAATAACACTCACACTGCCTCGTGCTTAACTCCCTTTTAAGAGGAGGATCCCGAGAAACATTGGTTATACCAAGGAATTTCACACACTCACCTGGATAGACACATACATGTTGTTGTTTAGTGGTCTTGGAGAATTTACTCACACTGAACTATTCCAAGACCCTAAAACCTAATCTTGTTAGTGAACCCTATCAAATAAAATAGTGTAGTTCATTTTAATTAAGCGTTGATTTTAATTGGCTTTATTACTCAAAAGAGGTATATGGCCATGCAACTAATGGTGTTATGACACAACAAGAAGCAAAATGCACACCTAACAATCAATGCAAATGCATTGTGTCCATGAAAAACAGGGTATGCTACTACGTGAAATGCATAATTTTCTTCAAATGATAAATGCAAGCTTTCCTATATGAAATCCTGACTAGTACTCCAAAGAAAATCTAGTGCAAGTACTATGCAAAATGCAAGATGCAATGCATGATGATAAGAAAATATTTTGGATTTTTTGAAATAAAAATGAGATATAAAAGCAAAAGAATGGCTCTACAACCCCCAGACTCTGCAAGCACACTCAAGCAGCACTCAAGAAAAGTACTAAGGTCAAAGAAATCTAATGCACTAATCCCAAAACAAAAAATAAAAAATGCAATGACAAGAACATTCTTAAAAAGAAATTTAACCTAAAAAAATGTCTCTGGTCAGAAATAGAGGTGTATACAGACTCTAGCAGTATTAAAGGAGACTCAGTAATCATCAAACTTCACCCAGCAACCATCCATCTTACTCTAGAAGGAAAAACTAAGGGCATACACGACTATTCACAGTAAACCTGCTTGTGTATGCAGAAATAGCAGTGAAACCCGCGTATATATGCGACTGTGAGTTAAAAAATCATGTACAAGAAGAAAGGTGCATAAAAATAAAGGTAAACAGACAAGCTAAGACAAAATTCACACCAATTAGACACTACCAAGAAAACATGCCCCCAGACCTGACACAGAAACAAGAGAAAAAGAGAAATTCAAAGTCATTGAATGCCGATAGAAACCCCCCAAAGGACAACTACTAGGAACTCCCTAGCGGAGTTGCCAATTCTATTATGGAGAGAAATTCCTATGGCTTGGGGTACCACAACAGACATCCTGACTCCAGAAATCAATCCTTTCCAATATGCAATAGAAATTAAATATCTAACACTAAAGGATCAGACCTCGTACCTTATTCCGGACGGTTGAAGTAGATCCCCGTTGAGCTTTCCAACTTTAGCTTGAATTGATAAACCACTTCCTCAACAACAAGTAAACAAGACAAGCATACTATAGATATAGGTGTTATATCTATTCTATCATATATAATCAACAATGTATAAGCATTTGAAATCATCCATGGATAAAATATTCATTCAAACATACATTATTGGACAGGAAAAGATATTTCTATTAATATAAAATCAGAGATTACAATGGATATAACCTCTGTCAGTACGTCTGCGAATCGGAGAAACTGAATCTCCCACTTGGGCCTCCAACACCTCAATCCTCCATCTCTCGATAGCAAGCTCACAAGCAAATGCAAGCTTGGGAAGAACACAAAAGTGCTCCAAGGGACAAAGAAATGCAGAATCAAGCACAAGTTCTGGCAACAATGGACTACAATTTATTTGCTCTCAATTCTCTCTTATGCCTTCAATGTACCAAAGAGTTCCTTATATAGCTTTTCAAAGGGGTAATGAAAGGTCGAATCTGAGTGATCTCAAGGCATATGGAAGGCCAGGAGTCAAGTTAGTCGGATCCATGTCAAGGAAAAATCCAAAAGGATTTGGATTATGCACACATCCCGATGTACGCAGTTTTAGGGGTCAAACCTGCGTATATAGACGATTATAGGTTTAAAAGTCACGTGTATTAATTTTCACATGTTTTTAGGGATGGTCAAGGAAACATCAAAGCACAAAAAATGGTCCAAGGGATATAAGGAGTCTGCAGAGGGATAGGGGAAGGCCATACAAGTGTGATTCACCTGAGTGGTAAAATCAGCTATAACAAAGGTGTATTTTAATTATAATATTTCAAAAGGTCATAAAATTGGGCCTAGATATCCAATTTGGTCACGGGGATGCTCATTTTTGGAGCCAATGACCTAAATTAACCCCTAAACCCACTTTTGAAAGTCAAATTTGTAATTTTCAATTATTAATTTGGATTTTCTCTCCAAAATGGCTCATAGGATCAAATAAATGAAAAAATAGGAGAAAACCCCAATCCTAAATCATAGGCAGCTTGTTTGGGACTTGTCTATGAGGTGTCAGGTTGGTTGAGGGTCTTGTATGGGGAATTTACGAGCCTAGAGAGTATCTCCAACATTCTCTTTGAGGTGTCAGACAACTCTCCACTAAAGGGGAGCACATTCACCTCAAGGAAGGCACAATCCCTCATGTGAGGTGGTTGGGAGAGGTGGAGGCCTCCTGATACATGTGGTTCACCTCTTGTGAGGTGGAATCCCTTCATCCCAACACTTTGATCTTCCTCCCATGCATTTCTCAACCTCCTAAACCTCCTCTCCACTTGGAAAATGTGACCCCCTTGGGGTTTGAGCTCTTATGTGGCTAAAAAGCAGGGTTCTCCTCCTTTGTTTTGGATGGATCCAAAGAACCTATGTCATCTTGTATTGTTGCTATATTGATGAATATAATTTCAGATTTGGAGGTCCACTCTGTGTTATGAGATGATTTCTTGCGAATATTTGAGATGACATTGTTAAATTTCCGAGTTTCTTTTTTCTATTTAAATTGCTATTAGATCTAACCTAGAAGGTCATCCTAAGGCACATAGAGTAGGAATTTACGGTTGTAACTTGCTTACTGGTATTTTTATTTCAATATATAGGAGAGTAGTTTTTCATATTCAATTGTATTTCAACTCTTTCTCATTTCATGTTTTTTAGTACACTAGATCTAACTTTTTATGCAGGGGTTCCTCATAGGTTTGTTTTGCACGTTACATTTTCAAAGAAGAAGTTGAAATCAGTTGTATATTCTTCCTGCTTGAAAATATCTAAAGTTTTATCTTATTTCTACGGGTTCTCCAAAGTATTCATAAGAATATCAAGTGAGGCTTCAAGTTGCTTTCCATCTTCTGAAAACAATTATCTCTCCTCTTTTCGGTTACATAGTTTGAATATGAAAATTTGATAGATCTGGTTTAAAAGTATGATAATTTCAATATAATTATTTATCATATCAGATAATTTAGATTCATAAGTGCTTAAAAATAATCATCTTTTGCTGAATTAAAGTTATCATTTCGGTGCTTTAAAAACTAGTCAAATTTTCCAATCTTTGGCAAGTACTGAAATTAGTTTTTGTTTTTTTATCTCTTATTCATTCATTCCATCATATTCAATAATTTAACTCAATTTTTTTTTATCAGGTCCAAATAAAAAGAGGAGGAAGCTCTGCTCAGAATCCAAGTTTTGGGTCTCCCGGGACATAAAAAAACCCTCTATTTTCCCTTCTTCTTCATTCCCCTTCCACTCCATAAAGTTGTATAAATATTTAGAACTGTTTTATAGGGTCTAAGATGTATTTTAATTTCATTTTTCTGATATTTTAATAATAATTAATAAATAAATCAAGTGGAATAAACATCACCCACACTTGATTCCCCCTGGGGGGATTGGTAGTGTCTCTTTCATCATTTGATTTTTTCTAAAAATCACACACACACAATTTTATTTCTTTGAAGGTTGTTTTAGTTAGTTATTTATTTTCATTTCCATATTCTAAATTGTTTCAATAATTTTTTTCCCTCGCTCGTGGTCACGAAGTATGCTCTCTCCACCAACCAAAGGATTTTTTCCGATTATTGTTTGATGATTAGAAAGTGACATATAGCTTGTGGATTCTTTTAGGATTTAGTATTTATTTTTATTCCACAATATTTTTACTTCATTATGTGATTGGAAATAACATTTTTCCATTTTAGTGTATGCTCTTGCCCATCACAGGTTCGCCCTGAGCTTTCGGATAATCAAAAGTAGGAATGCGCACTGATCAATTCTTCACATCTAAATAATTAATTCATAGTAATAAAATAAACAAACTTGTAAACATTGTGAAAATATTTCACGACGCCTTTTGACATTATTGGGAAAATTTCTCAAGGGAAGTGAGAACTACAAAATAGCGACCTCAAGATACGGTTAGGCTACACCCTTGTTAGTGTAGTGTTGAACACCTTCTCATAGACTCCGATTCATCCCACATTTTCGAGTGAGAAACCAATTTTTTAATCTCTCCAGACATATTCTCAGTACTTCATAAGTATATAGAGAATCCCCCTTCCCTTAAATCAACTGATCTTTAATAATTAAAACTGACCAAGACACATTGCAAAACATTTCCTTTTCTGGATCATTTTTTACTCCATTTAGCACTGATCTGAGTACATAACAATGTTATTTTCATCTGATTACCAGTTTTGTCAATATTAATCTTTATATAATCATGTTATATGTTTTTGAATGATTAAACAATTTTACATTAGTCTTGAGACAAATTATTTAACAAAAAACTCCTAAAACAACTTAATTTCGTTATTAAGAACTAAAATATGAAGAGCCTTAGTTGAACTCTTTTTCAAGGGCTGTTGTAATTTCAAAGATCACATAAGGTTACCAATAATACATACTGAAACATATATATCTATAAATCAAAGACAGGAGACAAGAACAGATAGGAAAACAGATTATATTATTGCAATGAGTTCATACAAGGCGGAGAACTGAACTAAGTTCTCGTTTGGCTCAACAGCCTAATATATACAATTTACAAACAGTTACAAAATAACTACCCGTCGGTTCGGTGAACCGATATGACTTTTAGTTAGCCAACTTAATCTTCTAGTTTAGTCGGCCGACTGACTTAGTTGGCCCATCGACTTAGTCGGTCGATCAACTAAGTCGGTCTTCGTTCAAGTCAACTTTGTCGACTTGCTCCTTTCTACATCTCCCCCACGAACAAAACGTTTCTTCATCCCGAAGAAACAGGGAGGTAAAAAATGATTTTTGTCGAATGCTATTATGGTGGACTGTGCAGACGGATGGTTGGTCTTTTCTGGATGCAGATCTCGACAATGGCCGGAGCTGTGATGGCAAGGTGATGCTGAAAATCCGTCCAACTTTGCAAAGCTTTTTGGATGTCGATTGTTAATGTAGTTAAGCTTGACAGGACCGAAATATTTTCGGAGAGTGGGACTTTTGCGATATTCTCCATGTTGGGGCCTAGGATCTGGTTCTATTCTTCGGCTGTGTCGATGAGTCTTTTCATCTGTGGGCAGATGATGTCAAATTTCTCTAAGTTTGGAAGAGCCTGTTGCACCCACTGATGTGCTTCCCGTTCCAGCTTCTGTAGCTTGTTGGTCTCCAGCACTATTTGTTCTTCTATTCTCTGCCTGAGTGCTACTTCTGTCGTCTTCCTGCCCTCCAAAGGCTGAATTCCTTGATGAGTCTGTCATGTCTGCTGTCAGAAATGTAGGGGGATGACTACTTCTTTCCCGTAGACTAGTCGAAAGGGGGTTTGGTCGGTCGACTATTTATAGGCTGTCCTATATGCCCAGAGGACCACAGGGATTTTCTCGTCCCAGTCGTCTTTGTCGGTATTGCATATTTTGGTTAACCCTTTTGTTAATGTTTTATTGAAATCTTCAATCGCGCCATTCGAGTGAGGGTGATACGCTGTACTTTGTCGATGGTCGATGTGGAATTGGTCGGTCAAATTTTTGATAGTTTTGTTGATAAAGTGTGTCCCTTGGTCACTTATCAATGTTATTGGACATCTGAATCAAGTGATGATGTTCTCGTAGATAAAATTAGCGGCTACCTCACTTGAACATGTATCGACGGGTTCAGCTTCTGCCCATTTAGTGACATATTCTACTGTAGTGATAATATATCGCGTACCTGATCGTTTGGCTGGGATAGGAAATGGTCCTATGAAGTCTATAGCCTAGATTTCAAATGTGAGACTAGGGTTTACAGATATCAAGGGCATTTCTATGCTTGACAGAGGTCGACCAAGTTGTTGACATCTGTCACATCGACTAACAAAGTTTTTGCAATCTTTGTGGATCGTCGGCCACCATAATCCTGACTGTTGGATTTTCTTTGCAGTTTTGTCTGCTTGAAAATGTCCTCCTGCAGGTCCATAGTGTGCTTGATGCATGATTTGGTCTCGCTCATGGTCAAGTACACTCCTTCTGAGAATGACGTCTAACCCCATTTTGTACAGAAATACATTGATGAGGCTGTAAGGTGCAGCGTTCATAGCTAAGATTTGTTTTTTCTTAGTGTTCAGACCTTTTGGTGCCTGACCTATCTCTAAGAACTGAGCTATTTCTTCGAGTTCTTCTGGCACTGCTTCTATGCAAAATAAATGTGCATCTGGCAAGTTTTCATCGAATCCAGTCGGTTCCTCTCCTGTGTCTATGCAGGATAGATGGTCGGGCCCGAAATTTAGTTTTCCTGGTCGGACAACGACTTCAAACTCGAATTCTTGAAAGAGAAGTAGCCAGCGAAAAATTCTCCCATGATGAAGTGGTTTACTGACAAGGTAATTCAAGGCTTGATGGTCGATATAAAATGTGAAGGGATTTTCTAAAAGGTAATGTCGATACTTTTGGATGGAAAAGACCATACCCAGAGCTTCCCTTTCAGTGGTCGAATAGTTTCTTTCAGCCTTATTTAATTTTCGACTACTGTAAACTATAGGGTAATCCATCCCATCATCCCCTGGTTGAGTTAGGATTGCTCCAATTTCTATTCCCGATGCATCGATATGCACATGAAATTCGGTCGACCAATTTGGAAACTTGAGTATGGGGGCTTCGACCAGTTTTCTTTTCAGTTTGTCGAAGGAGATTTGGCATTCCTCTGTCCACTTGAAATCTTGATCTTCTTTTAGTAGTTCTTCCAGAGGGTAGGTCATATCTGAATAGTGTCTTATGAATTTTCTATAGTAGCCTGTATGGCCAAGTAACACCCTGACTTGTTTGGGGTTTACTGGTGGTTTCAGGTCAAGGATAATTTTAATTTTTGCAAAGTCGACCTTGATACCATCTTTACAGACAATATGCCATAAGAATATGCCTATGGGAGTCATAAAGATAATTTCTTAATGTTCAGGGAGAGTTGAATCTCTCGACATCTCTCCAGCATAAGTCGAAGCCATTTGCAGTGATCTTTTAAGGTGGAGTATATGGTCTAGTCGTCGAAGTATACTGCCATGGTCTTATATATGTATTCTTGGAAGGTCTTAACAACAATTCGGGAAAATACTGCAGGGGCATTCTTTAGCCCAAAAGGCATAAATCTGTAAGAAAAGGAACCAAATTCACAGACAAATGTTGTCTTCTCTTGATTTTCCTTTGCTATTGGGACTTGGTTATAGCCTGAGAAGCCATATGTAAATGAATAACATTCATGGCCTGCAACTTCATTCAATATTTCATCAACATAGGGGGTGGGGAATGGATCTGTCAATGTTACTTTGTTAAGCTCCCTAAAGTCGACACAAATTCTTAACCTTGTCGGGTCATGTTTCTTGGGATGTATGACCATGGGACTTGCCCATTTCGACTGGTCGATGGGGTAAATGATCCCTACTACTAACATGTTGTCGATTTCCTTTTTAACTATTTCCTTGTACTTGTGAGCTAGTTTAGAAGGTCGTTTCTTGATAGGTCATATGTCAGGTTTAGTATCTATTTTTATTTCTCCCATTTCCTGTACTAAGCCTTTTAAGTCTTTATAGTCCCTTGCAAAGACATCTTGGAATTCTCTAAGTAAGTTCACTATTTCGGTGGTCTGTTGTTCATTCCAGTACTCACCAATCTTGGCTATTTTTGGTCGGTTGTCATTTGAAATGTCGACCTCTTTAGTTTTCACTTTGGCATCTAGCCACTCTGGTGCTTTAGCTTCGTTGATCGGTTGACTTCCTTCTTTGAACTGTGAGAATGTAGTAGGAAAGTCAGCTGCAGTCATTCTGTCAAGATCTGGTTTTTCAGTGGTCTCGACTTTCAGGATTGAATGAATAGGTTTTGTTGTTTCAATATGGTCGGTTTTCCATCTAAATCTCTTGCCTTCTGTGTGGTCATTTTCTAAGTGTAAACGAGTCACTTGTGGTCTGGATTCGGTTCGTATATTGTTACAGTCCTTGATCTGTCGGTGGTTCTGGGAGGGTTGTTTTTTGGTCGGTTGGAGAAATTGTTTGATTTGCTGTGTTGTTTCAGCCAGTTTTTCATTTTGAGGTATGAACTGGAAGTCTTAGATAAAATTTTCCTTGAGTTCATGCCAAAAGAAGGTTTCTCCTCTAGATTCCTTCATCTTATACCATTTATTGGGTAAGTCGGCTAGGGTTGAAGGGAACAAATGGGGCCAGGCTCGCTTGTCTTTGTAGCCAAGTCTTCTCCACTCCATTTCACAAGTCTTAATGTGTTATTCTAGGTTTTTACCTTGGGTAAAGATAGGGATTTGGGCTTCCTGGGTTAACGTTTTTCCACCAAACTGTTCGACAAACAAATTCGAAGCAATTGTCCAGGTATATAGTTTTGTCTGATGGGTATCACACCATCTAGCTGCTTGACCTGTAAACGTTTCCACTAAGCTTTGAAGTCGACCATGTTCTCCAATATTTTTAGATACTTGTTCAATGTGCATGACTGGGGATTCCCTCTCCTTATACCTGGGTAGTTGTGTAGTGTTTAAGTTGGTTGGTTGTAAGGTAGGGCGTTCCCGTACTTTCTTTTCAAATATTTTGGGGATAATGGATACGATGAAGCACTGTCGGGTGGGGTTTTTCTGTACTTTTTGTATAGTCCAGCACCCTATTTCTTATGTTTCGTAATTTTCCATCTCCCAGTCATAAATTTCAGCATCTGAGTTATAAACAATTGAGTCTTGGTTACCTAAGTAAAGTTCTCCATGGATGTTCGGCTCTGTGTAGTCTGTATTGTTGTGGATCTGGTAAAGTTGTCTGACATCGACTTCCTCATCAATAGGTTCTGTCCAAGGTTCTCCTTGGGATGGATGAATGGGTACAATGACTTTTTGACCATTTCCTTTTAGCTTGATTCATTCCTTGTCTAAGGATATGGAGGATTTCATCTTCCGTCCCCAAGGTCGACCGACTAGCGCGGGGAATGAACTAGATCGCTCTTTTGGGTCAATAATTTCAAAATCAACCTTGGTCAAAATTCCTTTAATGGTCGTGTCGACATTTTTCCAAACCCCAATGGGTTCAATGAGGCCTTGGTCGACGAGTTTTAGGTAAATACCTGACTCGTAGAGTCGAGGACTTTTCATCTTTTCCCATGTATCCCGGGTCATGATATTTACCTGAGACCCGAAGTCAAGCACTACTTGTCGGACGTGGTAACCTTTGATTTCTAGGTCGACCAGTGGGTCGACATCATTTTTGTCTTTTTGGTTTAGGTTGCAGATGTTCTTAGTTTGTTTTTCGAGGTTAGTATTTTTTATTTGATGCAATAAATCAATGAACTGGGCTACAGATTTGTCTGTTTGAGTGACATGGATTAATTGCTGTATTGTGTTAGTGCAACTGCTAACGAGGTCTTCTTGTTGTGCAATGTCATGAAATATGTCAGTTTCCTCTTGATATGTGTGTTTTTTCTTTATAGGGTTGGGATAAACATTTGTGTATTTAATCTTGCTAACTTGGGGGTTATCAGGCCCTGTTTTTGTGCCTTGTCGAGTAACAATATGTAAATTCTTAGTAGTTAGTACATCATGCTTTTGTACACAAGACAAGACATTAACATTTTTCTTCGTATTGATTTTCTCTAACATAGTAGGACAATCCTCAAGGGAGTGATTGCCTACTCCACAGTGTGTACAGAATTTAAGATCAGTTTTTTCCTTGTATGGACAATCTGTGTACCGGTGACCTTCTTTGTAGCATGTGAAGCACTGGGTGGGTCGACGCGTTCGTATGTCGCGATTCCTAGGGAATCAATCTCTTCCTCCATAACCCTAATGTCGATTGTCGTATCGGTGCTCATATCATCGGCCATCGTATCTTTGTCCATTCTGGTTATTTGTATTGTTTTGCTCGTTGTTTTGCGCTACTGTATTCATTTAGTAGACCGCCTGATAGTTCTATCGGTTCTTCAGGTTTAACTGACAGTCGGCCGTGTTGTGATTTTTGGTCTCACAGATGGTGCACCAGGAAGCCTTTCCGTTCTTCATGTTAAATGGACAATCTTTTGTAGAATGATCTCCATTTTCCTGGCAAATGTTGTAAAATGATTTGGTTTGTACAAAGCGGACGTCTTGTCGGCTATATTCGTGTCGACAATTATCTTTTGAATGACCGGCCGTCGAGCAGTTGGTACACCATATTTCCTAATTCTTGAGGGTTAGTTCCTTCAAATAATTATGCACATTCTCGAGCTGTTCCTCTAATCTGTGGTCCATCGGGTAAGCAGGTATGTCTTCGTCCATCTCGACCTGCAGAGATTTTTTTAGCGCGTCTTCATATGTTTTGAATGTCTCCAGACTGATATGTTGGCGTACTTTCTGCGATAATCCTGCAAGGAACCATTGAATTAGTAACTGTTCATCAATAATGTAATCTAGCTGGCTAATTAGGTCCTTCCAATGTTTGTCATAGTCACGGACTGTCTACCCTAGCTTTTGTGACGTCGTTTTAAGCTTTTTGACGGCCAGGTGCTTGGAATCTGGGGTTTTGAAGAATGATAAGAACTACGCCTTAATCTCGGATTTCGTCGCTTTGGGTTTCCTTTTCGAAAAGGTCATGTACCATTTCAAGGCCCTTTTCCTTAAGGCTCCGGCGAACTGTGCCATTTGTCGGTCTTCATCTGTTACCTGGTTTGCTTCCCAGGTTGACTTACAGATGAACCAATGTCATATGGGGTCTTCATCTCCCTCGTAGAGAGGAATGTGAGCCGATCCATGAACGATGTCTGAATCACTTTCACTGCTCTCAGAAGTTGGCGGAGGTGGAGGTGGGGGTGTTGGTGAAAGTGGTGGGGTTATTGATGTAGTCGGGCCTACGAAATTCTGGTCGACGGATCTTGAGCTTCCATCGATCATCGAGTCATCGTTGACTTGCAGTTGGTTGATGTCGACTTCAGTTGTCGATGGTCCACTGCAACTTTGTGTTCGCAGGTCTGCTTGTTCGATTTCTTCTAAAGCTGTACTTGGCGGGGGGGTTCTCCTTCATGTGTTGGTAAGAGCAAGTGGATACTTCGGAGGGAGGGTGCTGCCTAAAACGTCACCTAGTTTCCTTCGAGCGGTCGATGTATAATAAGGTGTCGACCCATGTATGTTTCATCGTCTAGTCGGCAATAGTCTGTATTCTAGTACGTGAATTTGTTGGGGAAAGGGTTATCCCGTCATTGGGAGCTGTTATTTGGAGAGCTTCTAGCTGCTCTATCCACACTTCTTCCTCCTTAGGGGATACCTCTTGCTCTACTCCCTCTTCCTGTCGGTCATGACCCAACTCTGGCGGATTCTCTTTGCGGTCGTTCTCCCTAGGGTTTTGTCCATTGTGCAGCCCTGCGGCTCTTTCATGTCTTGCTTCCCTTCTCTACTGTCTTTCGTCCCTTTCTTTTTTTTGAATGTCCGACATACTTTCGTACAATGCTATTTTCTTGAGGTCCTCTTCAGTCAAATTTTCATTACTGGTGATGGTTATCCGGTTTAGGACGACTAGGATCCACTATACTCTACCTCCGACACATGACCGGCTACCCCCCCATAGCCTACCTGATGCTTTTAGAGAGCCCGGGTAGTTTGATTTATTTTCTTAGGAAGTATTCCCACTCCCTTTCTGCAATGAATTTCTCCCACTTCCTCTGCTTCTCTGCCCAGTTGGTATTTGATGGCTATTCATACAGCGGTGGACGAGGTTCCACGATGTGGCCTACTCCGTTCTCTATCAAGAATTTGAACAGCAAGGTCGGTAGGGAACACAAAAATTGTTCGGTGAAATATGTGTAAAATTTTTCTTTGACAGTTTCCACAAAATTTCTATCTTCGACTGCTTGCTCCTCACAGAAGTCGTCAGCGATTTTCTCAAACCACTTCGACAAATTTGTTCGGCCTCCTTGGATCATTTTTTGTAGTAACTATTGTTCTTTAGTCGCATCCGGCTTTCTCATCCAGAAGTTGCTTCAAGAGTTGTGGCACTGATTCGACAAATTTTTCATGTGTCTCTGTGAAAAATCTTGCTTTGGCTTCAGCGACTGTTAATCTATTCTTTCTTGCGTAATTTTGCAAGTAGTTCACAATTTTACGGTCCCACCAGTCCTTAATATCCTGTTCCGGTATCATATGTGAGCATATATTGCGGACATGTACTACCGGCAACGGAACCAATGTTGTAATCTCACAGATCACATAAGGTTACCAATAATACATACTAAAACATATATATCTATAAATCAGAGACAGGAGACAAGAACAGATAGGAAAACATATTATATTATTGCAATGAGTTCATACAAGGTGGAGAACTGAACTGAGTTCTCATTTGGCTCAACAGCCTAATATATACAATTTACAAACAGTTACAAAATAACTACATGTTGGTTCGGTGAACCGACATGAATTTTAGTTAGCTGACTTAATATTCTAGTTTAGTCGGCCGACCGACTTAGTCGGCTGATCGACTAAGTCAGCCCATTGACTTAGTCGGTCGATCTAATAAGTCAGTCTTCGTTCAAGTCGACTTTGTCGACAGTCGACTTGCTACTTTCTACAAGGGCCACCCCCCTTGGCTTCGTTAGGAGTTTGGCCTAAATGGAGGAGTCAACATCAAGTGACAGTACTTAACTCGATACTTTCCCCCAAGGACACACCTAGAAGCTTGAATATTTCTATTGTGCTTAACCCCTAGGTGTGTGAAAGGCAGAAACACTTTTTTGCACCGTTGTCGTGATAAATATTTTTATTCTTGGGTTATGACTTTCTTCTTTCATTCGTTTTTACTTTTTCTTTGTTTGATGAATGATTAGAGTATATCTTTAATTCTTTTTCTCGTGACTCCACTAACCTTTTTTTCCTTTTGGAAAGAAAAACAAAAAATAGAAATGTTTGTGAAAGATTTATGACACGTATTTTTCTTTTCACATGGAGACTCCATTGAAGGGATAAAACTCCTGTTTCTCACAAAATTGTTGATATTGATTGTGTGTAGGTTAGCCCACGTAACAGTAAAATTTAAAGCTCAACTCCATTTTTCAGCTCCATACTTTCTCCACGATTATTGATTCTTGATATGGATATTAAAAGAACAGAAACTATTGCTTGGGTTTCTCCTGGTTGTCCTCCCATTGATTTCTCTAAGATCCCTAGATTTCCTAATAATCTCATTAGTGAAAGGAAATATAATCCCCTTACAGGATTTCGGGGGCATGATAATGATCACTCAGCCAGATTCCATGTTTTGATTTTTCTGTCACATATGAGTAAATACAGCATTCATCATGAGGATCATATGATGTTGATGTTTGCTCATTCTCTGCAAGGGGATGCTTCATGTTGGCTTCATGAGTGTTTTCCTGAGAAATCTATTACTTCCCTTGCAAATTTATTTGAAATATTTTTGAGGCAGTGGCATTATGATGGAAATGATATTGAATCATTCAATGCTAAATCTTTCATTAAGACCAATTTGGAATACTTATTTCCTTGGAAATAATTTCATATGGAAAATCTTGAGATATCTAGTATCAACATGGTGCAAAACACTCAACATTCTGAAATCCATGATGATCCCATTGAGTATGTGCATGAAGAGCCATTAATTGAAAAAAATGTTGAAGACCCTCCTCATGCCACATCAACAGAGAATAGTGGCGATTTGGAATGCTTTCATGATTATTTCAGTGATGATGATCACATTTGTACTCCAGATCTACCACATCATGAAACCATTACAGAAGCTTATAATGAAACTCACGATGAAAATAGTAATGCGCATGATGAGACTCCTACCTTTTCTCCATAAAATGATGATATTCTAGAAGTTTTACTGCTTTGTGACCTTTTTTATAAAGAAGATGAGGACAAGTATAGCCTATATCATGATGCAAGTGATGGAGACTTCCCTATGTTCGAAAAAGATGTTGATGAGGATTCCTAGACATTCATTGAAAATCCAATCTATGACATGTATGAGGAGGAAACTAATGAACCAGAAACTTTTGATGGTTTTGTTGATAGTCTTTTCTATGACATATATAATGAAGGGAGTTTTGAGTCTCTTGATGGTTTTACTAAAGATCCTATTTGTAGAAATTCAGGCCTGCAGTAGATTAATTTCACCCACAACAATTAACAATTGATCATGCAAAATTATCAACAATGGAGACTGAATATGGAGTTGTAACACAAAATTATATTAACTGAGTGTACAATAGCCAAACTTGTAATAACATAGGCTTTTGAATATATAGAATACATGAGCAAATCGAATGCATAAGGAAGCATCCAAATCTAGCATAAAGCAGGCTTACCCAAAATAGG
>LPNX010208021.1:225466-263403 GCA_001517045.1 Pseudotsuga menziesii
GGGTCTTTGGAAGGTTTGATGGTGCCCATCATCACCAGCTTGTCTTGTTCCTGTGTGAGAGATTCCATGAAATCTGCAAGACTAGGCATCTTCCAGGTTCGAGCTGTGAGTTTTGTGGCATAAAAGGTCGAAACAAAGACTGAGTAATCAGGCCCTAGCTTCGAGAGGATGGACAATATGAGCTGCTCATCTTTCTTTTCAATACCACACTGTTTCAGCTGCAAAACTAGTGCTTTGAACTTGGAGAAATATAGCTGCAGGGATTCAAAATTACTGGGACTCGGGGAGATCAGCTCATTTTCGATCTGGTGTCCCCTCATCTCATCTGTCTTTCCAAAGAGTTCAGAAAGTCTCTCCCATACTTGATCCGGTGAAGTCAATCCATCGAGATGGAAAAGGAGGTCTCGGGAAATACTGAGACATAGGAGGCCATAGGCCTCATCTCTCCGATTGTGCCATTTGATCTTCTCTACAGTAGCATTGGGCTCTGATTCTGTAGCCATAGTCACCCTGTAGAGGCCATTCACTCTCAACAAGATCTCCATCTCTGTTTTCCATTCAAAAAAGTTGAAGGGAGTGAGGATAGTTTTCTGTGAATCCATAGCTTTAGAAAATCTGTCCCGGCTGTCAGTAGAAGGCTCCCAGTCTTGATGTCGAACCTGCAAAACAATTTTGGAGGAGAGTAACAACCTACAATGGCTCTGATACCATGTAGAAATTCAGGCCTGCAGTAGATTAATTTCACCCACAGCAATTAACAATTGATCATGCAAAATTATCAACAATGGAGACTGAATATGGAGCTGTAACACAAAATTATATTAACTGAGTGTAAAATATCCAACCCTGTAATAACATAGGCTGATAAATATATAGAATACATGAGCAAATCGAATGCATAAGGAAGCATCCAAATCTAGCATAAAGCAGGCTTACCCAAAATAGGCAAATCCCCCATAGGTGTAAAAAGATGATCCCAAATCTATCAAGGACCCCACGAATTAGCAAGGGAGCATGGGCAAGCTAAAGAGTGGTCAAATGGCAGCTCATACATGCTTTTGCATGGAGGAAAGAGTGGAGGAGGAAGAGGCAACAAAGCATATTACCCTCACCTAGTCTTGCTTTCCTATGTGCCTTAAAACACTGAAAAAGCAGGCAATAAAGCAAAAAAAGCAGAAGGGCGCCTAGGAGGCCAGGAATAAAGTAGATTTGATTCCTACGGCTTTCCCAAGCACTCCATGAGTCAATAATGGCAATTTTGACCTCTATGGATAGGCAATTATCAACTTGCACATGGTGGGACTCATGGACTAGGCAAATAAGACAAAATAAATGAATTAATGTCTAAGTGGGTAAATACTATGGGTTGATTATTATAACACTATTTGTGAGGTTTTAAAAGGAGAGAGCATGGATCTTTTGGCCTTGGGAAATTTTTATATGGAAGAGGAGCATGCAACTAATCCATATGATTAGTCTGAGCCATATATCAGTGTCAATAATGAAGACAAAGAGAATAAATACATACAAGAACTTGATGCCAGTGATGAGGAATCTATCACATCTGACTGATATGGGGAGGATGACTATTGTGACTATTATTGAAAATCCAACCTATGGGACTTTTGAAAATGATTTTCAAAATCCCATATATGATATGTCCAGTGAGGAGAGTGTCTACTCTGATACTTATGAAAGTTGTAAATAAGAGCAATCATAGTTTTTGTATGATCAATCAGAATTGTACTTGAGTATCCTTAATGAGGACTTGGAGAAGCAATATAGTGAAGAGTCAAATTGAGTGCAACTAATTGAAGCTTTTTTTCATCCATCGTCTTCACATACAAATGTTCCTTATGATTTGGAGGATTTTTGGGTTTCCACATAGTGTTATCAGCAGATAATCACTTTTGATGAGTATGATGATCTGCATCATCATACAAATGTTTACATCAGTCCTATCCAGTCTTGGATAAAAGAATCTTGCAAGAGGACTTCTTAGTTTGGGAAGCAGTTCGATGAGCTTCTCCATGATTATAATCTCCCATCTAACCTTCCCATATTGAATTTCCATGTAGGTTTTCATTTTTTGAATAATGTTTCCTTTCTTTGGTTGGCAATGAAAGAGAAGGAAAAAACCTTTAAAATTGATAAAATGCTTAGGTGTTTGCATTGGATTTCTGATTACACCTAACCTTTTTTATGCCATGCTTAGGGTAGGAAAATAAGATCCTTAAAGTGAGAATTTACTTTATGCATTTATTTTGTGTACTTAGGAATAAAACTCTCTTTCATTGATTAGCTTTGTTTCCTTTCAATAAATAAATTTATAGTTCATTGGCTCTTTTCATAAAACTTGTGCTACTAAGGTTTTCTTGTCAAGATAAAATGTGTTTACAGATTATATAAACCAAAGATTCTAGAATTCTCATACCCTCTCCTTGCTTGAAGACCAGATCGAGTACACCTCCCATAGTTGGAGCCAGATGTTATACAATAAGTTGCACTTAGGGGATTTTTCAAGTGAGCCACCAAGGATTGGAAAAATCACTTGTTCTTACTTAGTGCTCGGAAGTTCTGTGGTCTCATCAAGGCCAGTTGTGGCCTCTTTTGGATGTTCACACCCTTTCAAGGGAATTGTAATAAATGACATAGCATGAGTTTCTTTTAAGTAAAATTCTTGGCCTTCTTAGACTTGGTCATCAATTTCATCATCCTTGAGCATTTTTTCTGTTAATTATATGACGATGTTTTAAGCAACATATAATTTTCAATTTTTTCACTGAAAATCCTCCAAAGTTGGGATTGTGAGTTTGGTAACTTTTTTCTAATAAACGTTATTAAATCCTAGGGTATATGTATTATAATATGCTAGTCATATGTCCAGAGTTTCGTGAACATCTGATAAGTCCCCCCTAGTATTTTTTAATTTTTGGTTTTTTAATAAAATCATTGATAAGGTGTATTTTAATTGTAATATTTCAAAATGTCATAAAATTGGGCCTCGAGATCCAATTTGGTCACGGGAATGCTCATTTTTGGATCCAGAGACCTAAGTTAACCCCTAAACCCACTTTCGAAAGTCAAATTTGTAATTTTAAATTATTAATTTGGATTTTCTATCCAAAATGGCTCAAAGGGTAAAATAAAAGAAAAAATAGAAGAAAACCCCAATCCTAAATCAAAGGAAGCTTGTCTGAGACTTGTCTATGAGGTGTCAGGTTGGTTGAGGGTATTTTCTGGGGCATTTATGAGCCTAGAGAGTATCTCCAACCTTCTCTCTAAGGTGTCAAACACCTATCCACTAAAGGCAGGCACATTATCCTCAAAGAAGGAACAATCCCTCATGTGGTTGAGGTGGTTAGGAGAGGTGGAGGCCTCTTGAGACATGTGGCTCACCTCCTGCAAGGTGTAATCCCTTCATCCCAACACTTAGGACTTCCTCCCATGCATTTCTCAACCTCCTAAAGCTTCTCTCCACTTGGAAAATGCGCCCCCTGGGGTTTGAGCTCTTTTGTGGCTATAAACGTAAGGTTCTCCTCTTTTGTTTTGGATGGATGCAAAGAATATCTGTCATTTTGTATTGTTTCTGTATTGATGAATAAAATTGAATACTTTGGAGATCCACTCTATGTTATGAGATGATTGCTTCTGAATATTTGAGGTGACATTGTTAAATTTCTGAGTTTCTTCTTTATGTTTAAATTGCTATTAGATCTTTCTTAGAAGGTCATCCTTAGACACGTAGAGTAGGAATTTATGGTTTTACTTGCTTACTGATATTTTTATTTCAATATATAGGAGAGTAGTTGTTCAGATTCATTTGTCTTTCAACTCTTTCTCATTTCTTGGTTTTGAGTACACCAGATCTAACTTTTTATGCAAGGGTTTCTCATAGGTTTGTTTCACAAATTAAATTTTCAGAGGAGGAGTTGAAATCAGTTGTATATTATTTATCTTTGAAAATCTCTCAATTTTTATATTATTTATACAGGGTCTCCAAATTTTTCATAAGAAGATCAAGCGAGGCTTCAAGTTGCTTTCCATCTTCTCAAAACAATCCTCTTTCCGATTACATAGTTTCAATATGCAAATTTGATAGATCTGATTTAAAATTATGATAATTTCAATCTAATTATTAATCATATAAGATAATTTATATTTATAAGTGCTTAAAAAGAATAATCTTTTGCTGAATCTAAAGTTGTCATTTCGGTGCTTTAAAAACTAGTAAATTTTTCCAATCTTTTGTAAGTACTGAAATTAGTTTTAGTTTTTATATTTTATTCATTCATTCCATACTATTCTAATAATTTAAATCACTATTTTTTAGCATGTCCAAAGAAAAAGAGGAGGAATCTTTGCTCAGTTTTCCGCGTTTTAGGTCTCCTGAGACATCAAAAAACCCTTAGTTTTACCTTCTTCTTCATTCCCCTTCACTCCATAAAGTTTTATAAATATTTAGACCCATTTTATAGGGTCTAATACATATTTTAATTTCATTTTTCTGATATTGTAATCATAAGTAATAAATAAATCAAGTGGGATACACAACCCCCACACTTCATCCCCCCTGGGGGGATTGGTAGTGTCTCTTTCATTGTTTGAATTTTTCTAACAATCACACGCACACAATCCGCTTTCTTTGAAGGTTGTTTTACTTAGTTATTTATTTTCATTTCCATCTTTTAAATTTTTTAAATAATTTTGTTCCCTCGCTCGTTGCCACGAAGTATTCTCTCACCACCAACCAAAGGCTTCTTGCCAATTATTGGTGGATGATCATAAACTGACATATAGCTTATGGATTATTTTAGGATTTAGTTTTTATTTTGTTGTCACATAAGTTTGCTTCAGTATACAATTGGAACAAACATTTTTCCATTCTGGTGTATGCTCTTTCCCATTGCATATTTGCCCTGAGCTTTAGGATACTCAAAAGCAGGAGTGCGCACTACTCAATTCTTCACATATAAATAATTAATTCACAATAATAAAATCAAAATCCTTATAAACATTGTGAAAATATTACACAATTCCTTTTGACATTATTCGGCAAAATTCTCAAAGGAAGCAGGAACTATTGAATAGTGACCTGGAGATATAGTTACGGTACACCCTTGTTAGTGTAGTGTTGAACACCTTCTCAGAGACTCCGATTCAGTCCACATTTATGAGTGAGGAACCAATTTTTTCATCTCTTCAAACATATTCTCGGTAATTCATAAGTATATCGAGAATCCCCCTTCCCTTAAATCAACTCATCTGTAATAATTAAAACTGACCAAGACACATTGCAAAACATTTCCTTTTCAACAACATTTTTACTCCATTTGGCATTGATCTGGGTACATAACAATCTTATTTTCATTTGATTATCTGTTTTGTCAATATTAATCTTTATATACACATGTTATATGTCATTGAATGTTTAAAAAACTTTGCATCAGTCTTGCGATATAATTATTTACCAAAAAACTCCTAAAACAACTTAATTTTGCTATTAACAACTAAAATATAAAGAGCCTTAGTTGATCTCTTTCTTAGGGACCACTCCCCCTTGCTTCGTTAGGAGTTTGGCCAAAACGGAGGAGTCAAGATCAAGTCACAGTACTTGACTTGAGACTTTCCCCCAAGGACACAGCTAACATCTTGAATATTTTTGTTGTGCTTAACCCCCAGGTGTGTGAAAGATGGCAACATGGCCTCATCATACATGCCATATGCCACGTCATCAATTCCTTTTGTATTCCTTTGTCATTAATGAAATCTGATTTTCAACAAGAGTTTCAACTATTTCAGCAAGTTCTTTGCAACTTAAACACACATGTCATATCATCATACATGCCATGTCATTTCCTTTGTTATTCTTGTATCTTTCACTGAGTTTTCCCTACCATCGTATCGTTGGTTATTCATTTGTCATTATGGACCCCCTTTGACATCAGTGAAAACCATACTCAACACTTGTCAAGTTCATAGGGTTTAAAAGTGAATTAAATCAAATATATTGTTACACCGAAATCTTGCACTCTTGATCCATGTGTTATCCCTATGCCTAACCCCTAAAGTTTTCTCTACTAAACTGGATTGATACTGAGGTTGTTTTTGCCTTTTTTCCCTCTCTAGGAAGTTCGACACTCTTATCCTTCATGCTAGGAGCACTGACGATGTCTTTTCCCTTCATTCTAGGTGCAATGGCGTCGAAGCTCTTTCTCCCACTGCTAGGTGCATCGACGACGCTTTCTCCCTTTTTGCTAAGTGCGCTAGTCGTGTTTAGAGGGAAAAAAATGTATATTTGAGATTATTCTCGAAGGTGGATGAGGTGGAGCTCTATCCCTATCATTTAGGTGAGGTGGCATTTGGTTCCTAACCTATAGGGAAGATCCCTTTGATCCCTCCTCCTAATCCTCAACCTATTCTATCCCTTTAGCCTTATAAATTAAACCCTCTCTCCATTTGGAAGGGAGGAAGGAATATGGTACTCTTATGCTGGTGGAATTTCTAGGTGATCCCTATCATACTTTGGAGGATTTGGCTTGGATTTTTGGATGGAATATTGCAGTGTTAAGGCTAGGTCGTAATGTTCTTTCCTATGTAATTCTATGTATCTCCTTGATTACATTAATACAAATATCTTTCCATAAACGTTATTGTGTTGATGATGTTGTTGTGTTGATGATGTTTATTAGCTTAGATCAATTATATGTTTGGATATGCATATGATGTTTGCTTGTTTCCACATGCTTTACAAGGTTTTGCAGCTATAGATCTGAAGATTCTGGAGCTTGGATCAACAAAGAGTGAAGAGGATATGCATATTTCAGGTAGGTGATCTATCTGTTTCTCTGTATTTTTTTTAATCTAGGAAAGTAGATTGTATTTTGTATTTGATTTGTTCTAGATCCACTTGGACTAGGGAGATCTGGCTTGATTTCGATTAAGTAGATTTATCCAATAACAAATTTGGTGACCATACAGGGGAACGTACATAGATCTAATTTATTTTGTTTGTATTTCATGTCTCTTTATCAGTCCTTTTGCTAGCCTCTAGAAACCCTCCTTTCTTTGTATTTTTCCTTTGAACAGTGTCTTGAATCCTCTTGATTCTCTTTGGATCACTATCAAACCTTCTACCCTTCTCCCATAAGAAATCTACCTTTTATTCTGTTTTGTTTCTCCACCGGTGCACCTGGGCTATGTAGACAGAGCGCCGTTGTTTCCATTTTTTAACATCGTAAGTGTTGATTGTATTGGTTATCTTTGCCTTAGGATAAAAGGCATCGTCGGTGCTTTTACACTGTGTTGTAAGTGCGCCACTACCCTCATAGGCTCTCTTGCGTAGCCTTGAAGGAGCGTCAGTCCCCTCATAGGCCCTTTTATACAGTGTTATAGGAGCGTTGGTTCCCTCATAAGAACTTTTTGCAATGTTATAGGAGCATTGGTCCCCTCATAGGTGCTTTGGTGTAGTGTTGAAAGCACGCCGCCCTTTGAAACTCAGTTTTTGGCTTAGTTTTCCTTCATTTTTTTGTTTTGGTTTGATGGATTTTGGTTTTTAGGTTGTATGTGATAGTCATAGCCCCCCTAGATCCAGCATTATCCCTTCCTCCCCTCAGTCATTGAGTTTTTTGGTTGCATTTTTGTTGTTTTGGAGAAATTCTTGATTGTTTTGGAGTTGTTTGGGTGCTTGTCATATTCCTTTTGATTTCTGAATCAATGGAGTGCTGTAGATATTCTCTATTTTTCTGTTTGTAGATCTAAAAATAATATAGATATCAAGTTTCATTTTGATACATGCATTTGAAAAATAAAAGTGCTTCTTTACTTTGTTTTGTGCATTGTTAAGATGTGTAGTATCTTTGATTTCATTTGTACTTTTTAGACTATTATTGTAGAAAGATAGAGCTAGTGCACTCTAGGAAAGAATTGTTCTTTTCTTTATTGTTCAAATTGATGTTTGTTTGAAGAGAAAACTCAATTAAAAGAGAAAAAAAAACCAAGCCAAAAAAAATTTCTCCGGGGAATCACACCGCCGAACCCCCCTTGCTCGTGTATGAATTCACAAGTCTTTTCAAGAATTGTATTTGATGTTGATTTTTAAAAGCTTCATAGTTTCCTTTGAATAGAACTTGGTTTTCTTAGATATCTGATTTCTGTCTTGTTTTAATAAAAACCTCTTTCCCTACCTTAGGTAGTTTTCATTGAAAGAGAAATGTGCATTGTCATGTAGCTAGGATTTGCATTCTTTTTACATTTCTTGTCTACACATCATGCATCCACTTAATCGCTTAAGATAAAATTAATGCTAGATTAGGTTTAAAATAATTTAGTAACTATGTGTAAGTTAGTGATGTGTTCGGGCGTCGTAAAACGTAGCAGTTGTCGTTAATTTGTCTGCACTACAACTCGGGACTCACGTGGTTCTTCCATGTACCATCAGTATATCGAACGGCCTTTCACGTACCCTTGAGGTATATAGAAAGGTAATTCACATACTCGATTGTATATCATAAGGCCCCTTGTGAACGGTTGTGCATTAGGCAACACTACTACCGATTTGAGCTCCCCCGTACCTAGCGTATATTGGGAGACCCTCTTAGGATTCTGTTGAGGCCTGAAAATTCGTAGGCAACAATAGCAAGGGATTCTCCCCAGTCAACATTTCCAACTAGCCTGTGACTGTTTGGTGTAGGGAATCTGTCCGGTTTGCGGTCCGGCTACCGTAGGTCAAGTAATGAAACTAAAAGGTTTTACCGGTTTTGGCCCGGTCCACCATATGTATTTTTGTATTTTTTGACTTAAGGTATGATATGCACATGCCTAATTAACAATGCAGGGTGATAAAGGATGCAAGGAGTAGTCACAAAGTGATGTGCAGGTTCTTACCTTTCATATTAGAACTCACAAGCATCTAAATCATATACACAGTAAGAAAGTAAATCCTAACTAAGCTATCTCTAAAGAGCTGGATATTAATTCATGAGTAATGCATTACTGTCCATGTGTTATGGCAAATCATAGATAGCTATTCTTATAGCCAAACATATAAACATGAATGAAAGTATACATGATAAGATAGCTCATCACCAGTTAAAAATCCCATTACTCACAGTGGAAAACATCACATAATATAATAGAGAACATTCTGACAAGAACATAGGTTCAAAAAGTTAGAACGCTCTCACAGTCCATGAAACACAGTCGAAAATGAAATAGTTCCCATTCAACATCATTCATTAAATCACATTGAGGCATTCCACATAACACTTTCTCCAACAGGCAAAATTTGCAATTTCTGGTTGTAAAACGAAATAGTTCCTCTTAC
Organism: Pseudotsuga menziesii; assembly: GCA_001517045.1. NCBI lineage: Eukaryota > Viridiplantae > Streptophyta > Pinopsida > Pinales > Pinaceae > Pseudotsuga > Pseudotsuga menziesii. The sequence continues at coordinate 234,792 of LPNX010208021.1, forward strand.
AAACAATAGTTTATAAGTTTTTTCCTAGAAAAAAGCCCCTGCAAGTTCTAACTTTCAAATATTTAAACTAAAACAGTTGACCACTTGTGCTGCCCCCCAAACGTGTGACCTTTCGGTCCCTCAAAACGTTTCATATCCCTATTTTTTATCTTTTCTGTGCGCACTCATGATCCGCTGAGTAATTGACAGACCTTCCAGGTCTGCCCCTTTTTGCTATTGGTTTTGCCTTCTACTTCACTTTCCCTCCTTGCGATCCTGTTGGTTTCAGTTCAACCTTTCCCAAAACTGCCCAGTTCCCTTCTGCCACCTATCACCTGGCTATACCTTCGCGCCGTGGTAGTTTGAACAGTCTCTTGAGTCCACCTACAATTAAATGACATCTATCATTCATTTGGACTGTATTTTCAATAACCAACTTAGATCCAGCTTTACCCGGCTCTATCATGCGCTGAGAGGGATCAAATATTTCGAGGTGCAAACCCTTTTTTGGAGTGCAATTGTTGAAGTCAAATCCTAATTATATAAATTATTCAAGTCATTAGATATATCGAATCTGATTGAATAATTTAAAAACAAATTCTAATTAGATGCCACCTCGATACAAAGAAGCAAATCCAAGAAGTCATTCAGAGAAAATATACTTCTTATACAGTAATTCAATTATACAGTCTTTTTCTCGACAGAAAAAGACTGTATATAAAGAGATAAGCAAATTTATATAATTTATCTTGAAGTGAAAATCGCAGATTGCAGATAAAGAGATAATGTTCTTTGCTGGATCTAAGCTGGAGATCAGTTCATAATTGCTGCATTATTAGAAGTGAAAATTGTAGAAGGGAAAATCCAAATGCCAAAACAAAAAAAAAATCCAGAAATTGCAGATGGATTCTGGTGCTCGCAAATGCCAAAACAAAAACAAAATCCAGAAATTGCAAAAGATGTAATATCACAGATTTGTCTTTAATCACACATATTTCTTTTGGCACGCGTCTATCCTTAGTTGATAACTATGAAAAGGCATATTATTGCCTAAAACAAAAGCTTGTAACTGCATTTCTCATGAGGCCGGCCATAGCAATAGCATTTGTAAACAAAATACAAAATACAAGAAATAGTCGGGACGCTGTTTCATAAGGCCAGAAAAAAACTACATCACGATTGAAAAAAAACTGCAAGAAGCACATTGAGAATTGCTAGAGAATTCTGTTTTGTCACACGAATTAAATGAGCTAAAGAATAATTCTGCTACTCGTCAGATTTTGTATAAATTTCTGAAAATTCAGATGACACTACAAATCAAAATAAAAGGACACAAAAATCTTAAATCTTAATACAGATCAAAAGACTTGTTTTCTTTACATTGAGATCATTTTACCCAATTGAAACGTTCAATCAACAAATAATGTGAAAATATCAACAAAAAGGCAGATGATAGGGCCAGAAGTTTAAGAGTCTTTACCAAAAATTCAGTAGGTTTTCCATTTCAGTTCAACATAACGAAGAAAACAGATAATCTTACCGTGAGTACACCGCAAGCGGTCCTTGCAAAACACTTTTTTTCCGCTCGACGAGGCTGACAGAACCTGCAACAAAGAGTTTGTTCAAATTTTTAAAATGATAAGCTTTTACTCTGCAATTTCTTAGGCTAAAGAATTGTGAAGCTTCTCTGTGCTTAAACAAAGACCTAGGTAATTTCTCTTGAAGTGAAAATCACAGATTGCAAATAAAGAGATAATGCAGATCCAGAAATTGGAGATGGATTTTGGTGCTCACCATCAATCACAGAAATGGACTACGGGGGAGAATACATCAAATACTATAATAATATACTCGTATCAGTTTCTATAATTCAATTGTTTCTCATATGCATACTTGATATAGAAACTTAAATTATACGCATTCGCATAACTGAGACAAATCTGTAATTGCTCTCAGCCTTATTCCGAAGGTCCAGCTTGTACGTATTGTTTTGAAGTGTGTATAGGTGTTTTGATTTACTTACAAATATATATATATATATATATATACACCTAGGATTATTAATTATTAAGCCGACTTGTATATATATATATAGATATATAAGCCGACTTTTTTATGTGACACATGTCATCTCCATGTTGAGCACGGAATTACACTTCTACCTCATATCGGGCTGTAGAATGCGCCTCTCGGTGCAAAAACAAACTACGTCTATAAAATGAGTAATCATCAAGAGAGGTCGTGCACTGCATTCCAGTTCTGGAAACCTTAATAGGTGCCATCGCCACTGTCTCGTCCACACATGGGCTTGAAAAACTCACTAACGGCGGGAAGAGGAAACTCATCGGTGGCTTGAAACACAAAAACATCAGCCAGGTAGACTTATTTAAAGTTGCATAAGTGGGTCTCAATAGGCGACAGGCACCCCGAAACCATTTAAGCCTATCAGAGTCAGAAAAGTTATGACCTAAAATGTGGGCAGGAAAGCTTCCAGTCAGAAATTGGAAAGACATCGACATCAGAATATAAGTGATTGGCACAGCCGCAATGGCGGAAGAGAAAAGGCTACAGACACGTGACCAGAAACTGACACGCATCAGTGGGCGGGGCACTTACATTTCGGGTGCTTAGCTTCTTTGGGAGCTGCAACGGTGGAAGACAAACAGACAACAACCTCCAATCAATAAAAATGCTAAGTGTTTGAAACAAATTTAAAATTTAGCAACGGTCGAAACTGTTTCACCTCCGAAACAACGGTTTTACAAAGGACAATTGGTCCGAATCATCTTTGACTAGCAAAATGAAACAGACTCCAAAATCCGCAACCCACAGTCATTACAAACATAAGCAACTTCTGAAAACAGGACGAGAGTTAATCTTCAAAATAATCTGAAATTAAAGCATGACCCAAAAATTCATGGATCCAAACGATTCAAAGCAACATTAAATCATGAGGGGGACCAAAATTTGAAAAATTTGGGGAAAACAGTTGCAGCTGCAACAATTGGCGATTACCTAGTGAACCTAGATCTCTGGACTATTATTCCTTGAGTGACAGACTGTTTAACAACAAACGAACCTATTGAATTCTTCCAGCTATCTGGATTTCTCAAATGGAAAATGTATGTACCTTTAATCATTGATGATAGTCCGATTTGGGAGAGTGGAAACCAGGATTTTCCAGTCAAGATAACTCTTTTGAGACCGAAAGATGAATTTCATTGTTACTTCTGTCTTCAAGTGGCTGCCATCTTGGACACCACAGGATTGTAGCATATGGTAAACAGAAATATTCATTTGTTCCTCATTCCCATGCCACTTTATCACTTTCGTGCTTTTGGACTTTTGTCCTTTTCATATGAGTCCTCCTACCTGCCTTTCTTTCTGAATTTTAATTCGGGCTCCTCTATCCTAAGTGTCCTTTTGTGTGAGAGGTATATTCAAGCTTCAAATCACGGATAGAGAGGAACTTATAGCGATTTAGTACCTATATGGTTCAACATTTGTTTTGATATATCACGCTTTCATAGGAGTTTTTTTACTCTTATCTGCCTTTTGGCATTCATTTCTTGGCATGTGATCATTTGTATCTAATATACCGTTTACCGTACTTCTTTCCATGGGCCCTTTGCTGTCACTCCCTAGAACATTTTAATGTGACATGGATGGAGCCTCAAAATAGTATTCCATACCCTTTGATTCTGGTTTATTTCACAAGGGTTAAGTAGGACTTCAATGCGTACACAACTATTTGAGAAAACTACTAAAATGGAAGAATTTCTTTTAGATAAAAAACAATATATAGTCTTACACCCAAGATATTTAGTCGTTCCAAACTTCTGATGTTCCCCATGCAACCGAGGGTTTGCTTCCTTTATTGAAATCAGTGAAATTTAAACTAAAACAAGACTGAACCTTATGACTCAAAAGACAGCCAAGCCAGATTATTTATATACAAGAAGAAGAACACAAACAAAACTCAGGAAAAATAGGGCTTGAGAACTAAGCCATTTACTGGTAAGCTCTCTTCCCACCCTTGTAAATCTTGCAACCTATAAGTTGAAGGGCCAAGCTTTGCCGCAATCTGGAAAGGACCTACCCACAACTGCTGGAATTTCGTGTGTTTTCCTTTCTCATCATGGGGGTGGTCCCACTTGAGAACCAAATCCCCCACTTCAAAGTCTTTTGTTCTTGCCTTTTGTTTGTCGAACCATCTCTTTATTACCTCTTGTTGTTGCTTAAAGCGCTCTCTGGCTTTATATTGATCCTCTTTTGCTTTCAGGAGATTATATATCCTTATTTGCAAGACTTCATTATCTGACCCTCTAGACTCTTGAGCTATTATGGAAGAGGGTAGCATGAAATTGGGGGGGAGAATGGCTTCTTTACCATACACAAGGGTATATGGAGACATTCCTATCAAAGACTTGGGGGTGAATCTATCGGCCCAAAGGGCATTTGGTAGCGCTGAGTGCCAACTCCTCTGGTTTTCTATCACAGTCTTCTTTAAAATTCTAATCAGATTCTTATTAGTAGATTCAGCCAAGCCATTTCCTTGTGGATAGTAATTGGCAGAGTAATGCAACTTTATTCCTTTCTCATGAGCAAAAGCAGTTAATTTAATCGATGAAAATTAAGTAGCATTATCAAAGACTAAAGAAACTGGAACTCCAAACCTGGTCATAATATCGTCCTGCATGAAGTTGATGACTGCGTCCTCATTTATTTTGCGTAGTGGGATGGCTTCGACCCAGCGAGTGAAATAATTGGTTGCAGTCAGAATATACTTGTGTTGTAGGGAAGAGTTCAGCTTTATCTCCCCAATAATATCCAACCCCCATTGCTCGAATGGCTCCGTGATCATCACAAGCTTCAGTGGTCCAGCTGCTTTAGATTGTCTTCCACTACACCTTTGACAAATGTCGCACTTCCTGACATGGGCGTGTGCATCTTTGAAAAGCGTGGGCCAATAGTAACTAGATCTAAGAATTTTGTGAGCTGTAGTATCTCCTGAACAATGTCCCCTAGCAGGCCCGTCATGCAAATCGGTCATTACCTTCTTTGCATCTTCTTTCTCTAAGCATCTAAGAAGAACTCCATTGTAGTTTTTTCTGAATAATATTCCTTCAATAATTTGATAGGAGGCTGATTTAAGACGCAACGCTCTTGTTTGCTTAGAATTCCAATTTTCTGGAAACAATCTTGTCTGAAGGTAATGCACGAGGTCTCTATACCAAGATTCAGGGGCTGTGAATAGAGGAGACACATCCATGAAATGTAATTCAGCCTTGTCTTCCCAGGCGTGTTCATCATTGTTTCCATTTTTAGTCATTAGTTTGCACCACCCTTTACCTTTAACTATAGAAGCTGGCTTGAATTCGAGGTCATACTCTTGAAGTTTTGTTACCCAATTACCCCTTCTTTCTCCTAACTCCTTCTGTACAAAAAGGGACCTCACAGCTGGGTACGGGACGATCACCTTGGTTTGATTTTTTAATATGTAGGGCCTGAATTGTTTCACTGCTTTGAATACTACATAATCTTGTTTATCAATAGCCGAGTAATTTAATCCGGCCCCTTGTAGACCAGTGCTCATGAAAGATATTGGGAATTCATCCCCGCTGTCTTCCTTCTGAGTAAGCACGGCTGCTAGCGAATCATCAGATGCAAAAGTATACAAAATAAAATCTTTATCGAAATCTGGGATTTTTAGGGAGGGTGCATGCACAACAATAGTTTTAATCTTGCTGAATGCGTTCTTCTCAATCTCAGTCCACTTGAATTGTACACTTTGCTTTACCATTTGCTGCAGTGGTTTGACAATCTGAGTGAAATCTGGCACAAATCTTCGTACGAAATTTATGGTTCCCATAAATGATTGCATCCCCTTTTTATTATGGGGCAAGGGGATCTGTTCAATGGCCTTGATCCTTTCCGGATCTATAGAGATTCCCTTCTTTGAAACTATGTGACCCAGTAACTTGCCCTCCGTAACAGCGAACACACACTTCTCGGGATTGAGTGAGATACCATATTTCCGACAGCGTTCAAAAATCTACCTTAGATGAAATGCGTGTTCTTCTCTCTTCTTTGAGAATATCGTAATATCATCGAGATACACTACAGCACTACGACCAATCAAACCGGGGAAAGCTATGTCCATAGCCCTCTGGAACGTAGCTCTAGCATTTATAAGCCCAAAGGGAATTCTTCTGTAAGCGAAGGTTCCCCATCTGGTTCTGAATGTTGTCTTCAATCTGTCTTCTTCACCTACTAATACTTGATTGTAGCCTGAGAATTCGTCTAATAAAGAAAATAGTTTATAACTTGAGACCATTTGTAGTAGTTTCTCCATGGGTGGAATAGGATAATTATATTTATTTGAAGCACGGTTTAAATTCCTGAAATCCATGCATAGCCTGATTTCTCCAGATTTTTTCCTTACTAGTACTAGATTTGAGACCCATTTAGAGTGTCTGACCTTAAAAATGATTCTAGCATCCAATAATTTCTTTACTTCACTCTGGATTAGAGGTTCCAATTTTGGGTGCATTTTCCTTAAAGGTTGTTGATAAGGTTTGACGCCAGATTTGATGGGGATAACATGCTGGATGATGCTGGTGTCATATGTCTTCAAATATTCATATGTCCAGGAGAAAACATCTTTATATTGATTAAAAATACTGATGAACTTATCTCTTTCTGCTAGTGAACAACATTTTCCAAGATTCACATATTTAGGATTTGTCTCAGTCCCTAAATTTATCAATTCAAACTGTAGATATGAGCTGTGAGTCTTTACGTTTGCTGGTCTTCTAAATTTTTCATTTAAATCAAAAATTCTTTCTAAGGTTCTGACTCCTTTAGGGATGAAATTATCATACTTCAACTCAGCCTGATGTTCTTCATCATCTATTATCGCCACTTTAAATACCTTGTCATTTGTTAAGCATTCTATAATCTGTTGATCGTCGTCGAACACTCATAGGTTGGTAATCATATCAGGGACCGAGGGCCTGAAAAGCAATTCAACGGAGCACCGATTATTAGTAGGCACAAGCCTAGCAGCTGATGTGGCCAACAAGTCAGCTGCTTCATTTTTAAGTCTTGGAATTGATATAATATTAAATGCGTTAAAACATTTGAGTAGGTCCCATACCTCATTTTGATAAGCTTATAAGTGAGGAGAAATACAATGTATTTGATTCCGAATCTGTTTTACAATTATTTCAGAATCTCCAAAAATTTTCAAATTACTTACCTTTAATTCGATTGCTTTCCTTAAACCTTGCACCAACACTTCATACTCAGCTGTGTTATTTGTGCATTCAAACTCTAATCTACATGAAAGAAAATGTTTATTATTCTTAGGGTCGATCAGGACACAACCGGCCCCTGACCCTTCTAACGTCTTAGAACCATCAAAAAATAATGTCCAGAAATTGCTAACTACTGCACGAGAATCTACTTCTACTGTTAAGTTTACTATTTTACAGTCGATTTCATCAGCTTGTGAAAATTGAAGGAGATCAGGCTGAGCGTCTGACATGTTGTTGGCTTCTCTTGCTTAGTAATTTCCTGGTTCCAATTCAATAAAGTAATTTCCAAACACAAAAATCCACTGGTTCGTTCTTTTCCTCAAGTTGAGTAACGTTGTATTTCATGTGAGGCTCCCTCAAAATTTTAATTTGATTCGGGCTTCCTTTATATGGCAGCCACAGATGCGACCAATCCGAGGCAAAATATCTGTTTAGTTTTTTCAACCAGTCTCTGCTCAGAACAAGCCCATAAGTGTCTGGTATGTCAGCCACCACGATATCAATAACTTGGCATACTTTATCATTTGAAGACAGGCGGACTAGGACATCCTCCATTTCCCCAATTACTTTCACATTCGTCCTATCCAACTGAACAACCCTCCAAGTGGATGGCTTAGGCTGCCCATTTATCCTTTTACAGATTGATATTGGCATGACGTTAACCGACGCCCCTGAGTCTACCAGGCAATTATGTACATTGTGATTAAAAATTTCAAAAGTGAGGAGGAAAGCTGGATTCTTGTTCTTAGACTTACCCCCAATGCTTGCTTCCTTGATTTATTCTTCTTCCTTGGGTTGATTGTCAGTGGGTAGCCTCTCCTCTGATGCTTCAAGCACTTTCAAAAGTTTTTCTTTCTACTGCGGCACCTTACACATTTCAAATAATGAGATATTCGCCCTTACCTTATTTATATCCTCCACAATATCATAATCCATCTGTGGTTCGGTGGGATGCAGCTTATCAACATTCATTCTTTCTTCATTGGGATTGGCAAATGTATCATTCTTCCTAGGATCTTGGCTGGTAATGGTGAATTCGGGAATTTTATCAGTTGAGGAATTATTTTGAAATTTATTAACATTTTTCTGAAGCCTTTTAATCTTTGGGATCATGAGATTGTTTTCTTTAGCTGACCCTTGTCTCCTTGTTGTTACGTTCATTTCCATGACGTCCTCATATCCCCAATTCCTTTCTTCCTCAGCGTCGAATAACGAAACAGAATTCCACAGAACCATGGTCTCATCTTCTTATTCTTTCGTTGACGTGTTACTGTCTTTTCTTTCTTCATCTCCATCTTCTGTTAATTTAGAATCCAACAGCTGATTCATAACCAACTTCATTGAGTTTATCCATTGAGGACAATTCTTTTCAGAGTGGGGTTGTTGGTGGAAAGTGCAAAAATTGTCCATTCCTACCTCTGTTAAATTCATAGATGCTGAATTATGCGGAGGAGGTTGGGGTTGATTGTTATCCTCCCTTTTCTTGTAATAGGGCTTGTAGAAATTTTGAGCTTCCTTTTCTTTTTCCAAGTCTATGATTCTGTTAGAAAGATTCTCCATCATTTTTTCCATACTTTCAAAATCTGATGATTGCTCTTCCTTAGGCTTAGTAAACAACAAGGCTTTCCTTCCCACAATTTTCTCTCTTGACCGTTCGGGATAATCTTCGATACTTTCTCTTTCAGCCTCTACCTTTTCTGCCTCCTCATAAGTCTCTGCTAAAGTGGGCTTGGCCTTCATTTTGGTGAACATGGCCAGCTTGGGTCCTAAAGCCAAAGTATAATATTCAATCAGGACTTTATCCGAAGGTCTATCAGCTTCAGAAAAATTCTTGAGGTACGCTGCAAATCTTTGAGTGAAGTTGTGCACCTTCTCCTTTCTCTCTATATTTAAGGTGCATAGTCCTTTCATGAGGGATGCATGAGTCTTTTGGGTTGCATACTTACTTCTAAAGATCCTTACGAAGGTATCCCAATCAGGGATAGATTTTGTAGGAAAACCAAAATACCATGATGCTGCAGCTCCCTTAAGGGTGTGCGGGAATAGTCTGCAAACTACATCCTCATACTCCCCAGCCTTTAACCCTTCTATTGCGAAATAAAAAATTTGCAGGTGGTCGTCTACTAGTATCTTCTCACTTGGGTCGAATTAGGGCAGCATCTTTTCAAAGGATTGAGGTAAATCATGCAACGAAGGTGGTAGGTTTAAAGGTGATCTGGCTCTCCAGGAAGGTGGTGGATTCGGTGGGTTGGGTGGTTGATTGGCGTTTACGCCTTCCATGAGTCTGGGTGGAGAGTGAGGAGGTGAGCAAATAGGAGTGTGAGCAGGAGAACTGTGAGGAGTATCTGGGCCTTCTTGATTCAAAGACAATACAACTTCCTGTAAGGCTGTTTCTACAAGTTCTTCCAAATCCTCAACCAACACTGAGTCTTCCAATATAGGACGATCCTTCCTTTTATATTCTCTTCTGGACAATTCAGGGATGATCGGTAATCCTCCGATCTTCTTCACATATGCCCTAGTGTGTCTTCTCAGATTATTAACAACCTCATTGTCAACAGAAAACAAATGTTCTCTACCCCCTTCTTCCGGAATTGGATTATGAAGCGCACTGCTTTCTGAACTATTACCGGTGGAATAGTCTCAGGAAAACAGGTTTCCTCAGCGAGCCATGCAATGATGGCCCTCCTTCTAGCACCAGAAACTGTTGAGGCTTGGAAATTCATAGGAAATAACAACAAGGGATTCTCCCCAGTCAATGTTCCCAACTATCCCGTGACTGTTTGGTGTAGGGAATCCGTCCGGTTTGCGGTCCGGCTACCGTAGGTCAAGTAATGAAACTAAAAGGTTTTACCGGTTGCGGCCTGATCCACCGTATGTATTTTTGTATTTTTTGAATTAAGGTATGATATGCACATGCCTAATTAACAATGCAGGGTGATAAGGGATGCAAGGAGTAGTCACAAAGTGATGTGCAGGTTCTTACCTTTCATCTTAGAGCTCACAAGCATCTAAATCATATACACAGTAAGAAAGTAAATCCTAACTAAGATATCTCTAGAGAGCTGGATATTAATTCCTGAGTAATGCATTACTGTCCATGTGTTATGGAAAATCACAGATAGTTGTTCTTATAGACAAACATATAAACATGAATGAAAGTATACATGATAAGATAGCTCATCACCAGTTAAAAATCCCATTACTCACAGTGGAAAACATCATAGAATATACTAGAGAACATTCTGACAAGAACATAGGTTCAAAAAGTTAGAATGCTGTCACAGTCCATGAAACACAGTCGAAAACTAAATAGTTCCCATTCAACATCGTTCATTAAGTCACATTGAGGCATTCCACATAACACTTTCTCCAACAGGAAAAATTTGCAATTTCTGGTTGTAAAACGAAATAGTTCCTCTTACAAACAATAGTTTACAAGTTTTTTCCCGAAAAAAAGGCCCTGTAAGTTTTAAATTTCGAATATTTAAACTAAAATAGTTGACCGCTTGGGATGCCCCCCAAACGTGTGACCTTTCGGTCCCTCAAAACATTTCATATCCCTATTTTTTATCTTTTCTATGCGCACTCATGATCCACTGAGTAACTGACAGACCTTCCAGTTTTGCGCCTTTGTTGCTATTGGTTTTTCCTTCTACTTCACTTTCCCTCCTTGCGATCCTGTCGGTTTTGGTTCAACCTTTGCCAAAACTGCCCAGTTCCCTTCTGCCACCTATCACCCAGCTATACCTTCGCGCCATGGTAGTATGAACAGTCTCTTGAGTCCACCTATAATTAAACGACATCTATCATTCATTTGGAATGTATTTTCAATAAAAACAAACTACGTCTATAAAATGACTAATCATCAAGAGAGGCCGTGCACTGCATTCCAGTTCTGGAAACCTTAATAGGTCTCGTTGCCACTGTCTCGTCCACACATGGGCTTGAAAAACTCACTAACGGTGGGAAGAGGAAACTCATTGGTGGCTTGAAACACAAAAACATTGGCTGGGTAGACTTATTTAAAGCCGCATAAGCGGGTCTCAACAAGTGACAGGCACCTCGAAACCATTTAAGCCTATCGGAGTCGAAAAAGTTATGACCTAAAATGTGGGCGGGAAAGCTTCCAGTCGGAAATCGGAAAGACATCGACATCGGACGATAAGTGATTGGCACATCCGCAACGGCAGAAGAGAAAAGGCTACAGACACGCGACTAGAAATCGACATGGATCAGTGGGCGAGGCACTTACATTTCGGGTGCTTAGCTACTTTGGGAGCCGCAACGGCGGAAGATGAACAAACAACAGCCTCCGATCAATAAAAATGCTAAATGTTTGAAAAAACTTTAAAATTTAGCAACGGTTGAAACTGTTTCACCTCCGAAAAAATGGTTTTACAAAGGACAATTGGTCTGAATCATCTTTGACTAGCAAAATGAAACAGACTCCAAAATCCGCGACCCATAGCCATTACAAACATAAGCAACTTCTGAAAACAGGATGAGAGTTAATCTTCAAAACAATCTGAAATTAAGGCATGACCCAAAAATTCATGGATCCAAATGATTCAAAGCAACATTAAATCATGAGGGGGACCAAAATTTGAAAAATTTGGGGAAAACAGTTGCAGCTGCAACAGATTCCTATGACCATCTGAGTTATCCTTTTGGCCTATCCTGTGAGGTTCCTGACTTTTGATCCACTCCTATTCACACAGTTTGCTTGTGGCTTTTAGACTTAAGTAGTGTTTGATCTTGTGTGGTATTTCAGATATTCTTTGAGAGTTCAGATATGGGAGACTCTCCTGGGACCACCAGTCAAGAGAACCCTTTTCAAGGTATGTCATTTATTTCTCCCCCTTGTGGAGATGTTGGTCCTCCCTTGATGGCCACTTTGAACCTTCCTGGATTGACTATAGGATTACATGTACGGTTATTCTCCAATCCTGTCATACCAAATGCACCCTTTGTGTCAGATCTTGGTCCTTTACCGCATGAGCATAAACCTCATGTTAACCCTTAAACTTCTTCCTTGGATGTTAAATCAACCTCCCTTTCTTCCTCTTCACCTGTTGAAGCCTCTAATTTTAGTAAACGGGAGGGTAAGAAGAAGACAAAAAGGAAGGCTAAGAAGAAGAACACTAAGCAGAAGGTCATAGCTCCAACCTCTGATCATCATGTTGGAATCCCACCAGCCACTAGTCATCATGCTGAGGGTATTGATGTACCTATTTTTGGCACACATAAAGTTAAGCTCCCTTGTAGACTTTGCAAGGGTGATCACCTTCTCAAGGACTATCCTTGTCTTTCCCTTGTGTTAGAAGTGTGGTCTAAACATCCTATGTTGTCAGTCTTTGATCATTATGCTGATGATGCCCTGTCAACCAGTGACTCTTTGGTTAAGACTCGAAAAGGAAAGGTTAGATATCCTTGCTTGCTATGTCAGGATATGTACCACACTTAGCTTTGTCCTTGCATGGATGAAGCTTCAAAGTTGTTGGAAGAAATTACTGTTCCTCAGCAACATCTTCCAACCGATTATCATAAGTTGTCCTTTGACATTCCACTGGTTGATCAAGTGGTCGATCCAATTCCATCCTTGATTGATCCCAGTATTTTGTTGAAAAGTGAAGTTGAAGTGGTTGATCCAAGTCTATCCTTGGTTGATCCCACTCTTCCTTTGGAGAGTGAAGTTAAAGTGGTCAATTCGATGTCATCTCCACTCGATCCAACTCTTTCATCAAAGAGTGTTGAGACTGAAGTAGTCCCTTCAATAGAGTCTTTGTCTTCTCCCTCTCTTCCACTTGAGAGTGAAAACCATCCTGCTGAAGTTTTCGTTGTTAGTTCTGATTGTTCTATGCACAAAGAAGTTTTGTCTCTTTCGATAGAACCCTCTCCAAGTAGTGAGGTTATTTATTTTAACTGGAGTAACCTAACAGAATATTGTCTTCATTCAAGTGTTCCTTTCTAGATAGTTGTGCAAGTTACTTCTAAGAGTATACTCCACACTATCGTTGATGAAGGGGATTCTGTTATCATTCTATCCTCTACTACTTGGAAAGCCATAGGTTCTCCTCCACTTGTGCCAGCCACCAATCAGATTCTGGCTTTTAATCGAAGACCCACAGCAGCTATAGGGATCCTTCCTCAGTTTCCTTTTACTTTGGAAGGAAAAAATGTCTGTATCGATGTTATGGTAGTCCAAGGTCCCTTAGATTTCAATATTCTCCTTGGGCGTGATTATGTTTACGCCATGAAAGTTGTAGTGTCCACACTCTTTCGAGTGATGTATTTTCCCCATGATGGGAATATTGTGACCGTTGATCAGCTTTCCTTTTTTAAACCTGATTATCATGTGACTCCTAGTCATCAAACTTCCTTGAATGTCCCGTATGTTCTTGTGTCTCTTTCCCCTTCTAGTCAACTTCTTCCCATCATAGGTAAAATGGGGGGCATGGCTCCAGCCTCTGGATATCATATTGGAGATAAGTCACTAGCTTCTTATGTAAGGGGGCAACTCACCAACCTCTGGACATCAAGTTGGCTTAGAACGGACATAGTGAGCATAGTTCCCATCCTATGTCAAGCTTGTTAAAAAATGAAATAGGCATTGTGAGCATAGTTCCCATTATATGTCAAGCTCATTAAAAAATTAAATAGATTCATGTGAGCATGGTTCTTATTCTGTGTCAAGCTCGTTAAAAAATGAAACGGATGTCCCCAAGCATAGTTACTTTCTATTTCGAGCTTGTGTAAAAATGAAATAGTTTCCCTCAAGCATAGTTACTTTCTATTTCAAGCTTGTGTAAAAATGAAACACGTCACCTTTGAGCAGTGTTTATTCTTGGTTTCAAGCTTGTTAAAAAATAAAACTAACCTTGAGCATAGTTCCTTTTTCGTGTCAAGCTCGTTAAAAAATGAAACATATTCTTCCATTGTGTCAAGACTCAATGAAGCTTAGGGGGCATGTATCCACCCTTTGCACATTATATTGGCATTAAAGTTACTTGATGGTTATACTAGGGGCAAGTACCAACCACTGGACATCATGTTGGGAAATCACCCATCAATGGAAGCCATTTTGAGCATACGTTATTTCAATTTCGAGCTCGTTAAACCATGAAACAATCCTTTGAGCATAGTTCATTTTTCTATTTCAGCTCGTTAAAAATGAAGTAGGTTTCCTTAAGCATAGTTTACCTTTTGGTTTCAAGCTTCCATAAAAATGAAACCATGTTTTGAGCATAGTTCTTATTCTATTCCAAGCTCATTAAAAAATGAAGCAGATACCCTAATCATTCTTTGAATTGATCTTTGAGCTCGTTAAAAACAGTAAGATGGTGTTGAACTTAGTTTTCATTTTTCGTGCTCTGGTTAAAACATGAAAACTGGTTTGAGCTTACTTTATCGCTTTTTCGTGCTCTGGATTGAAACATGAAAAAGGTTCTAAGTGCCTTTTATACCCTTGTCGTGCTCATTAAAAACTCATTGAAGAGGTATCAAGTATAAGTTTTACGCTTTTTCAGACTCATTAAAAGTGGATTATGAAAAAGGAACCTAGTTAGGGAGTTATATTTAATCTCTTTTTAGTCTCCTCAAAACACAAAAAGATTGCCAAGCGAACTTGTTGCGTTCATGCTTGTAAGAGAATCATAATGGTCAACTTGTTGGGGTAGGTTATCTCTTTTTTGGACCAAATGGCCTTATTTATGAAAAAGGACTTTTTGGAGTCTTCTTAGTCATTTCAGACTCTCTAAACATGAAATGACAAATGAGTTTGCTTTCATCAGACTCATAAAATCAAACGATGAAGGACCCTTTTTTGGGAATGAACCCATCCTTTCTCAGGTTTGTAAAACATATGATATTGGACTCGTCCAAAGGACAAGCTATATCAATTGTTTGTTACCCTTTTCCAGCTCGTTAAAAATTAAAGAGGCACTCATCAATCATGATGGGGAAATTAAGGAAAGAGTTTGTATTTTTTTATGGAAATACATAGTCACTCTTGAACATGGCACTCATTTGCATATGCATTTTAGTACTTGGGTAATCTGTTTGTCTTTGAAAACTGCTAATTCCTATATTCTTCTTTACTCCTTTGAGTTGTCCAAGAATACTCTCACCGTCAGTTGCAATGGAGGATTGCTATCATTCTCATGGAAATACTTCCAAGTCATGCCATGCCCATGTTCAAGAGTAGTTTGGTCATTTATCCACTGTCTGTAGTTAGTTTACCTTCTATCATGTTGGTAATCCCTGAGTCAATTTCGTACATCACTTTGCTATCCTTTTTACTCCAAAACATCTTTGATCGTGTTTTGTGTTGATGATGGGGGATTCATCATGGCCCTCCTTCGACGGGCCTATTACTGTTAACTTCAACTACTTTTCCAGGAATTAGACTTAGAAACAAATTCAATTACCTTGGTCCTGCATGCCTTAATGGAAGGTTACCTCACTTTCAACATAAGTTTACATCATTGGCTCTTGATTTAAAGATCTCATCGAGTGTTCGACTCCAAGTCCTTTATTCACATTCGATGGTATGTACTAAGATACCTTGGGAATCATTGACATCAATGGTGATTTCCCTCACACTTGTTAATAGTTTACATCATTGACTAGTAATCAAGTGGTTTCTACCATGTTCGATGTCAAGACATTGTAATCATATGGTTAGATTCGTATCATTGTGGGTTTAGCTTGAAGACCCTGGGTTGTTAGATATCTTTTCCTAGGTTGCGATGGAGTCTGTTTGAGTTGTATTACATGGATCCAATTTTGTATTGGTCATGGCTGTGTTATCATCTCATCATGAATCTATGCTTGTGTCTAGTAGCCATGATTGTGTTCAGTCGGTCTCTATTACTATGGATCTGCATTGTATTGGTCGGCAGCCATGTTATGAGTTATCTCATATTTGAGTTAGTGGTACTGCAACAACTTCCAACTGACATGCTTTCCTTATATTTCTTCACTTTGCAAAGCATTCACCTATCTCATTCCTCTAACTTCATGCTTTGGGGGGCATTATGTTACACCGAAATCTTGCACTCTTGATCCATGTGTTATCCCTATGCATAATCCCTAAAGTTTTCTATTCTAAACTGGATTGATACTGAGGTTGTTTTTTCCTTTTTTCCCTCTCTAGGAAGGTTGGTGCTCTTATCCTTCATGCTAGGAGCACTGACAACACATTTTCCCTTCATTTTAGGTGTGACAGCACTGGTGCTTTCTCTCTTTTTCCTAAGTGCACCAGTCGTGTTTAGAGGGAAAAAAATGTAGCTTCGAGACACTTCTCGAAGGTGGATGAGGAAAAGCTCTATCCCTATCATTTAGTGAGGTGGAATTTGGTTCCTAACCTATAGGGAAGATCCCTTTGATCCCTCCTCCTAATCCTCAACCTATTCTATCCCTTTAGACTTATAAATTAAACCCTCTCTCCATTTCAAAGGGAGGAAGGACTATGGTACTCTTATGCTGGTGGAATTTCTAGGTGATCCCTATACTACTTTGGAGGATTTGGATTGGATTGTTGGATGGATTATTGTAGCGTTAAGGCTAGGTTGCAATGTTCTTTCCTATGTAATTCTATGTATCTCCTTGATTACATTAATACAAATCTCTTTCCATAAACGTTGTTGTGTTGATGATGTTTATAGCTTTCTTCCTTAACTATTAGCTTAGATCAATTATATGTTTGGATACACATATGTTGTTTTCTTGTTTCCACATGCTTTACAGGGTTTTGCAGCTATAGATCTAAATATTCTAGAGCTTGGATCAACAAAGAGTGAAGAGGATCTGCATATTTTAGGTAGGTGATCTATCTATTCTTTGCATTTCTGTTTGATCTAGGAAAGTAGATTGTATTCTGTATTTGATTCGTTGTAGATCCACTTGGACTAGGAAGATGTGGCTTGATCCCTCCTCCTAATCCTCAACCTATTCTATCCCTTTATCCTTATAAATTAAACCATCTCTCCATTTGGAAGGGAGGAATGACTATGGTACTCTTATGTTGGTGGAATTTATAGGTGATCCCTATCATACTTTGGAGTCTTTGGCTTGGATTTTTGGATGGAAGATTGTAGTGTTAAGGCTAGGTTGTAATTTTTTTTCCTCTGTAATTCTATGTATCACCTTGATTACATTAATACAAATCTCTTTCCATAAATGTTGTTGTGTTGATTATGTTTATAGATTTATTCCTTAACTATTAGCTTAGATCAATTATATGTTTGAATACTCATATGTTGTTTGTTTGTTTCCACATGCTTTACAAGGTTTTGCAGCTATAGATCTGAATATTCTGGAGCTTGGATCAACAAAGAGTGAAGAGGATCTGGATATTTCAGGTAGGTGATCTATCTATTTCTTTGCATTTATGTTTGATCTAGGAAAGTAGATTGTATTCTGTATTTGATTTGTTCTAGATCCACTTGGACTAGGGAGATCTGGCTTGATTCTGATTGAGTAGATTTATCCAATAACATATACCTAGGGAATTTTGGTTATTTAAAACTATGGAAGCATGTACTAGGGTAATTTCTAATTATGATTAGTTTTATGTAATTATTTAATTAATATGCAAAATAACGACATGTGAGAATAAGTTTCCATGTCAAGAGGGCCCATTAGGCAAGCCAACTTTCGTAGGATGAAAAATAGCAACAGTCCAAAATACTGGCAAAAGAAATCTATCGGAAAAAGATGGAAACTGTCAAAAGCAAGGAAAAGTAGGAAGTTTCAAAAGCAAAAAGTGTAGGAAAAGAAGTGAGTGCAAAAGCATGAAAATTTGTTCAAGGAGGGCGCAAATTCCATTTTAGCGAAAGGATGTGTTGTAGCTGCAACCGTTCTCCCCAAATCTCTTAAATTTTGGGCCCCTCCTCATGATGGAATATTGCTTCAGGTCGTTTTATCCTTGATTGTTGATCATGTTTTAAGTTTGGATATTCTTAACGATTTATGTGCACTCTGTTGTCGTATTTTGTTTGTGTTTGAATTTTGCAGCGGGTTGCAGAGTTGAGTTTAGTATTGCTAATTGTTCTCTGATGGGTCGTCGTTTTGAAGGTGAAATGGTTTTTTTTACTGCTTTTGAATTTTTTGGGCTTTCTGAACACTTATTGTTTTTCTAAGTGATCGGACGTATTTTTTTTTTTTTAATCAGAAGCCTTAGCCATTTCCTCTTCCACCATTGCGGCTCGCAAAGCGGTTTGGCACCTGAAGTCCAAAATGATCCGCCTACCGATGCGTGTTGACTCTTTTTCGTCGTGGACCCGTAGTTGTTTCTCTTCCGCCGTTGCGGCTAGGAGAGTAATTTAGCTCCCGATTTAATTGTCTTCCGACTTCTGACTAAAGCCTTTTCCCGCCCGCATTTTGGATGTCTCTAGCTCTTTTCCTTTTCGCCATTGCGGCTCTCAAAGTCCTTTATCTTCCGAAGTGTAAAGTCGTCCGACTTCCGATTGAGCTTTTCCCACCCTCGTTTTGCATGACTTTAGCCCTTGTATTTTCCACCGTTGTGGCTAGGAAAGTATTTTCACGTCCGATGACAAAGCCTTCTGACTGCCGATCTAGAACTTTCTCGCCTAGGGCTTAATCAAAACTCTTTCCATATTGAGAGATGCACCTGGATATTTTCTTGTGGATTAGCTGTTTCAGGTGGTTAATTTTAATGTTTAAAATGCCATTCTAATGAATGATACTTGTCGATTTATTGCAGGTGGGTTCGGGAGAGCGGTCAAACTACCGCGGCGTGGAGGAAGACGGACCGTTTGGTAGAGGCAGGGCCGCAACTAACAGGATCGCAAGAAGGATAAACGAAGGAAAAAGAAAAAATGAATAGTAACAGAGGAGCAGCTCTGAAAGGTCTGGCAGTCACTCAGCCAATCACGAGCATGCGCAGAAAAGATAGAGGAATATGAAGCGTTGAGGAACTGAAAGGTCAGACGTTTAGGGGGCAACCCAATGGTCTGCAGTCATAGTTTAAATATTTGAAAGTAGAAATTAGAGAGGGACTTTTTCCCTGGAAAAACTTGTAAACCATTTTCTTGTAAGAAGAACTATTTCGTTTTACAATAAAAAAACTGCAATTTTACTTGCTAGAGAGAGCGAACCGTGGAATGTATCAATGTGATTAAATGATCAAGGTTGAAGGGGAACTATTTTGTTTTCAGCTGTGTTTCATTAACTGTGAGAGTGTTTAACTTCCTGAACCTATGTTCTTGTTGAATACTTTTCAGTATATTTTGTGATGTTTTTCCACTGTGAGTACTAAATGTTGTTCATAAAACAATTGGCTAACTGGTTGTTCAAAAATCTGCAATTGTTCATGTGTCTTGAAAGAAGGGTCAGGTATCTGTAACTTTTCATTATGCATGTAAAAAATATAGTACTCACCAATGAATGATAATCCTGCTCCCTAGGGCTAGTTTAGGTAGTTAGTTTTGATTTCTTGTTGTATGTGATTTAGATGCTTGTGAATTCTAAGACGAGAGGTAAGAACCTACACATCACGTTGTGATTTCTCCTTGCATCTTATCTCCCTGCATGGTCAATTAGGAACTTGCATATCATACATTTAGTCAAAAAATACAAAAAATACACGGTGGACCGGGCCGCAACCGGTAAAGCCTTTGTTTTTGTTACTTTGACCTACGGTAGCCGGACCGCAAACCGGAAGGATTAGTTGGGAACGTTGACTGGGGAGAATCCCTTACTATTGTTGCCTACGAATTTTCAGGCCTCAATAGGATGCAAGAAAGGAAGCATCATCAGTCATAAAGAAGGAAACTTATGCTCAAGAAGGGAGAATTTCTAGTTTGGCTTGAGTGATACAAGTAGGGAAACAACATCTTAACGATAGACTTGCTATTTTCCTCGAGGAGGGTACATTCATTGGTTAACGTTAGGGTTTGAAAGTGGGTAACTTGCTCAAAAGTTGGATGACTTGCTAAAAAATTGAATCAAGTCTATAAAATAATTCTTCCAACTCCATTTCATGGTTTTTTATCATTAATGGTTTGTTGTTGACTGAAGATGAGCTAAGTCTAAGTGATGTGCCTCAGTCACCCTGGGTGATGCGCCCCAAGCCTCCATTCTCTTATCTTCTCTTCTCTTCCATTTTTCAGTGCATACCAAGGAGAATCAAGAAGAATCCATTGAATACCAAATTAGAGCTCTGATAACAACCATCCGACCATGGAATTCGAGTTCTAGTGAAGGAAACTTCACTTATGTTATCAGATCGATGCAGGTTGTTAGTTCCAAGCTTCCATTTTTCAGTATTGGGCACCATCAAGGGAGATCATCTCCTAAAATATTATCCTAAGGTTCTTATATCCATATTCATGTTCTAACATATGTTTTACAGTAAGCTTTATGTCCAACAAATCCATAATGCTAAACTTTTATGAGAGAAGTCTTCCAATGCCCATGTAAAGGGTCTTTTTGTAGGTTCTATGCATTAAATGTGATGTAATGACCATGACAGGAATAAATGAGTTATATGATTCATAATACATGTCATCTAAATAATTTATAATATTTAGTTGTAGCTCTGATAAATTACAACATTGAAATTCATTGTTGTTTTCTTACCCCTGCACATTGACTAGTCCATTTTGACTAGTTTTACAGTTTTTGATGCTATGCAAGATTTGTAAACTCAAATTGCATTATGTAAGGTTTTGCAGGTTATAAATTCACTCAAAAAAACAACCTAACTTACATATTAATAATTCATTGAGTTCGTACAACATTTGAGTGGCCTCCTCTGTACAGGTTTCCCACGCCAAAATCCTAGTTTTTTCCAAACCACCCTCAAACTTCCTCAAACTATTCCAGATCTGTTCTAAACATGTTCAAATTATGTTTGATGCCTAATTAGTGACTAAAAAATCACCTAATCCTTCCTTAAAACTTGTTTTATTTTAATTGATTGTTCAACCTCTGTTTGCACCGGTTGGGACACCTAGAAGCCTGGGGGTATACTTCAGCATAACTGATGCTCAAAACCTAAAAGGGACCAACATCCAGGTGCTTAGGGGTCTGAAATATCAGTCTCCAAACCTTTCATTTGGTTTCATACACTCACCCTCTCCCTGTTATCATGTAAAATGGCACTTCTCCATCCGAGTACTGACATCCAATATGTCGAGACACAAAAGGACAAAATGGATTGAAGTAGCCAAAACATTATAGATGGGCATGACTATTGATTCATCATCTCTTGACCAGATGAATATATTTTTATTCTGACATTAGGGTTGCACACGCAACTATTTGCATAGAAAACCGTGTGTCACATGCAAGTATGTGCATTGCAGCTCACGTGTACATTGAACACGCGGGTTTTCTTAAAGCAAGGTGTGTGTCATACGTAAATTTCCTATATCAATACTCGGGTGTACCTTAATTCGATGTTAAAAAATATAACTCATGATTAGTCAAGATCTGTTGAGCCCATAATCATAACTATCTCAACTGCCTCAACCATCCTAACCTTCGAAACCTCTCTATTTCCCCATGTATAAATAGAGGGCATGGGATGGGGCTAATCAATCATTCTTAGAAGATAAAATTTATGCTGATGGTATGCCTTCAGACATCTTGGCGCAACATAACTTAGTGTCCTTGGTTTGTAGAGGAGTCCTTGTTTCAGAAGCTGGGTTGTAATCTCACCATTCTCTGTTTTTTAATAAAGAAAGTTATTCTTCCAATCTTTGTATTGTTGCATTCTTGCATATGATGAATTATGAATTATGAATTATTTCAATTATTTTATTATGAATATGCATCTCATTAACCATTGATATATATACAAGATATTGTTGGAAGAATTTTTTCTTTGCAGGTGAATTGGAGAAGCCTTGGAAGATTTGGAATAGACTGAAAGAGGAGAAGACAAAGCTTGGATCAACCATCATAAACCAGGTTTGCTAAGTTTCCTTCATGTTCCTATTTCAATTTCTACATAAGATGATTCTCTGCAAGTGTCTTAGTAAGTTGGTAACCCCAAATACCCTAGGTTATAAGGGTGTGTTTTCCTGAACAACAGAACTAGCGACTCCACCGAGGATTCCAGCCTGTTGTGGGTTCATTCTTTAGGTTCCCTTACCATTATTTTCTCTTTTTTATTTTGCGTGTGATTTTTCTATTTCTTGCCTTTGATTTATAGTTTGGCATGTTTAGGACCTTTTTAATAGTCTTTTTTATTTGAACAAATTTTACCAGCACATGCGGGTTGTCTTATAGGAAGTCGTGTGTTTCACTTTGTACACATTGGTTTCCTTCTGGATAGGCATGCGTCATACCCAAGTTGTTTGCATAGATAGTTGCATGTTTCCTGTGGCTTTCTTTGGGTTCATTAGGGTTTTCTTGTCCCTGTCTTTTGGCCTTTTGATTTATTGTGAGGGTTATGTTTCTGACATGACTCTATGAGTCTGAGGTCTATACATCACATCATTCACTTGATTTCTTAAAGTCCTTAAGCTTTTGTGTTTGGTTTTCTTTCATTGGTGGGTGTAGGTTGTCCTCTTGCTTGGTTTGTAGGTTTGATTGCTTGTGTTCTAGTTCAGTGATCAAGTCCTTTGAATACTTTATGCTCTGTACTGCTTCTTGTAGTCTGAGTTTGTCACTCTTCTTTTTGTGGACCTAGTGAGATTTTAAGTTTGATAGTTCCTTCGAGTCAGGGTTTGTTCCATTTTCTTCCTCTTGGTTGAAGTGGGTTACTTTGGGATCTTTTTGCCTCATTTCACTAATGTGTTCTAAGAATAGTCAAATTTTCTCAAGTGTGCATTTAGTTGCATTTTAATTTTTGAAGTTTTTTGAAAAGAAAAGACAAAAAAAAAATATTTTATACTTTTTGCATTAGGTTGCATCTAGTGTTATTTTCGCTATTTTTCAAGAAAAAGAAAAAAACACATGTTTTCTTTATATGCATGTAGATTATATCTTTAGTCTAGATTGTATAGCGTATCATTGTTTTAAAAAAAAAGTAAAGAAAATGTTATTTTGTGGCTTTTAAGTTTCTATTTGAAAAAGAAAAGAGAAGTAGTTTTCTTTTTGCATTTCATTTCTCTTTGCTTAGTCATCTTGTTTCAACATTGATTCAAAAAACTATTGGTTTCACCTCCACCACCCCCTTTGAGTAATTAAAAACCCTTTAAAATAAATGCTTAATGTTTAAAATTTATTAGTAACTGTTTATTTCTAGGGACGACACACATTAGTCTAGGCTAGTTTTTTGGGTTAGGAATATCTTAATTGCCCAAACTTTAAACTCAAACATAGTGGCCTATCTATTAGGAAATCCAAATTCATTGGGAAAGACATCGGAAAGCTCCTCTCACACAGGAGTCAAGCACAAGGTCGTGCGATACTGATTTGTTGTAGATACCCCTCCACTTCTTAGTAAAGCAAACACCAAAGTTGGTGCACGTTTGGAGACTCATCTAGTACCCCCTCCCGGCCCCGTGTGGTGCCTGGTACTATTTGGGTTTCAGTATTTTCTACCATGACCATGTACATCGGCTGTACTGACGACTATTCCGCCAGACTTTCTCCGCGATTTTGGTAGCCTTAGTATCTTATCTCCTAGGATCTTACAGAGGTGGAATTGGAAGGCTATTTCCAGTGCACCTAGAGTAGACTTGGAAGGTAACCTCAGTAGAAAATATGGAAGGGCGGTTGGGTGATTATAGCGCTTGCACCTGAAGGGATCTTCACGAGATTCCAAATAACTATTCTCCTTCCTTCACTGGTTAGTTTTGGGCCCTCATCATCCCAGACTTTCCTTTGGAAGGCATATTTTTTTTCCTGGCTTGATACTTAGGTATTTTTCTAGTGGTGTGTTCTTTGTACTGTTGGTTTCCTATCAACCTCATACTTTGTCTCATTGTTTGAAACTATGGATATCACCCCTTTGAACACCAACCAATAGATCCCTATCCTGGGAACTCCTTGTACTATTCATCTCATAGGGAATGTTGGTGTTCCTTTGATGGCCACCTTGAATCTACTTGGATACACCCTAGGGCTATCGATGTGGTTGTTTTACACTCCAACTTGCCTAAATGCTCCTGATGGTTCTCAAGTAAGGTACTTATATCAAGGGCATCAAAACACTGCTTTCTCTTCACCTGTAGTTGCTTCCCCTCCTCCTTCTGCCTCATGCGGTGAAAGTACTAATACTAGTAACCGAAAGTCTAAAAGGAGTAAAAGAAGGAAGAATAGGAAGAAGACACATAAGCAAGGGGGCACCCGTTCAACCTGTGCAAGTCAAGTTGAAACTCACCACCCATCCTCTGGAGTTCATGTTGGGGGAACCTATCCAAAATCTGTAGGTCATGTTGGATCTAAGAACTCAACCTCTGGAAGTCAAGTTTATCTTCACCATCCAGCCTCTAGTGATCATGTTATTGGGATCCTTCCAACCTTTCCAAGTCATGTTGGATCCATTCAATTAACCTCTGCAGTTCATGTTGAGGGAACCCACTCAACCTCTGTAGGTCAAGTTGAACCTCCCCATCCAAACTCTGTAGGCCATGTTGGACCCAACCACCTAGCCTCTATAGTTCATGTTGAGGGCACACACTCAACTGCTGTGAAGCATGTTGATCCTAACCATTCAACCTCTGCATGTCATGTCAGTGGTGATCGTCCAACCTATGCAATTCATGTTGGACCCAATCTCTCAGCCACTACAGGTCATGCTGGGGGTAGTCTCTTTGCCTCTATGTTTCATGCTAAGGGAAAATAGTTAACCACTGTGAGTCATGTTGACGCTGTTGAAAAAAATAATCGTTCAAAACACAATCCCAAGTTTCCTTGTAAGCTTTGTGAGGGAGACCACCTTACATATCTATTCCCTTCCATCATGGAGGTACGAAGAGTTTGGTTTCATGGTCATCCTATTTTTTAACATCCTGAAGTTTTTCAACAACTAGCCTATCTTAGTCAGGTTGGACCTAGACACCCAGCCTTTGGTGGTCATGATGGGGGAAAACTCTCAGCCTTTGTAGGTCGTGCTGAGATAAAACAATCAGCCACTACTAGCCATGTTGACACCATTTAGAAAACTGGTCGTTCGAAGTGAAAAATTAAGTTCCATTGTAATCTATGTGAGGGAGATCATCTTACTCACTAGTGCCCTGCTATCGCAAAGGTGCAAAGAGTATGGTCCAAGACTCAAGGATTTTCTTCTCCTGAACAACCTATAGTTTCTCAACAACCTACTCAACCTTTAGTTGATCTAGTGGTCAAACCTTCCCAGTCTTTGGTTCACCCCACTCTTCTTACGGAGAGTGACCCTTATGTGATTGAACTAATGTCATATTTGGTTAATCCCACTCTCCCTTCAAAGAGTGATTTTCATGAAGCGGTTGAATCGATTCCATTGTCAATCAATCCCACTCTTCTTTTAGAGAGTGAAGTGTTTGCTAGTCATATTTTCTTCACTTCTAGTTCATAACTTACTAAACAAGGGGGCATTGAACTCACTTCGGATCAACCCCCGCCAATCTCTCGGATTGCTTCCTTTAATTAAGATAGCCTAGTTGAGCCGCACCTTCCTTCTGATACACCTTTCCAGATAAAGGTCAAAGTTGAACAATACATTATTTCTCGTTGTATTGTTGATGAAGGAGCCTCAGTTAGTATCTTTCCTACTCGTTCTTGGCGAGGCATGGGATCAGGCATGGGATCTCCTAGTCTTTTGTTGACAACTATTCAGTTACTAGCATTTGATATAAGAACTAGTATAGCCTTGGGAATTCTTGCTCAAACACCTGTTACTTTGGGTGGGAAGACCATCTTAGTTGACTTCATGGTGATAGAAGACCCCTTGGACTTCAATATGCTCCTCGGACGTGATTATGTCTATGCCATGCAAGTCGTGGTGTCAACATTATTTCATGTGATGTACTTTAATCATGGAGAATAAATTGTCACTGTCGATCAGTTGGATTTTATTAATCCATCTCCTGACCCAACTAGAGACCATGTATTTCCTTTATTGATTCCCGTTGTTTCTATAGACATTATCCCACCATGGGTGAGCTATGTGGTCTCATGTCCTTTGCGTTCAATTTATACTGAGAAGAAGCCTTTGTTTTCATGCTTATGTTCTCAGGACTTGGTCCCAGCAGTTGACCAGGTGAGTCATCCTATACAAACTGTGGAGCCTAATCTCCACTCTGTCAATCCATTTGAAAGTTTAGACATGTGTCCTATCTCAAATGATCTCGTTCCTTCGGACGAAGTCTTCCTAGATTCTTTGATACAGTCTGACCACACATTTTGTAGAAGATAGCAAAGTCACATGTGTTTCTAACAAAGTGACCTCCATCAAATATTTTCTTCTAAATGTGATTATGATGTTGTTGTTTCTTGGAGACAGGATTTGTAGTTGGATTCACAATTGTTCACTGGCCTTGTCTTGTTGCTCAAGCTGTAACTGCATTTTCATGTACCTTGCTCGTGCTTATGAGCCTGATGTCTCCTTCCAATATTTTAGCTCGTTGTATAATCTCTCTTTTCTGTTCTCATCGTTGCTCATCCTTGTACCATCTTGCCTTTGAAACTTGACACCTTTTACCTTGAGGAGATGCTCCCCAAGTGTCCCTATCTTGATCACTTTCCTTGCATTATGCATAGGTTTGTTCCTTGCGCTTGGAACTAGTTTCGCTTGCCTATGACACTCGTCTCCTCGCATTAAGAGCATTCTTTCTGCTCTTCTTCGAGCTCATTAAAAATAATGAGGCCACAAGTTTTCCAGACTCGTTAAAAATTCACGAGAAAGATATGGATTTTCTGTAGGCCCAAGTCTGAATCCTCAAAATAGACTTGACTACCGAGTAATGTTTTCAGGAATATTGCACCTTCTGTGGACAGAAGTTGTTCCTCTGGTCTGAATGGTTCAGATCCAGAACAAATAAGCGAATGACAAAGGATGAAGACCTTCCCTTAATGTTGTAAACACCTGGAATAATGCTTGGATGATGAACCTATGTACCTGCAGAACATGTCAAACAAACAAGAACATCAAAGCTACTAGAACATTATTTATACATCCATACTAGTGACTAAGGAATCCAGTAACATATACATGCGAGATCAGTACAACAGATATGTGGGACGAAAATCAGCTTTGCATTAAGAAATCAATGAAGAAGCTTATAACCATTTCCTTAGTGCTGACAAACTCCTCCACAAGACAAACACTTCATCCCCGATAGCTCCAACTTGCTCTCTTGTGCTCTCCAATGGATTGGGCTAGATAGTCAATTCAACAGCATAACATTACCATTCAGATCTCCCCTCAACTATGGGACATGAGCTTGTATTTATAGGGCTATGATGGATAGGGATAGTTGAGATAATTGTGGGTGAGGTGGACATAAGATCCTACCAAGAGGGATCTCGACTCCAACCAACCCAGATTGATAGGGATAAGGGAGGACACGAGGCTCATGTTCTAGAAGCCTTAAGAATGCTCTTTTTTCCATTTTTACCAAGGCTACCGCTTTTATTCCTTTATGAAAGAGTGGTTAAGGGTAAAAACCGCTTCAAAAACAAAGCACATACACGATGGCACTACTTTTCTTTAATAGGACTTAGGCGGTGCTGAACAAGGTACCGCTCATCAATTAAAGGGAAAGCACAGTGCTATGGCTTTTATGTAGAATTGACATCCAGAGCATGTTTCCACTCCATGTTTGGGATTTAGGGAAAACATAGGTGTTGGTACCATATTTATCCCATGAAAATTATGAGGGATCTTGGTTCTCTCTACGAAAATAGCCAAATCCATGAATTTTGGTCTCAACCTGCTTAATACCTTATTGCTTCAAGTTTTCATCTTGGTCCAATTTTTTTCTTTGTTTGATAAGGAGACTACATATTTTTCTTATACAAATTATTAAATAATAATTTTATTTTAAAAATAAAGTTATTATTTAATGGTTTTATAAAAGTAATAATAAAATTTTTATTTTATGATTTGTTTTTAGGTTTTTAATGCTTCATTCATAGGGTTTTTCCGGACAATCCGCAGTAGTAGACATTTTTAGGTCGACGTTTCGATTCCGGATCTGGAACCATCATCAGGACAAGTAGTCAGAAGGTAAAGCTGCAGCTCTGGAATTTAGATGCCAGTTGGTGTAGTTTTATAGTTGAATTGGCCGACTAGTCCTAGGTCTAAGGAAGGAAAATTATTAAATAAAAGATTATAATTTGTTTTTAAAAAATTAGTTTAATTAAATTAGGGCATAAAGTTAGTGTTAATTGTACCAAATTTACTTTAATTT